>CM075337.1:88659266-89259266 GCA_037788925.1 Mytilus galloprovincialis
TATAGTTGACCTATAGCATATAGTATTAGATAAAAAGACCAAAACTCAAAAACTTAACATTGACCACTGAACCATGAAAATGAGGTCAAGGTCACATGACATCTGCCCGCTAGACATGTACACCTTACAATCATTCCATACAACAAATATAGTAGACCTATTGCATATAGTATGAGAAAAACAGACCAAAACACAAAAATTTAACTATAACCACTGAACCATGAAAATGAGGTCAAGGTCAGATGACACCTGCCAGTTGGACATGTACACCTTACAGTCCTTCCATACACCGAATATACTAGCCCTATTGCTTATAGTATCTGAGATATGGACTTGACCACCAAAACTTAACCTTGTTCACTGATCCATGAAATGAGGTCGAGGTCAAGTGAAAACTGTCTGACTGACATGAGGACCTTGCAAGGTACTCACATATGAAATATAGTTATCCTATTACTTATAATAAGAGAGAATTCAACATTACAAAAAAATTGAACTTTTTTTTCAAGTGGTCACTGAACCATGAAAATGAGGTCAAGGACATTGGACATGTGACTGACGGAAACTTCGTAACATGAGGCATCTATATACAAAGTATGAAGCATCCAGGTCTTCCACCTTCTAAAATATAAAGCTTTTAAGAAGTTAGCTAACACCGCCGCCGCCGCGCCGTAGCCGCCGCCGCCGCCGGATCACTATCCCTATGTCGAACTTTCTGCAACAAAAGTTGCAGGCTCGACAAAAACTGGTTACTGCTGTGCCCAATGTTACATGCAAGCCTAGACAAACAGAAGTTAACGAACTCTTCCTTTCATACATTATACTCATTATGTAGGTTAGGGATATGGAGGCATGCCATCAAGCAAAAGTGTGTGTTTTTTATAGATTAAAGTTAAATAAATAATTTGATTTTGAATGGTTATTTCAATCAAGGTTTTCCAGGGTTGACCTTATGCTTACCATATCTCATCACTAAAATACAATAATATAATATGAAAGTTCAATGGAAAAAAACGTCAAAGATTTAACGTGATTATAGAATCATTTGTGCTCCCATGGAATTGGAATAGAAAGAATTTGTCACTGTTTCTAAAATGATCACAGACTATTTCATATTTATGACTAGTGGACATGTACATCTACCGTTAATGGACTAATGGTAATGTTTAAACTAAATTTGGCATCACCACATAAATCTCTATAGTAAACTTAACTAGAGATTGAAAGGAAAAATGTTCTTTTACAGATAGCTTAATTTAACGACCATAACTTTATAACTCATCCCATTAGTAGGACACACTTATGTGATGAAAAGACATAACAAGAATGTGTCCATAGTACACGGATGCCCCACTCGCACTATCATTTTCTATGTTAAGTGGACCGTAAATTGGGGTCAAAATTATAATTTGGAATTATAATTAGAAAGATCATATCATAGGGAACATGTGTACTAAGTTTCAAGTTGATGTAACTTTAACTTCATCAAAAACTACCTTGACCAAAAACTTTAACCTGAACTTCGCACTATCATTTTCTATGTTCAGTGGACCATGAAATTGGGGTCAAAACTATAATTTGGCATTAAAATTAGAAAGATCATATCATGGGGAACATGTGTACTAAGTTTCAAGTTGATTGGACTTCAACTTCTTCAAAAACTACCTTGACCAAAAACTTTAACCTGAAGCGAACGGACGGACGGACGAACGGAGGCACAGACCAGAAAACATAATGCACCTCTACTATCGTAGGTGGGGCATAAAAATAAATAATAGGTTAAACAAAAAGACCATATAGATCCTTTATGATAAAAGGATGATTTTGTCTTAACGAATAAAAATTTTGAAAATCATACCTAAGTATAAATTAAAACATCACCAACCAACCCCTTTCTGACAAAAGTGTTATTTTCAACAAGTTCTTATCAATTCATGCAACTTTTATTTAATATTTTAAAGCCAAAGAACTTATATTTGCAATAACTTTAAATAAGATTTCAAATATCGTTATATCAATCAGCAACTGTTTTTTTTCCCCTGGCATATAAGATATTTACCAACTAGCTTAGGGTTAAAAACTTTAGGTTAATTATAATGACAATGTCATTGGAATCTAGAAATACCAGACAGGTTATAGCAATCATTGGAGGTTGTTCTGTAAAAATACATCATTAACTTTTGTCTGCTAACTGGAATTGCTATTTCATAGGATTAGACACATTTTTCAAAATATCAATTGGAATAAATCAACAGTTATATGAAATGAAAAAAAATTTGATGAAAATAACTATGTGGTAATTTTTCCATTAATTTTTGTTGACCAAATACGCTAAATCTAATTTCAAGATCCCAGCCAGACGATTGTTCTGAAAAAAGTAAAGTAAAATGGCTATTTCAATTACATTAATTTAATTTCTAGAAAATTATCCTGTAAAGAGACAACTAATCTATTCCTTTTTCTGTGTGTAATGAGTTATTTGAAATTTTCAAGGAGAAAGAACTGACTTTTGATGTGCATTCTTTCTAAAGATTATTACATGATTTCATCTACCCTTTTTGTATTGGATATTTGTGGTTCTAATCTTCAATGTTCAAATGAACTTCTTATTATTTATAATTGGTGCATTCAACACAATCCTTATGAGTTTCCTTAACATCATTAATGACCTAGTGAAGTCAAAATACTGCACATCTTATGCTCTTTTCATATAAAATCTTAGATGGAATTAGATACAAAAATTTGCACTGATAATATAAATAACAAATACCTGAGGGTGTTATAGTGCAGATCATTACCAAAGAAAAACTTGCCAATGGTCAATTGAGTCAAACTCTACATAAAACTTCATTTGTGTGTTTGTTAAATAATTATACTGATGTATACTGATGTTTTGTTATCATTATCTTAAATTACAAATTTTTATTTATCAGAATTTAGGTTAACATCATGTGGGGTAACATTTATACAATGGTTACCTCTTAGCCACATATATCAAACTGAATATCTTTAATATTATCACAGTTTTCTTTTGCAATATAAGTTTTTATTGTGCTAAACAAGTGGGTAGCGTTAAAATTGCTACTTGCTGAATCAATGTGTAATTATATATATATATATAAATGGGAGGAAGAAAGAGCTAATTCTTACTCAAAGGAAAATCATTCTCAACCTAGACTGAATATATCTTGCATAACAACAATATTACAACAGTAACAGCTACCAGGGAATATCACTAATCATTACCTTAAATACATTTAAAAAGTCATCAATATCTTCATCTGTCGGAGAAGCTTCTAAGGGAAAACACAATCTCTTAAACCTGAAATTAATGAATCTTAATATTAGATACACTAAGACAATATGGTCCTCTAAAGAACAACTTTGATATAAATGCATTGAATTTATGTATTTTGAAAATCAAAGTTAAAATTCATAGCTATAAACTTTCTCTCACATGATTATCTGTCTGTAAAGGAGGTCAGCTCCTGTCAAGATACTAAAACTCAATAAAGACTTCACAAAATAATGCCATTCTAATCTGACTTCAATGTTTACTAAAATCATTATTTCGCTTGGTTGTAAAATATTACATCTTTCTTTAAAGTCGTAAAATATAAAACTTTCAAATTTCAATGATATGAAACATGATGTTTCAGATAGGAAAATAATTATTTCAATGACTGTATTTTAACTTTGATCACATTGATTTGTCCCTAAGAAAAATATTCTTAGATTCTTATCTTAATTTAAAAAAAACAGAATTGTGAAATCATTTTCTAAATATAACTCTGTTTGGTGTACATCTAAACTTGTTTGTTAAGGAACTAAAAGAAACAATTTTTAGACTAGGAATTCGTTTCAGTAGTAATTTTGGTGCCGTGACCAGCATAAACTTAGAATTCAAACTCAAACAAGGCCAAGGAACTTATAATGTAAATGGCAATAACTATAACTTTCATCTTTTCTGTATGGAAGTAGGGGTATTTCTTTGTCAGAGCAAATAGTACAAATGGCTTTTAAAGGGAAGGTAAAAGCAGATGAATAAATTATCAGTTTAGTGTGGCTAACAGTATTTTAAACTACTTACCTAACACTGTGTGAGCACAACATATGTCTAGAATACACTTCCTCTGAAACTAGTAAGTTATCCTCATACTGAACTGTTAGCTCTCGAAGCTCTTTCTGTGGATTTTCTATATCACCATAGAAATAGAATTTGTTTTTGTCATTCAAGATGGCTAGATCTATCACCTGAAACAAGAATATACTGTTAAAACCATAGAAATAGAACTTGTTTTTGTCATTCAAGATGGCTAGATCTATCACCTGAAACAAGAATATACTGTTGAAACCATAGAAATAGAACTTGTTTTTGTCATTCAAGATGGCTAGATCTATCACCTGAAACAAGAATATACTGTTAAAACCATAGAAATAGAACTTGTTTTTGTCATTCAAGATGGCTAGATCTATCACCTGAAACAAGAATATACTGTTAAAACCATAGAAATAGAACTTGTTTTTGTCATTCAAGATGGCTAGATCTATCACCTGAAACAAGAATATACTGTTAAAACCATAGAAATAGAACTTGTTTTTGTCATTCAAGATGGCTAGATCTATCACCTGAAACAAGAATATACTGTTAAAACCATAGAAATAGAACTTGTTTTTGTCATTCAAGATGGCTAGATCTATCACCTGAAACAAGAATATACTGTTAAAACCATAGAAATAGAACTTGTTTTTGTCATTCAAGATGGCTAGATCTATCACCTGAAACAAGAATATACTGTTAAAACCATAGAAATAGAACTTGTTTTTGTCATTCAAGATGGCTAGATCTATCACCTGAAACAAGAATATACTGTTAAAACCATAGAAATAGAACTTGTTTTTGTCATTCAAGATGGCTAGATCTATCACCTGAAACAAGAATATACTGTTAAAACCATAGAAATAGAACTTGTTTTTGTCATTCAAGATGGCTAGATCTATCACCTGAAACAAGAATATACTGTTAAAACCATAGAAATAGAACTTGTTTTTGTCATTCAAGATGGCTAGATCTATCACCTGAAACAAGAATATACTGTTAAAACCATAGAAATAGAACTTGTTTTTGTCATTCAAGATGGCTAGATCTATCACCTGAAACAAGAATATACTGTTAAAACCATAGAAATAGAACTTGTTTTTGTCATTCAAGATGGCTAGATCTATCACCTGAAACAAGAATATACTGTTAAAACCATAGAAATAGAACTTGTTTTTGTCATTCAAGATGGCTAGATCTATCACCTGAAACAAGAATATACTGTTAAAACCATAGAAATAGAACTTGTTTTTGTCATTCAAGATGGCTAGATCTATCACCTGAAACAAGAATATACTGTTAAAACCATAGAAATAGAACTTGTTTTTGTCATTCAAGATGGCTAGATCTATCACCTGAAACAAGAATATACTGTTAAAACCATAGAAATAGAACTTGTTTTTGTCATTCAAGATGGCTAGATCTATCACCTGAAACAAGAATATACTGTTAAAACCATAGAAATAGAACTTGTTTTTGTCATTCAAGATGGCTAGATCTATCACCTGAAACAAGAATATACTGTTAAAACCATAGAAATAGAACTTGTTTTTGTCATTCAAGATGGCTAGATCTATCACCTGAAACAAGAATATACTGTTAAAACCATAGAAATAGAACTTGTTTTTGTCATTCAAGATGGCTAGATCTATCACCTGAAACAAGAATATACTGTTAAAACCATAGAAATAGAACTTGTTTTTGTCATTCAAGATGGCTAGATCTATCACCTGAAACAAGAATATACTGTTAAAACCATAGAAATAGAACTTGTTTTTGTCATTCAAGATGGCTAGATCTATCACCTGAAACAAGAATATACTGTTAAAACCATAGAAATAGAACTTGTTTTTGTCATTCAAGATGGCTAGATCTATCACCTGAAACAAGAATATACTGTTAAAACCATAGAAATAGAACTTGTTTTTGTCATTCAAGATGGCTAGATCTATCACCTGAAACAAGAATATACTGTTAAAACCATAGAAATAGAACTTGTTTTTGTCATTCAAGATGGCTAGATCTATCACCTGAAACAAGAATATACTGTTAAAACCATAGAAATAGAACTTGTTTTTGTCATTCAAGATGGCTAGATCTATCACCTGAAACAAGAATATACTGTTAAAACCATAGAAATAGAACTTGTTTTTGTCATTCAAGATGGCTAGATCTATCACCTGAAACAAGAATATACTGTTAAAACCATAGAAATAGAACTTGTTTTTGTCATTCAAGATGGCTAGATCTATCACCTGAAACAAGAATATACTGTTAAAACCATAGAAATAGAACTTGTTTTTGTCATTCAAGATGGCTAGATCTATCACCTGAAACAAGAATATACTGTTAAAACCATAGAAATAGAACTTGTTTTTGTCATTCAAGATGGCTAGATCTATCACCTGAAACAAGAATATACTGTTAAAACCATAGAAATAGAACTTGTTTTTGTCATTCAAGATGGCTAGATCTATCACCTGAAACAAGAATATACTGTTAAAACCATAGAAATAGAACTTGTTTTTGTCATTCAAGATGGCTAGATCTATCACCTGAAACAAGAATATACTGTTAAAACCATAGAAATAGAACTTGTTTTTGTCATTCAAGATGGCTAGATCTATCACCTGAAACAAGAATATACTGTTAAAACCATAGAAATAGAACTTGTTTTTGTCATTCAAGATGGCTAGATCTATCACCTGAAACAAGAATATACTGTTAAAACCATAGAAATAGAACTTGTTTTTGTCATTCAAGATGGCTAGATCTATCACCTGAAACAAGAATATACTGTTAAAACCATAGAAATAGAACTTGTTTTTGTCATTCAAGATGGCTAGATCTATCACCTGAAACAAGAATATACTGTTAAAACCATAGAAATAGAACTTGTTTTTGTCATTCAAGATGGCTAGATCTATCACCTGAAACAAGAATATACTGTTAAAACCATAGAAATAGAACTTGTTTTTGTCATTCAAGATGGCTAGATCTATCACCTGAAACAAGAATATACTGTTAAAACCATAGAAATAGAACTTGTTTTTGTCATTCAAGATGGCTAGATCTATCACCTGAAACAAGAATATACTGTTAAAACCATAGAAATAGAACTTGTTTTTGTCATTCAAGATGGCTAGATCTATCACCTGAAACAAGAATATACTGTTGAAACACTGCTTTATTAGGTAAAGTATTTCTAAATTTGTTCTATTTAAATGACAATGGTACTCTGTCATATCAATGTTCAAAAGAAAGCATATACTTGTGTTCACACTCTACATGATTTTAAAGGGACTTATGTGCAATAAAAATACTTATATTGGAACCAATTCTTTGTTTGGTTGTTTTTGTACCAAAATGCTAAAATTTATGTCTTATTGGGACAAATAAATTTCACCAGATATGTGTTAGGCTTCTAAAAGATTAAAAAAGAAGCCTACTCTATGACTTTTTTTTCAAACAATGTAAGCTTTAATATGGTTTTAACAAATGCAGTACATTATAATACCACTACTGTATGACAAGTCAGTGTACAATGATATGTACTAATTACTCTATCATACAAATGATATTAGGACAATTGAACACTGTGTAACCAAATTATCCTGATTTTGTCATATTACATATTATTATATTTAAAATCAATTTTAGGACAATATCAATCAAATATATTATAGATATTTAATCTGAAACTGTGAAAAATTTAAAATAATAGGACTATAAATTGTAAAGCAACTCATTGTTTTGTATAAGGGAGATAATTCCAATTGACGTAATAAAAAATTGTACTGAAATTTATTAGGACAATATCAGCCAATCAAATTGCGAGAAATTACTCTCAATCAGGATGGTTGCTGTTTATTCACCTCATTACTAAGAAATCGTGAAAGAGAGAAAATCATCTCAAGGTTACTTGGGAGAAATTGATAAAACATGTTTTTTTTCTTCTTGATCAAATATTCGCTACACTTAGACGCTGTCACAACAAAGATGGAACATGCTGATATGCAAATCAATCCATCTTATAACAATTGTCTAATGGGTTTTGTGTTCACTTAAACAATACACCCAGTACTTTGATCAAAATCTATTAGCTAACTTGAAAAGAACTTTTCAAGGCTGTTTAT
This sequence comes from Mytilus galloprovincialis, assembly GCA_037788925.1. NCBI lineage: Eukaryota > Metazoa > Mollusca > Bivalvia > Mytilida > Mytilidae > Mytilus > Mytilus galloprovincialis. The sequence continues at coordinate 88,667,502 of CM075337.1, forward strand.
AGATTTTCAAGTATTTTCAAATAGACCTTATTATTCAAACTTTTCACGGACTAAAAACAGATAAAATAACATCTGAATACAATATTAATATCTTATGAACTATGTTTTTTTTATCAATCAGATTTGGTATAGCTATTGAACAATTATTTTAGCAAGTTGGTCAATTTGTATTGTTTTCTAACAGCCTAAAAAGTGAGCTTTCAGCGGTTGTCAATGAAAATTTTAGAATAAGGGGTTTATCTAATGATCTTCCATCTGTAAAACTTCATTTCAATCAGGCAATGGAAATTTTTATCATCTTAAAACTTCTTTTTTATGAAAATATTTTTTTTTTCAAACATTTTCAAACTTTGAACTATTCACCCCCAATTCTGAAAAGGCATCCTATATCTGCATAATGAACAAAGTGATGACTATATTTTTAGAGTAGTTCAGAATCTTTTCAGGAGAAATATGAAAGTTGTCAAATACAGTTCATTCATCTCCTTAAATAAATGATCTTTAATAGTTAAAATTTCAGCCATTTCAAAAACATGAAGCAAGATCTCTTCCTGTTTCTTTACATTTCCTTGCTTCTATGCCTCCTTTGAACAGAATATATACCTACTTCTTTTCTAACTCTGGCTTCTGCTTCATCTGCCTCCTGTGGACTTCTCCCAAGTAGGACCAGGCTTTCCAAGTTATCTCTGTCTTTAATGGTGTATGGTAGCATATCTGAGCCAGAGTCAACAAATAAGACAGGTTCTTCTCTCAGATTGAATAACAGGATGTCCTAATATGTAAATATAACAATTTAACCTTCAAATACATGAACTTAATTACCCCCAGAATGGGACATACCAAATCAGACTTATTACTGGGTTTGTACTTACATGAGCAACATAACAGGTGTCACGTGTGGTGCAGGATCTGCTTACCCAGAACCTGAGACCACCCCCAGTGTTTGGTGGGGTTTGTGCAGCTCTGTCTTTAGTTTTCTATTTTGTGTTTTGTTTACTATTGTTTGTTTGCTGGCTTTTTTCTTTTCTAGCCATGGGGTTGTCAGTTTATTTTCAACTATGAGTTTTTTAATGTCCTTTTGGTATCTTTAGCGCCTCTATTTAACCAAAATTGCAATACTATAATTTACATTCTGGTAAATAATCATTTAAATTTGATTAAAACATTCCATAGGAAGTGAACACTAATTTACATATAGACAAAATAAAAGTTGATATTTTAAGATTTCAATGTGAAGAAAACCCATTAATCTATACATATTGGTTTGCTGTGGGTGGATAAATATCATAATCAATGGTTTGATATTGCAGAATCTATAGTTATACACAAACAATCTTTGTGTCTGTACCAAACTAAGCTATCTTGATATACTGAATAATATATATTTAGTGAAATTCTGGTTTCAATTGTAGCCTTAGCTAATATTATAAAATTTTGTTTGCACAGTAAACTACTGAACTTACAGTGAAACCTTCATTTGACAAACTATCCAGTATAGTTGACAGACCTCGTTCTGTTGGTTGACCACATGCCCATACAGGCAAATTAGGGCATGCTTTTCTAAAGTTTGGAGCCCTGTAAAACTCATATTTCCGGTCTGTTTTCTGTGGAATATCTTTCACCAGGAAATATTTACCCTGAAATAAAAACAAAAATTCAGAAATTGACAGCTTGAAAAACAAGTAAAAGTGACTTAATAATTTGGAAACAGCTGGAAAATGTTCAAAAGACAACAACCTTACAACATAAACCAACAAAAATGGACATTCAAAGGTCATATAACATGATGTCCTACTTGGCTTATATTGTAAAAAAAAAGCATTTCATAACAAAATTATCGACAATAGTTAACAAATGTATAAAGAATAGAACTGGCACTACTATTCTCTAAAAATACCATTTATTTCACAATTCTGAAAGTATACACAGCTTTTTACATTTTGCTAAATATTGTTATTCATATGGTATAAAATACAAAGATAGAATGAGTCTGTTATAACATAATAAACCCATCAAATAAAAATGTTCTCTTTTCTTTTTGGTACAAATTGATCAGAATCAATACACAATGGTATTACAAGGTCCTTACATCTACCTTATGTGAATAACATATCGTAAATGTTTTGTTACTGGAACTACATAACTAGAGGCTCTCAAGAGCCTGTGTCGCTCACCTTGGTTTATGTGCATATTAAACAATGGACACAGATAAATTCATGACATAATTGTGTTTTGGTGATGGTGATGTGTTTGTAGATCTTACATTACTGAACATTCTTGTTGATACAATTATCTCAATCTATAATGAACTTGGCCCAGTAATTACAGTGGAAAATATTTTCTAAAAATTTACAAAAATTTATGAAAAATGCTAAAAATTAACTATAAAGGGCAATAACTCCTTAAGGGGTCAATTGACTATTTTGGTCATGAAAACTTATTTGTAGATCTTGTTTTGCTGAACATTATTGCTGTTTACAGTTTATCTCTATCTATAATAATATTCAAGATAACAAAAAACAGCAAAATTTCCTTAAAATTACCAACTCAGGGCAGTAACCTAACAACAGGTTATCCGATCCATGTGAAAATATCAGGGCAAATAGATCTTGACCTGATAGACAATTTAACCCATGTCAGATTTTCTCTAAATGCTTCGGCTTTTGAGTTATAAGCCAAAAACTGCATTTTACCCCTATGTTCTATTTTTAGCCGTGGCAGCCATTTTGGTTGGATGGCGGGGTCACCAGACACATTTTTTTCAATTAGATACCCCAAAGATGATTGTGGCCAAGTTTGGATTAATTTGGCCCAGTAGTTTCAGAGGAGAAGATTTTTGTAAAAGATTTCTAAGATTTACGAAAAATGGTTAAAAATTGACTATAAAGGTCAATAACTCCTATAGGGGTCAACTGACCACTTTGGTCATGTTGACTTATTTGTAAATCTAACTTTGCTGAACATTATTGCTGTTTACAGTTTATCTCTATCTATAATAATATTCAAGATAATAACCAAAAACAGCAAAAATTCCCTAAAATTAACAATTCAGGGGCAGCAACCCAACAACGGGTTGTCGGATTCATCTGAAAATTTGAGGGCAGAAAGATCTTGACCTGATAAACAATTTAACCCCATGTCAGATTTGCTCTAACTGCTTTGGTTTTTGAGTTATAAGCCAAAAACCGCATTTTACCCCTATGTTCTATTTTTAGCCATGGCGGCCATCTTGGTTGGTTGGGCTGGTCACGCCACACATTTTTTAAACTAGATACCCCAATGATGATTGTGGCCAAGTTTGTTTTAATTTGGCCCAGTAGTTTCAGAGGAGAATATTTTTGTAAAAGATTACTAAGATTTACGAAAAAATGGTTAAAATTTGACTATAAAGGGCAATAACTCTTAAAGGGGTCAACTGACCATTTCGTTCGTGTTGACATATTTGTAAATCTTACTTTGCTGAACATTATTGCTGTATACAGTTTATCTCTATCTATAATAATATTCAAGATAGTAACCAAAAACAGCAAAATTTCCTTAAAAATACCAATTCAGGGACAGCAACCCAACAACAGGTTGTCTGATTCATCTGAAAATTTCAGGACAGATAGATCTTGACCTGATTAACACTTTTAACCCATGTCAGATTTGCTCTAAATGCTTTTGTTTTTGAGTTATAAGCCAAAAACTGCATTTTACCCCTATGTTCTATTTTTAGCCATGGCAGCCATCTTGGTTGGTTGGTTGGGTCACGCCACACATTTTTTAAACTAGATACCCCAAAGATGATTGTGGCCAAGCTTGGATTAATTTGGCCCAGTAGTTTCAGAGGAGAAGATTTTTGTAAAAGATTTCTAAGATTTACGAAAAACGGTTAAAAATTGACTATAAAGGTCAATAACTCCTAAAGGGGTCAACTGACCATTTTGGTCATGTTGACTTATTTGTAAATCTAACTTTGCTGAACATTATTGCTGTTTACAGTTTATCTCTATCTATAATAATATTCAAGATAATAACCAAAAACAGCAAAAAATCCCTAAAATTACCAATTCAGGGGCAGCAACCCAACAACGGGTTGTCGGATTCATCTGAAAATTTGAGGGCAGAAAGATCTTGACCTGATAAACAATTTTACCCCAGTCAGATTTGCTCTAAATGCTTTTGTTTTTGAGTTATAAGCCAAAAACTGCATTTTACCCCTATGTTCTATTTTTAGCCATGGCGGCCATCTTGGTTGGTTGGCCGGGTCACGCCACACATTTTTTAAACTAGATACCCCAATGATGATTGTGGCCAAGTTTGGTTTAATTTGGCCTAGTAGTTTCAGAGGAGAAGATTTTTGTAAAAGTTAACGACGACGGATGACGACGACGACGACGACGGACGACGGACGACGGACGACGGACGCCAAGTGATGGGAAAAGCTCACTTGGCCCTTCGGGCCAGGTGAGCTAAAAATATAGCCAATTGTATAAGTCATTATGACTTTTTCTTCACTAAGGAATCAATATTGATCTCTTCAAACAACACAGTTCCTCATTTTAAAGATGTGCTGGACTATATAACTATAAAATAATAACCCCATTTTGAGTTTACTGTCTAATTTTATAGGACAAAATCTTAGTCCAAAAAGTTGTTCTGTTTATATAAGGCATGTCTTTCTTTGCATAATTGTGTATAGTGAAGTGTTATTAATATTGCAATCTCAGGACCCTCCTACATATATTATAAAGGAAATAAGTTCCAATGTCACCCACGTTGCACATATTTTTTCTACCAGCAATAACGAAACAATACAACTGCAAAGATATTTTGCAGTCGTATAAAAAGCACCATTTTTCATAAATTTTTTATTTATAAATTATAATCTTAGAGGTTTGATGGCAAATGCAATACAATTTTTAATATAATTGATATTGCCAAGGGGCATAACTGTTTTAAAAATATTTGAACGACACAAATTATTGAAAATTGTCCAGTCCTTGCTGGTAGAAACCTTTGATATAAATATCATAAAAAGTTAATGCCCCAAGGCTTGCAGCTCAGGAGATATTAAACACTAGCACAGAATATATGAGCCCAACTCCACTGAGAGGACCCTGTATAACATATTATATCTATAATAATCAGCACATAAGTATGTTGATTTAGCTTTGCTCATTGTTGAAGGCCGTACGGTGACCTATAGTTGTTAATGTCTGTGTCATTTTGGTCTCTTGTGGACAGTTGTCTCATTGGCAATCATACCACATCTTCTTTTTTATATTAGATAATAAGTGTCTTCATTCTTATAATGAATGAACAGGTTGAACATTCCCCAAATTATACATACTCTTTACTTTAAGTGAATTGATTCTTTTTGTATCAAAATTGCCAAAGAAAATTAATTGTCCTCAGTTGCCTTATTTCCATTTACACAGATTTCCAGTTTTCAAATGGTTTAGCTTAAAATAGTTTTATCCTATCACAACTATGCTTATATGACCTTGGACAATGTTACATTATAAATCAACATAAAGAGACAGTCAGACCCTTTAAAGGTTCTTTTCAGTACATTAATGCATTGTATTTTCTTATATACAATATCCCATGAATATTGCTCTTAACCTTGAGAGCTTTGTGTTTTCATTGGAGGCAGGACGTAATGGTTCAATCTCAGGCCATGTCAAAGACCTTAAAATGGTACAAGATATTTGCTGAATGACTCAGCGGGAGGTTTATACATGGCTAGTCATAAAACAGGTGCATGCAGCCCAACATTTTTTTCTTAAAAGCTCTGGTACCAAGCCAAGAATATGGCAGTTATTATCAATTAGTTCGTTTCGATGTATGTTCATTGTTTGTTTTTGCTGCACTTCAGTGTTTCTGTTGTTCCTTTGTTTTCCTCTTTAAGTCTTATTGTTGATGTGTTTCCTTCAGTTTTAGTTTGTAACCCAGATTTAATTCCCTCTCAAGCTGTTCATGACGATATATATTGAACAGCGGTACACTATCCGTTGCCTAGTTTACATATAACATATTACACATTACATTAGGAGAAAGGCTAAAATACTGATAAATTTACACACTTTAAGTTGAGAAGAAATAAATCTAAGTATTTATTATAAATCCATCTTCCCCCAGATTTATTTGAAGTAAAAGATGATACAGAATGCAAATTTCTTTAATGATTTCTCTGCTTTCAGGACATTAGAAATCCTTAAACCTGAAAGGAAAAATGTCTTATTTGATAAATCTGATGAATTTATTGGCTGTTTAAATTGTTTATCATGTTTGAAAGTCTAATCATTTCCAGATGAGCTAATATTGGCATGTCCCTTCAACATAAAAATCTAATTCCATTTCAAACATCATTGGAATATGTTTAAACAAGTTGTTTCCATCAATATGGTCAAATTTAGAATGTCAATTTATAAACAGAAAAACAATCTTAAGAAACGTAGTTTAACTAGGTTTATTCAAATAAGAATCTGTACAAATTTGTTCTTCAAATATGCATTAAATCACAGCCAAAGATAGCAATTACTGATTATATTAAGTCATGAATTTATAAGGTATTAATAAAGACCATATAACTTCAGCACAAATTGCAGAATTGTACAGCTTGAATTCATGGTGATATTTGGGTGAGAGTGTGAATTTACATTATAAATTCAAACAAATTTTAAGTGGACACAGTCAATCTACAATGCATTCTACATGAACCAAGCAAAGCTTGCTCAATATGTGGTATGGGTATTAATTGTTGTTCATTGATGAAAGCTGTAAGACGGCAGCTAAGTTACTTAATTCTACTTTATTTGGTCTCTGGTGGATCAGGAGTTCTCATTAGCAATCGTTATTTTCATATTGATAGATGCATGGTCCTGGGCATACCTAATGATATTTCTGTATGAAAAAAATGAACACTGGGCCAGGTTCCCTTGATCCTGGCAAAGATGATGTTAAAACATTTTACTGATATAAAATTTATAGCTATAAGTTAAAGACATTTTATACAATAAATTTTTAACTAACTCTATTTAGTGAATCAACAAAAAACAGTTTTTACAACTGGTCTTCATACTTACATGTTTTCAGACATGTTTGATGTAGTGACCTTGACATTTGACCAAAAAGTTTATAGTTCTTTTCTCTTCCCTATATAAGCTTCAAATGTAAACCAATAACAGACTATACATTTTTTTTCAAAAAAAATCTTTCTTCAGTATATTTTAGTGACCTGAAGTTTTGTCTGATTCACTCCAAAATCAATGCCTTCTTCCTGACTTCCCTACAGTTTATGGTTTTAAAAGTATGTTATATTAGCATTTACTCTGGTCCATACTTTCTACCCTTAACTTTCATGGATATTTTCTGTTTGGAAGATCTCTTTATTTCTGAATTCATTATCTTAAAAGACTTTCAGAATATAGGGAATTACAATGAGAAATCTGTATAAATGCTTTTCTCAAATGTTAATGTATTTTTCATAGCTCTTTGTTACATTAAAAAACCATGACTATGCAGAATTATCAGTTTTCCTAAGTATTAGATATATCTACAATTATATACATATATGAAAAACATTGACATTTAGATAGGAAAGACTTCAGTTAATGGTCTCACAAACAATTAACCTTAATACTACAAAGCTAATTGATACCTTCTACATTTAGATATATATGGGGGAGTTGTTAAATAGTCTAAACACCTACAGATGCCCACCTATAGATGTAGTCTATAGACTGCTCAACTATATTTGTACTTCACATCTGAATTTTATTGTTGTTGTTTTTATGAAATTTTGTATGTTACATAGAATTCTTGCTGAAAGTCATAATTTATAAAAGTAAACAATTATTATGTCAAAGTCTGGTCTTCAACGCCGAACTTATAATGGATCACAACAAACAGCAAGTTATAAAGGGCCCCAAATATGACTAGTGTAAAACCATTCAAACAGGAAAACCAACAGTCTTATTTATATAATTTATATAAAAAGGAGAAATAAGATACACTTATAAACCATATCTACAAAGGACAACCACTGAACATTAGGTTCTTAACTAATAGGACAGGCGCAACAAATATCAGCAAGCTTGAACAATAATTCTAAAACAATATTGTCACATCAAAACATAGCAGAAACAAGCCAAAAATACACTGAACAAAGAAATTTGATGTATGACACAATGAAATATTTGGCTTATTATACTTTCTTGTTATTTGATGATCTAGAAATTCAAGTTTCAAGATATAAAACTAATTTGATGCTAAAAATATACGCAATCCTTTCCAATTCACCAAATTCACTGATTTTATTGTAAAACCATAACTTGCCTATATATAGTATCTTGTTTAGCTTGAGAAGTAGCAATCTCCTAAAGGATAAGGTTGATGACATCAGCTATTTTCGTCATTTTGTATTTTTAAGCTTACTGTTGATGACAGGCAGTCATGCAGAAGTTTAATCAAGCCAATGTTATACAATCTTGTATAAGTGACAGGTGACCTTGTTAAATGCTGCTGACCACACATAGTCCCACGTCCTGCTGTAATGGTGGTCACTTCTGACGACAGATAATGTATTGAAATACTTAAAGTAAATACAATTACACAAGGTAATTGGTATTGATATGTGGAAATTGACATATGGACAAGCTGAAAATTTTATTTTTCATGGTAATCAATTTCCAGATAAAAATAACAAGTCGGTAAATCACCAAAGATATTTTGGGCTGGATGATAAACAATTAAATGAAAACAAGGAGTATAATACTTCCATGATTAAAATAATCTAATGAGCATATGTAACACAAGGAAGCTCATAAGTCCTTCAATGTCATACCGAGTATATCATATTTTTTATATTTTTTTTTTTACTCGGTTTGTAAAACACTTAGCCCATATGTAAAATATAAATAGAGAATGTGTCCATGGGACACAGATGATGCCCTTGCTTGCATAAAACACTATAAAGGAATATAACGCAACAGAACTAGCTGTAAAAGAAGTGTTATCCAAATTCAAACTTGATCCATGTTTTATGGAGTATTAGCATTGTGAACAAGTTTAATTGTAATTGGTTGAGACAATTATTAAAAATTTGAGGACAAAAAAAAAATTACGGACATACATACTATCAGGAGTATTGCACTTTTATATCTTATTTTTTGGGCCGAATACATCCTAACTGAACTTACTGGTGTTTTCTGTCTGCAGTATACCAATATCACTGGTTTTGATTGATTGATTCAGATAGGTAATTGCTTTACGCCTTATTTGAACCTTTTGAGTAAACAAACCTCTCCTTTAATGCAATGACATACTACTTAAATATCACCTCATTATCAGTGGGGTGATAATAGAAGAGAAAACTAATGTTTCATCAAATTTTCTGTGTCAAATGGCCATTATTAAGTCAAAAATATGTTAATATGTAATATGGATACTATAAAAGGGAACGAAAGCTTAATTCAACTGCAATTATTCTTTAAACAACTTTACACTAATGACTAAATAACAGAGAATATAGCAAAATTTGCACATTATATTATATAGAACTCTTTGTTGTGCAATTATGAATAAAAAAAATCAAATAAAAGGCTATTTTCATATGACAGACTTTCATCTCTGTAATATATCATTTTTTTTAACAGGTAACCGACACTGCGGAAGGACAATCAGTCAAGAAAGAACTAAAATTTACAATTGGTGCGATTTGGGAAAAAAAATGAACTGTTTTCAAATTTTGTCATGTATAGAAAACATAAAACAGACATTTTTGTCCTGGGAATTAAAAGTCAGTAATATGAAAATGTTCTATTGTCAGACAATCACACCAGAAGATGTTGATGTCAATTTAAGATTATGCATGTTAAGTGGAATCAGGAAGCCTGTCTATTGGAGCAGAGTTTTATGTCATTGTGAGCATGCTAAAGATAATTATTTGTTTGTAATATAAGATTAATGGTTAATGAAGAACAAAATGATCATGTTATATCACGATATATTTTCACAAGATATATCCCAATTCAATTACAAAACCATTACTATCAATTAAATGGAGACTCGTTATCACAATGTTTATGTTATATAGCTATATTATAATCAATTGAATGGGGTGTACTTATTATTACAGTGAAGACGAAATGTTGCTGTATATCAGTCAACCTGTTATATATATATATATGTTGATTGATTGGTTTAATTCAAATACCATAATATACCTATCGAAAACATCACGTTTTTCACCATCCTATTTTCTGTAGTTTTGCTCTCATAGCATATATCTTAAGTTATACTTTCTGTTTAATCAATATTATGATTCGACTCCTAACGCAGAAGAAAGTAAAAATAACAAAATATAAAATAGAGAGACTTGCCCTCATTTGGATTTACTTTTTGTTTTTTTGGTTGATATTTTGAGCTCTTCTTATTTTAATAAGTTTTGGATTTTCCAAATATTTTGTCCTGGAGCATGATTACTGAAGCAATATTTATAAATTGTTGAATTGTGTAAATTGAGGCTTTAGGATAGAACAAGAGGCTGTCACAACGACAGCAAACCGGATTTATTAATATTTATTTGTGTCCTGGCAATATCACAAGAACCATTACTGATGAATGGTGAAAGTGAAAATCGTCAATATCAAATTTGACCTCCATTTTGTCATCAGTATCAACATCTTAAAATTTGAAAAGCTTAGATTGAATGGTTCATGAGTAAATGCAACAACGTGAATGGAAACGCCATTTCACAATCTTTCAAGAACCATAACTCCTGAACAGTAAAAGTCAAAATCGTCATAATTGAACTTGACCTTTAATTTGCCATCAGTAACAACATATAAAAATTTCAAAAGCTTTGGTTGAATGGTTCATGAGAAAATGCACGGACACGACTGGAAACACCATTTTTCAATCTTTCAAGAACCATAACTCCTGAACGGTAAAAGTCAAAATCGTCATTATTGAACTTGACCTCCATTTTGTCATCAGTAACAACATATTAAAATTTGGGAAGCTTAGGTAGAACAATTCATGCGTAAATGCACGGACACGACTGGAAACTCCATTTTTCAATCTTTCAAGAACCATAACTCCTGAACGGTAAAAGTCAAAATCACCATTATTGAACTTGACCTCCATTTTGTCATCAGTAACAACATATTAAAATTTGGGAAGCTTAGGTAGAACAGTTCATGCGTAAATGCACGGACACGACTGTAAACTCCATTTTTCAATCTTTCAAGAACCATAACTCCTGAACGGTAAAAGTCAAAATCGCCATTATTGAACTTGACCTTCATTTAGTTGTCAGTAACAACATATTAAAATTTTAAAAGCTTTGGTTGAACGGTTCATGAGTTAATGCACGGACAACATTTGATTCCCGCCCGCCCGACCGACCGCCCGCCCGCCCGCCGTACATCCCCAAATCAATAACCGACATTTTTGTCACAAAAATCCGGTTAAAAATTGGTACTGTTAATGTTATTTATAGCAAACTTATAACTCAGGACTTTGAAATTTTCAAATGGAAATTCATATCTATCACCTATAATAAAAAAAAAAAATTGAGTATGGAAATGGGGAATATTTTAAAGAGAAAACAACCCAACCAAAGAGCAGATAACAACTGAAGGCCAACAATGGGTCTTCAATGCAGAGAGAAAATCCGCACCCAGATTGATTTCTCTATTATAAGTTATAGAATGACACAGATAATTGTATAACCAATGATAACTAAAATCATTAACGACTGATTTTATTTTTAGAGGTCTGGGTCAGTTAATTGTTTTGCACTGTAGATCATATAATAATTATAATGTATCTAGTTCTGTAGTTATATAACATGATCCATCGCCCTGTAAGATTAATCGTTGACTATTTATTCAGTCTTTTTAGTTCTGTAGTTATATCTACCATTGATCATTTTAATCAAACACGTATCTGTGTGGATGGCTAATTGCAATTACTAAACAAATCTTATTATAGGTTGTTCAGTATATTAAATTTAGGTTTATCTCTAATTGAAATATACTATAATATAAAGAGTTAAGAACTCAAGTACTAATTGTTACTAATTCATTAAGTTTCACCTTTCATAAAAAAAATGACTTTGAGATGCATAACTGTGAGCAATAAAAAGCTGTTCTTTTGCTTTTTGTGTTGTTTGCTATGCATATGCTGAATTTGAGTCTTTGATAACTTTTCTATAAGCTGATCATGATATATGACGGCAACATTATAAATGTATTAAATTGGGGTAGTGTTGGGATCTCACTATATATATATAAACAAAATCTTTTAACCCTGCTGCATTTAAGAGCTTGTTTTAAGTCTGATAGTCCTCTGGCCTTTATTTGTCTTGTATGACAATGTATGAGTCCTCTGACCTTTGTTTGTCTTGTATGATTTTTAATTTTGGTTCATTTATACGTTTTGAAGTTTACAGTGATGTCCATTTTTCTCTGAACTAGTAACCAGTATACATTAAAGTTAAAGGGGCAAGCTGACGACTGCCTCTAGGTGCAGGATTTCCCGCTGTGTTGAAGACCCATTGGTGGCCTTCAGCTCTGTTTTTACTTCTTTGTCCAATTATTGTTTCTTTGACACATTCCCCGTTTCCGTTCTTAATTTTACTTTGATTTTCTCCATTAAAATGAATATTACTGGCATAAACTTTACAGAACTGTGTAGGCAGTGTAACTAAAACAGTTATTATGTGAATTCAGTGAACCAGGATCCGAGGTATTGACCAGACAATTTATGGTTTCCTGTAACGTATCTGTATTTCCTTATCCAATAATTACCTAGTCTGTTTTAATCAATAAAAACCATTTTGTTTTAGACATGGGTCACTGGTGTGGTATTGAAATGTTGTGACAATGAATTATTTCCTTTGCTCTATATTCCATTCAACTTGTATAAAAATGATATAGCAGAGCCATAGATGCTTTTTAAAATCAGCACATTCATTTTGTTTTAGACATGGGTCACTGGGGTGGTATTGAAATTAAATCTTGTGACAATGATTTTCTCCTTTACTCCAGATTCCATTTAACTAGTATAAACATGATATAGGTAATTGCCACAGATGCTAACGTGAGTACATTCATTTTCTTTTTAACAAGGTTGATGTACAAAACAGATATTGAAACAAAGAACAGCAACCTTATCAATTATATAATGCAGTCTATTCCTAAATAGAGAAATGCATGTTGCTTCGTGATGACATGACAAGGAAAGCTAATAGTTTGTTCTTCTACTGGTCCCCGAGGTAAAGGGTAAAAGTTGAGCACTGAAAAACATTTTAAAGCCACCTGACATATTCTATATGCCTGGGCCTCAAGACAGAGGCCTGTAATTCAGTGGTTGTTTTATGGAATATGAATATTTAGCTTTAATTCCTTGACCCCTACCTGTCAGTGAAATCTAACCTAGGTTATTTATTAATGAGTGACAATTAACACCTACAGTATTGCATTTTCTAACAACTCCACTGCATGGGAATAGTTTCATGATATCTGATATCAACTTGAATGCATGACAGAACAGTTTTATGATATCTAATATCTATATTCATCACCATCAGACTGTATGGGAATCGTTTTATGATATCTGATATCTATATTCGTCACCATCAGACTGTATGGGAATCATTTTATGATATCTGATATCTATATTCGTCACCATCAGACTGTATGTGAATCGTTTTATGATATCTAATATCTATATTCTTCACCATCAGACTGTATGGGAATCGTTTTATGATATCTAATATCTATATTCGTCACCATCAGACTGTATGGGAATCGTTTTATGATATCTTATATCTATATTTGTCACCATCAGACTGTATGGGAATCGTTTTATGATATCTGATATCTATATTCGTCACCATCAGACTGTACGGGAACAGTTTTATGATATCTAATATCTATATTCATCACCATCAGACTGTACGGGAATCGTTTTATGATATCTGATATCTATATTCGTCACCATCAGACTGTACGGGAATCGTTTTATGATATCTGATATCTATATTCGTCACCATCAGACTGTACGGGAATCGTTTTATGATATCTAATATCTATATTCGTCACCATCAGACTGTACGGGAATCGTTTTATGATATCTAATATCTATATTCGTCACCATCAGACTGTACGGGAATCGTTTTATGATATCTAATATCTATATTCGTCACCATCAGACTGTACGGGAATCGTTTTATGATATCTAATATCTATATTCGTCACCATCAGACTGTACTGGAATCGTTTTATGATATCTAATATCTATATTCTTCACCATCAGACTGTATGGGAATCGTTTTATGATATCTAATATCTATATTCGTCACCATCAGACTGTATGGGAATCGTTTTATGATATCTAATATATATATTCGTCACCATCAGACTGTATGGGAATCATTTTATGATATCTAATATCTATATTCGTCACCATCAGACTGTATGGGAATCGTTTTATGATATCTTATATCTATATTTGTCACCATCAGACTGTATGGGAATCATTTTATGATATCTAATATCTATATTCGTCACCATCAGACTGTATGGGAATCGTTTTATGATATCTAATATCTATATTCGTCACCATCAGACTGTATGGGAATCGTTTTATGATATCTAATATCTATATTCGTCACCATCAGACTGTATGGGAATCGTTTTATGATATCTAATATCTATATTCGTCACCATCAGACTGTATGGGAATCGTTTTATGATATCTAATATCTATATTCGTCACCATCAGACTATATGGGAATCGTTTTATGATATCTAATATCTATATTCGTCACCATCAGACTGTATGGGAATCGTTTTATGATATCCCCACATTTGTCTAAATGAAATTTCATATTTCCCATGTGAGTTCTCTTCAAAGAATCACACAAGGAGAGAGTCACCCTATGAATAATAATCTGTTTGTGAAGAAACCTTGCATACAATTTTTTTTTGACAACTGTAGGTGTGCTCATATTAGTTTATTCACAATTTTTTTTTAAATCAAATGAAAAAAGGTGTTTAATTTGTATAAGACTTTGTCAAATCACTAATAGCCTATCGGAAAGCCTGGTGAAACAGAGAGGCAGATAATTACATAGGGATATTCAAACTCATAAGTAGAATAAAAACTGACAGCGCCATCATCGGCCATGACAAAAAAATGTCAATCAATAATTCAATTTCAACTTAGGAAGAGCTGATGAGTAAAAAATATGGAAATTTTTATGGAATATTTAGAATAAAATAGATCTAATGGAAACTAATTTGAGTATTTTGAATTTTCAATTAAGGGTTCATTTGTCATTTAAAATGATTAGAAAATACTAATCAGGGAATAATTAGGTTTTGAGTTTTGAGTAATTTCTGTACATAGATAAGTAGACATCTTAGATGCATGATTTTTTTATTAGTTGTTAGTGGCTTTGAACTAGCTGTCAGATAACTGCGAGTACTCTCAGATCTGTTCCTAGTGGCTTTTTGTTGTTGGGAAGCACAAGTACCCGGCCACGTTCAATTGTATTTTTGTCCATCTGACGAGTTAAGCCTTTTTCAACTGATTTTTATAGTTTGTTCTTATGTTGTACTGTTATACCACTGTCCCAGGTTAGGGGAGGTTTGGGATCCTGCTAACATTATTTATGTATGTGCCTGTCCCTGGAGCCTGTAATTCAGTGGTTGTCATTTGTTTATGTGTTACATATTATTTTTTCGTTAATTTTTTTATGTAAGTAAGACCATTAGTTTTCTCATTTGAATTGTTTTAATACATTGTCATATCGGGCCTTTTATAGCTGACTATGCGGTATGGGCTTTGCTCTTTGTTAAAGGCCGTATGGTGACCTATAGTTTTTAATGTCTGTGTCATTTTGGTCTCTTGTGGACAGTTGTCTCATAGGCAATCATACCACATCTTCTTTTTTATATCTTTTGTCAAGTTCTTTTATATTTTCTCGGAATCGCTAATCTGGCTGCATTATCTCAATTATTTTTATCCAACAAATCACAAAACAAATCTATATAATGTGAATTCATTTATTTTCGTGGGTACCAATTTTCTTGGATTGAGGAAAACTTATATATTAGTAGATATTT
This sequence comes from Mytilus galloprovincialis, assembly GCA_037788925.1. NCBI lineage: Eukaryota > Metazoa > Mollusca > Bivalvia > Mytilida > Mytilidae > Mytilus > Mytilus galloprovincialis. Next base: position 88,683,629 of record CM075337.1, read on the forward strand.
AAATTGATGGTTTTGGCCAATTCTGCATACATTCCTTTAGAAAATATGTAATTCATTGAACATTTAATTTAGTGGTTCCTCTGTACCCATGAAAAATAACTATCTAACGAATATTAGTGAATCCATGTATATTTTGTGTTCAGTATTAGTGACCTTAGTTGAGGTTAAAGTACTAGTTTATTCATGGTTTATTTTTATACCAAATTAAAAAAGGTGTTTCATTGGTAAGATTGACTTGATCAAATTACTGATCAGCTTTCAGAGAGACTTATAAAATAGATACCTATCACAAATGAAAAGTTGATACATTTGGAAATGTAAAAATTAATCAAAAGTATTACAAATATAATAGAGGATATTTTTTTCGGTTATAAATAGGGATTATTTTATTTTCAATTTGACAGTCATACAACATTGAAGGTGAACATCTAATTCCTTTCATATTTGTTAAGATGTATTGTCATGTATGGTTTATATGGTGAAAAGTCAAATAACAAAAATACTGAAATTTAAGGAAAACAGGAATTCCTATTAAAAATAGCTCAAAATCTCGAACACATCAAATGAATGGAATATCAACCTGGTTTTATAGCTAGGTAAACATCTCACTTGTATGTTATGGTTTATGGTTGTTTGTGTTCTCAATGAGACATACTTCGTGTATCTTTGTATTTCTTATAAAAAAGAACTGTAATTACATTGCCTACATATCTTGTTTCAAAATTTCATTACAATCACATATGTAACAAATGTCTAGCCTTATCTGTTTTACCAAGAATGATATGTTTTTAATTTGTTATATAGTTAAGGTTGTTGTCTGACCTTATGTTTACTTCGTTTTCTTCTTTTACGACAGTAATTAAATTGCCTACTATCAGTTTGCTGGTACCAAGACTGATATGTTTTTTATGTGTGAATAATGGGTTAGGTTGTAACAAGTCGCAGTAAGATGTATTATAAACTGTATCATACTTTGTTTTCTTTAAAGATGGTAATTAAATTGCCTACTATTCATTTGCCTAGATAATAATAAGTTTTTAATTTGCTTAGTCTCTTAATGTGAATATATGGTTAAGGTTGGTGTCTAGCTGCTTGATAGAAGCTTCATTTCCTTGTTATTCCTATTATGACTATGAATTTAACTGCATAATATCCATTTACCTAAAATGTTATGTTTTCAATTAGTTCAGACTTTAAAAGTGAATATATGGTTAGGATTGTTGTCTTTAACTGTTGTATTGTTTTGTTTTTTCTACTTATTTCCTTTATCTAGAACTGTTATTAATTTATTTTCCAGCACTATCTGTCTTACCAAGAATGATAGGATTTTCATTTGTTCTTTCTCTAAAGTTACCATATATATTATATATCTGTCGTCCTAAGACAGATGAAATAGGAATAATTTGAAAGGAAATGAGAGCAACACGTTATCTGAATGGAAAGATGTCACAGAGATCATTACACTGACATTGAGAAATATAAATTTCTGGTGTAATTGCATCCAATATTTCTTATGTAAAGAGACCTATCCCCTAGGCTAAACAGTACTAGAATGAACAGGAAACCAATAGATTTTGGACTTGTAGAAGCTCCAAATAAGGGGAAGTGGAATTAACATTAATCATAGCCAATTTACATCCATTATAACTCTTATTACTGCTAAATTATCTTAGTTCTACTCAAAGGCATATTGCATTGAATAATAAACAGCATGTACATTTTTTTTAAAATGTTAACAAGACATTTTGTGGTGAATCAGAATGCTAATGGTTTCATTATGTAAAAATGTGGAGATGTGATATGATTGCCAATGAGACAACTATCCACCAGAGTTTAACTGTAGAGGAAATCAGCAATTATATGCCACTGCCCTACTTTCAACAATGGGAAGAACAAAAATACAGCAAATGTCCCTACATGAAAATAAAGAAACAATTAAAATGAGAAAATCAAAGGCCTTATTATTCATAACTAAACAATTATATGAAAAACAAATATGACAGAAATTTAACAAATTATGTTCTATTATGTATCTTGCGGTTATTGATGACTACATGCACCATATAACAGCTTTAGCGCTTTTTTCTTCAATAACATTGATGGTGGAAAAAATAAGTACAAATTAAAAATTTAACTCCATGTGGTGAACCAACGCCTGTGTGAATCATTTCGTTAGAGTCCCTGAAGTGGATACCTTGGTATGCAGGGTTGTCAAATTATGCAAATAAATGCAACATTAAAATAATACTCAAAATTGACAACAACACTTCGAATGGTCTGCAATTTTATTTGCTATGGTCTACATGTTTCGCCTGCAAGGCAGGCTTCATCAGGACAATTTTTATACAGATATTAATCCCTGAAGTACTCAAAGTGGTGCAATTTGACGTCGTCATGGTGAGAGAACAATCAAAAGTGAAAGTAGCAATACAAAGTTATAAATAGATAAGATAAATATAGAAAATTAAGAAAATTAAGAAAATTAAAGTTTGTTTACAATGTAACTTGAGTTCGTTTTACTATTATATGATACATGAAATTGTTCTAAAGGCTTGGTATCTAATTGGACGAACTTCCCATGGTTCCTACCACTTCGCAAGGCTTCTCTTCCAACCTGGCCATTGTTGGAGGTTACTACTTCCTGGCGCGTCGGCAACAATAGGAAGATTATGGTCGCCGCTATGGAAAATAAAATTGTCAAAAAATGCTCCCTTGTTTAATTTCTTTGGTGACTCTATATAAATGTTGGATCGTCTGCAGTAGTTGGTCTGTTTAATGGCATGGTTGTGAATTCCTAGTTCCTTTAAGATCGACGCCCGTGGTACATTTCTTCTACTATCATTTATATCTGCTATCATTTATAGATGTTAAGGTGGTATCGGACATCTTGGTCATCTTGGTTCAGTTGTTATTTCGTCGCAAGTATGTAATATTCCTTGGTCCATGTATATGCTGTTGGCCTGTAGATCGGCGCGTGTAGCAAGGCGGTTCCTTTCGGATGCAGGGGTTCACGCATAAATAATAACAAATTAAACTCCATGTGGTGAACCAACGCCTGTGTGAATCATTTCGTTAGAGTCCCTGAAGTGGATACCTTGGTATGCAGGGTTGTCAAATTATGCAAATAAATGCAACATTAAAATAATACTCAAAATTGACTTTCACTTTTGATTGTTCTCTCACCATGACGACGTCAAATTGCACCACTTTGAGTACTTCAGGGATTAATATCTGTATAAAAATTGTCCTGATGAAGCCTGCCTTGCAGGCGAAACATGTAGACCATAGCAAATAAAATTGCAGACCATTCGAAGTGTTGTTGTCAATTTTGAGTATTAAATTAAAAATTTGTTTTTTATGTTTCACAGAAGAAACTGGACAAAAACCTGACAGTGGAATATATGTGATTTTTCTATTTACATAATATCAGATTAAAGAAGATTTTTTCAATGGTTTCAAATCATATGATGTTATCAATAAATTATTAATTTTTTCCATGTATGGGCAATAACTTAATTTCTAACATGATTTTCCAATTACTCTGTTAAACTTAATTAATCAAAACACAGAGAATAAGTTTACAGCTGAAAGGGTTTCTTAAGAATGTTACTCTCCAGAGTATATGGCAGATTCAACTGTAAAATTATATTAATGAACCATGTCTGCCAATGACAAAAATTATTCAAATAACCAATAATTGCGATATAATTTTTGTAAAACTGTCCAAAAGTTTAGACTATATGCTAAACTGATTCTTACTAAGCATAAAACAGTGAAATCAGAACACTTTTTTCCCTGATCATTAAAAAGGATTTGAGAATATAATTAAACTAGTATAGACTAGAAGAAACATAAAAGTTTCCATAAAAAAAATTCCAAGATGAAAAATTTTCACAATCATCCTAATAACTTTTGAAAAAAACCCATATAAGCTAGTAAATTAGCACTCCATTGATTAACTTAAGTATTATCCTTCAAGCATGACTACTTAAATGATGTTATTTACTTCGTATTTACGATGTAATTAAACATCAACATATATAGCTGTTGAAGTTACAATTAGGATTAAAATGTTTTTTTTTCTTCCAATGACTCCAAGGTATACGAAGTCACTTAAGAAACGAATCTGACATATCTGTTACTAAATTATTAAAAGTCCTTATACAGTTCTAGCTGGAAGTTCAAATGCTCAAGCTAATAATACTCTCTTATTGTCATAAGAGTCTCAATTATATAAAGATAATGGTTATTGTCTAGACTACAAAATTCCCAACATAACATTCACCAGATATGCTTAAGCACAAAACTTGAAAACTTTCCAAAACCACAAATGTTCGAGAACACAAATATCAAAAAGACCTGTACAAAACAGCTATAAATAATCGAATGTAAAATGTTGCTTGGGAGAGTTGAACCTGAGTTTGACAACTACGGACAGAAGGACGAACGAACAATGGTATACCATCAACCATAAACAGGAAAAGGAGACTGACAAATCTTTCAGGATTGAAATCTTTAAAAAGCAGAAGATTTTAATTTTTAACATGGTGGATAGAGCCTCAGGGCTTCAAAACTGAAAGATGTTGACTCTCGCCAAAAAAATTGTAGTTGTAGGTTGACAACGTACCTTTATCAGGGCATGTTCTGGCATGTTATCAGCAATACTTCCAAACACAATGGGCTCTTTAAAGTCTGAGACATGCTGAAATTCTTCTCTACAATTATGGATGATGATTGGAGCTACTTCATTGGTTCTCACCAAATGTCTGTTGTTCTGATTCACAGCTGTAATGACAAAAAAAAGCAAATAGTTAAAAAAATATACTTCAATATAAGTTTGATTTCTACTGAATTTAATTCACATTTATTCCACTGAATTTTAATTTACATGTAAACCCTGTATAAAATATAAGCTTATCACTTTTTTAATTTTTTGAGCATGAAGCACTTTTTGATTCACCTTCTTCAGGAAGGCTCCAAGCCAAATATTTGAAGACCTTGGAATTGTATCAGAGCCGAAACATCTGGAGAGTTACATGACCAAAAAGGAGATAAAAACTGACCAAACCATTCATGGTCAACTTTGCCTATCACTAACATTCTTTCATGTTTCTTTTAAAACATTACATTAAAAGCCGAAATGAATTGTTTGTTAATATATAACTTTGTATGAACCCTGTGCATGAACATTCTAAATTTTTAAGAAAATTTGAAAAAGCAATTGTGAACACTGAAATGACAATAAACATGTTCAACTCACCCACATCCTGTATGTGCCTGTCCCAAACATGTTCAACTCACCCACATCCTGTATGTGCCTGTCCCAAACATGTTCAACTCACCCACATCCTGTATGTGCCTGTCCCAAACTGGGGCCTGGGATTCATTATAACATAAAGCAGGCAGTTGGTTTACTCGTTTAAAAAGTTTTACATTCGTCATTAACATTTAGGACTATCCATAGATTTCTATGCTGTTACATTGGTTTTGCTCATTGTAGAAGGCCGTAAACTGACCTATAGTTGTTCAATTTTACCTCATTGGCTCTCTTGTGTAGAGTTGTCTCATTGGCAAACATATATTTTTTTTTAATTCTTACCAGGTCTTTTGGGGGAAATAAAAAAACCAGGTAATTTCAAAATGTATCATTATTATAACTATTCCATGTCATTCTTGAATATTTAGAGCCACGTTTAGAACTGCTGGAAGACAATCCTGTCTGTATTGAGATCTGATAATTACTGCTAAAATGTACTATTATAGTCTTTATGGATTCTACAAACACACGACAAGCCTTCTAACTAAAAGTGCATTAATTAATTGAGCAGGTTTCCTGTTGCACATTAAAACAACTAAAACAATTCATCGTTAATGGAATATAATTGCTGATTTCTGACTCTTCACCATGTTCAATGCCATTGTAATATAAACACAACACAATATCAATTAAATAAATGCATGCTAATTGTATTTGACATCCAAAGCCCTTTAGCTGTGTGCTATCTTCAGAACCAGGTACATTACTTAATGGTCTGGTAACAAGGAAATCATACTCTTGGTCAGATCTCACATCAAACAATATAACACATTCCATGGTTATTATCAAGCTTTTTAATGTTCAATTCAATCAGGACACTTTATTTATGACTTGTTATTTCCTTTTCCTTTTAATTTATAAACAAAATCATTTCCTGCGATTTTTAGATGATCATTTTATCATTATACTTCTTGAATTAATTAATAATCTTCAAAACAGTTTCTTTAAGGTAGTCAATAATATATATAGTTGTATTCTGAAAAAGAGCAACTAGTTGGACCTTGAACAAATGATTCAGGTGGTACAGAACACTACAGGGAGATAACTCTATAAAAGTCAGCTGAACGTTTTAATCAAATTCCATTGTTAATGAAATATATTAAGCTTCTCAACGATCAAAATAAGTGTATATCAAACTGCTTATCCAATTTGGATTTTCTGATTAAGTGTGTGCTTCCAAGTTTTTTCTAAATTTTATTAAAATTAAAAAAAACCCAAATAAATTTTAGTGAAGATGTTTGGTAACTCTTAAATCTTGCATTAAGCTTAACTAAGCGTTCAATAATAAGTTACATTTCATAGATCATGTGATTCCATAATTCTGATTGGCAGAAAAGAATCAGGAGGGATTTCAAAATTATTTATTATTTCCCAATAAAATGAGACTTCTGTGACTGCAAATGCTTTCCATAACAAGGCTTGACCTATGCATAGGAAAACATAAAATCTTTATTTATCTCATTAATAATTTCAATGTTATAATTGTTACAGCATAAATTATAGATCAATTTAAGATTTTGAAACTTATAACATAAGATTTTAAAAGAGTGACCAATTTTGTGCACAATTTGTATAACTTTGCCACGCTTCCTACAATAAGTGCTTCAGTAAACAATTTTCAACTTACATCAAATGAGAAAAAGAAGCATAGTGGCTGTATTCAGTGAAGCCCTCAGAATATTAATACAGATCTTGTCACAAGGAATTAATGGATTGAGAAAAAAATACCATCTTCCATTGACTTTTATAACATGCCCTCTAGGTCTTTCATGTAAGAAGTTTATTATATAATCATGCCAATTATTAAAAAATAAAAAAGTTATATCTGCTTGATTCACTTACAAGTATCATTGCAAAAAGATGATATTAGATAATTTGTTGCAAAATACAACCATGACATAATTTACAGACAAGGTTTAAAAAGAGTCATATATGATATGGTCAATGATATTAATTCCTAATTTGACTGGTAGGACTACAAAAATGTTTTCCACTTGGAAAAGGAGCAGAAGCCTTACTAGGAATTTGTATGAAGATTGTGTACATAACTTTACAAAAAAAACTTGTCTTGTTTATTGGAAATGGTGACAACCACCTTTCAAATCTAACCTTGAATATCACCACCTTATATTTCAGATAATTATCTCCCCTTAATGAAACTCGGACCTGAACTGTTAGATCAGATGGCAAGGACATATATAGTCTCAGAGTATTTAGTTCACTAAAACTGTATCTTGGGATTATAACGTTAGCCAATGAAGAAACTATGTGTGATATATTAATCCAGCAGTTTAATGAAGTAGAATCAATAATTTAGAAATTTCCTGCTGTTAAGATCACAGAGCTGGTTTCAGATAAACATCAATTATAAGTTAATTAATAGAAAGACCAGAAAGAAGTTTCAATTAACCACTGATCACAGAGAGGAAATCAGTGTATATACTTCTAGTAATGAAGTTCTTTATTTAGCTTTTACCCAATTTCAAATTATGGAGAGAAAAAATGCTTTTAGCAACTGTCAGCTGTTCTTGTGTATAGAATCCTGATCAAAGTGCACTTTTGTCAGGATTTGATTAATTGAACATAAGTCATAAATAGTTGTTGTTGCAGATATATCATTAATAATCATTGCACTTTAGATTGACTGCATAATGGATTTTATTATTAATTTCAAATTCTAAAATGATATATATTTGCAAAAAATCATTATTTTTAAGGACAATAAAGCCTCGGAATATAATGGAAAATTGCATGATTGAAACAACGGAGTGGCTATTTGTCCGGCTAGCCGGACAAATAGTGCTGAGACTATTTGTCCGGCCATTGCAATGCGCATGTCACAAATTCATCATATACTTGCGCGTATGACGTAATATTATCTGCAGCAGCAGCAGGGGTCAGCGTGAAACCCGATCACCGAAATGCTGGGATAATGACTGAACACGGCGGTATTAATGTCGGGGATAAATTTTCCAGTTTTTCAGCTCTTAACACGCGAATTCGACAGTATGAAGTACAAAACAATATCGAATTCTATAAAAGGGATTCAAGAACAATTGAATCCGCAAGGAAAAGGGGAATTAAAAGGGAATTGAGCGAGGACCTCCAGTTTTATCAAATCCGATATAGCTGTATAAATGGCGGAAAAGAACACAACAGCAAAACTAATGGAGAAAGACCTAAACAAAGGTATGTTTATACAATTAAAAACATGAAAAAGTGACGATTCATTTTCAAACACCAATAATATTTTATTTCTGATAAGAAAAAAAGGGGGGGCACATCCACCTCCCTCAACGACCGACCTGAATCTTTAAAGCTGGTTTTACCTTTTACTAGTAGGTTGGCGATATTTTTATGTGCTGAAAATAAGTAAATTATCATTTGTTGTACATGTAATCTGGTGTTCCTTATAAAGGAAGCTGATACGGAGATTGTAAGGAATCATACATCGTAAACACTGTTGGTCGGTTACTGTTCCTTTCAAACAAGTTCCCATGCAGGAACACAACATACTCATAACATTAAACTCGTAAGAGGATAACTATAATGTTGAAGATGAAAACTAAGACATCCGTCATCGTCTGTTCAATCATCGATATCGGCCGCCAGATGACTGCTGCATACAAACATAACACAGGCACTTGTTTTCCATATACTATTACTAGCCGAGGGTCTTGAAGGGATAGTTGATCTTGCCATCGATAGAAAACATGTGCCTCACTGCCTGTGATACATACCTATCAGTAAGTTACATACCAGTGTCAACTTTTTAAAATGTCCATGGCATGGGGTTTTTAGTTGCAAGATGGCTCTTGCAGTTATAAAAAAACCTTTAAGGGGGGCTTTAAATGCATTTTTATGTTGTTTTTTTATTTTTGCTTCTCCATACTATTTAAAAATATTTCATTATTTGTCTGTCGTAATATTTTGATGTCATAAAACAAAATATATGACGTCACAGTAGAAAAATGATTGTTGCATGACGTCAAAAGTGCAAGTGGCTGGATTAAACATACATGCCATAAGGGGGATCTCATTGGGGGGTTCCGATCCCGGATCCCGCTTACTGTTTTGTCAGATTCCCGTATCCCGCTTACTGTTTTGTCAGATTCCCGTATGCCGCTTACTGTTTTGTCAGATTCCCGTATCCTGCTTACACTATATACGTGAGCAATTCTCATTTTTTTGTCATTTCCCGGGTCCCGCAAGACCTCATTTCCCGTTTTCACGACACAATAATTTGACTTTCACGTGTCACGCTTACAAAAAATCCACAATCCCGCGTCATGCTTAGACCCCAATGAGACCCACCATAAGGAGTATAATATTTTATGTCCCAATTTTCTTTTGTTTCCCCTGTCGCTTCTATATTTTTTCTGAATCTAAAACACTCACTCTCATCATGCTCATATGATGTGATATGAGAACGGCATTTAAGTGGAAACAAATTATTTCATTCAGCCACCTTCTGTTGCCCTTAATTTTGTGTGACTACATTGTTAGCTACGTACTAATACTAATAGAATCATGGCAAAATTATGTATTCATTTCTTTTACCAGCTCATTCAGGAAAGGTTGTCCAGCATATTTTTCAGTGGGTGTGTCAGAAGATGGAAAGTTTTTGGTTGTGAAAAGCATTGAAGACCATCATAATCATGTGATATCAAAGGTAACTAACGGTAGATATGATACATGTACATGTTGTTAAAAAAATGCTTGACCTTTTCAACTGACATACTGTGAAGATACTTTTATGTGTGGAGTACATTTTCGTGCATTATCAAAATTTCCTTAGTTTTTTTTTTTTTAAATGCATGGATATTACAGAGCATTTTAGTTCTAATTGAAAATTTTACCTTTCTTAGGGAATATGAATTTGTGGTTGAAGTCAATCACAAATACCACAAAAAATATTATCCCATGAATACTACTTAAAAAAATTACTTTAACAGTACATGTACATTTGTACAAAATAAACCTAAAAAAGTTCATCATAATGTACAGCAGTAGTACTGGGACTCATTAGGATCTAAGCATGACTAGTGAGAGTAAAATTATTGTGCCATGAAAACAGGAAATGAAGTCTTAACGGAAATTATACAAAAATGAAAATTGCTTACTTCATATAGTGTAAGCTTAAGCCTGATACAGGAATCTGTCACGTTTCAAGATACTGACCCAGCTTAAATACAAAATTTGACAACATGTATTTATCAATTAATGTAGAAATCTTGATTTTTAGGGTTTGTTTGAAATGCTCCCTCGTGAGAGGAGACTACCAGAAGAGGAGCTAAAGGAAGCAGAAAAACTGGTTTCCTTACAGGTGAACAACAAGCTGATGAGGGATCACTTGCAGGATAAAACTGGAAAAAAAGTTATCCTGAAAGACATCAGCAACATAATTTCAAAAGTCAATGCCAGCAAGAAGTCAGATAACATTGAAAGTCTAGTCAGTAAATTAAAGAAGACAGGTAATTGAAAATTCTTAATATACAGACATTTATTGGGACATTGTTTCACTAACCCATTTTGTTTTATACTATTTATAGTATCATTTCTAGTTTGTATTTGAGAAAATAAAAAAAAAGAAACAGTAGAAAATAAAAGACAACTTGTCATTTAAATATATCTGCTAGGAAACCATAAATACACCTAATCGCTATTTATTCCATTCCGGATAAGTTCTAAAATTACACAACTTTTTCATCCAGTTGAAGCTATCTGGGACCCTGTTTAAACAATACACCATGCATGATACTTTTTAATGAGACCTATTTAAACTACTGTTAATACTTCAAACAAAATATTTTAACTTCGATTTCAATTTCCATAAAAATAGGTCATTCTATGTCAAAGTTTCTTGCATGTCTTAATGGTCATTTCTAAAGTTTTTCCTCCCTCAGCTCACTACTAATGACCTCTATTTTCAGCGACATTACCCAAACAGGAAGCTGTGTAAATGACTGTTTTCCCCAGATTGGACTAAATAGCCATAAGGTGTATTATATTAATCATGTATCAGTATATTGCTTTTGATAATGATGGAGAATTGACCATTGCACCTCAGTTTATCTATTTTTTGTCTTTGCAGGATCTGTTGTTGAAGTTTTTCATGATTTCAATAACCAAGTACAAGGAGTTTTCTACCAAGATGAGGAAATGCAAAAAATATTTTCTGCTTACTGTGATATTGTCTTTGTTGATGCCACATACAAGCTTAACGACCTCAGGATGCCACTGTATGTCATTATGATAGAAGACAGCTTAGGACAGAGTGAGGTTGCAGCAATTTGCTTACTTAACTCTGAAGAAAAGCCAGTTCTACAGCACCTTATAAAATGCTTTCAAAAGCATAATCCAGACTCCTCGGGGATAAAAGTAATAATGGCAGATAAAGATATAGTAGAAAGAGATGTTTTTAAAGAAGAATTTCCAGATGCTTCTCTGCTCATTTGTAAATTCCATGTATTAAGAACATTTAACCGTGAAATAACCACAGAAAAAATGGGCATTTCATCTGCCCAACGGTATGTTGCTTTAGAACTAATCCAGAAACTAGTACACAGCAGTTCAGAAGAAGATTATAATGCTAACCTTAAACTCATTGAGACAACATGTCCCAGGCAGATATTTAACTATATTGATACTAACTGGCATAATATACGCAATGAATGGGTTTTAGGGCTGACTTATTTCGAAGGATCTCTTATGAACACTACTAACAACAGAATTGAATCGTTCAACCAAAAGTTAAAACAAGTTATTAAGCTGTATTCTGGCCTTGACTTATTTTTTGAAAACTTTATTTCATTGATAGGCACACTAAGAAATGAAAGAGACTATAAAGGTAGTGTAGAGATTCAAAAAGTACCTGTTCACATAAAGGCAATGAATACCACATCTGCAGAATATAAGTATTCACAGCTCTTGACAGGCTATGCTAGTTATTTCGTTATAGATGAGTTAAAGAAGGCTAGAAAAATGGAGACCATTTTTAAAACAACCAACAGTACTAGTCACTCTGATGATGATATGGAACTTAATACAAATTCATGTACATGTAATTTTAGAAAGTCGATGGGACTACCTTGCAAGCATATTTTTTTTGCAAGGTTGATAATAAGTATTGAGTTATATGACACTGAGTTATGTGTAAGCAGATGGACTCGTTCATATTACAGGGAAAATACAAGACTTTTCAGTACAATGGTTTCTTCAAGTAAGAAATTTTGTAACAGTTCAAGCAATGTATCACAGGTTGTAGATACAAGAAATACCACATTACATGTATTATCAGAGAATCAGAAATATAAGAAGGCATTCTTTGTTGCTCAGAACTTAGCAGCTGCTTGTTCTGCTGTTGGAATGAAAGAATTTGTGTCAAGAATAAAACTGTTGACGGAAATAGAAGAGCTGTGGAAAAACAATCACACAGTTGAAGTTGAAGAATCATGTACCGGTAAGTGAACTTTAAGTGTGACAATATAAAAATAAGGAGATGCATGAATCAATTTATGGATCCTTGGAGATGTGGTTTAATTGCCAATGAATCATTTATGATACAACTATCCACCAAAGTTCAAATGGAGTGGAAGAAAGATAGAAAGAAAGTAAGGCTAGAACAGTTCCAATTGTATACATTTTAAAGGAAATAGTTTATAAGTATTTGCAGTGAATTAATAACTAAGGATACCTTGGGATCTCCAGAACCCTGGGACTGTTGTAACCATTATATTTGGCTCTACTTCATCAAAATTGTAATTTATAACATTTTTTTATATTCCAGAATCATCAGCAAAAGCAGAGCTTGTGTTTGCTTTGGATATTGATAAGCAAGTACCAGTGTATATTGATGAAGTCCATGCAGTCTCAAATGGTAATTAAATAATAGGGTTATTATGATAATAGCAGACAAATTAAGAAAACAAAAAAAATAGAAGCTGAAAGTTCACTTTTATACAATGAACAACCAGATATTTTAATAAACATTAGTGGCACAGCAACTGATCAACAAAACAAGTCGCATGAACATTTCTATAATATATTCTTCAATAAATATAGATCAATACAATGCAGTAATTAATCTATAATACAAGGACTGTTTATAGGGTTGTAAAAGCCTTCACACATTTCTGTGCTTCATACAAAATAAATGTCAGTCAATGCTTTAACACACTAATGAATTTACAAATAAACATTCTTACTGAATAATATTTTAATCTCAACTTTTATTTATTTCCAGAGTCCACTGTAGAAGTAGATAACGGTTTTATTCTTGAAGGACAGACAATAGTTCCTGAAAATGCTAGTGTTCCATGTATTGACATTGTTCTTGAGGAACATACTACTTTTCCTGAAAATACTGGTGTTGAATTTATTGACAGTAAGAACTTTTCAGTTACAAGCACAAAAGTTTAAACATTTTTATATGAATTCAGCTCCACTGAATATTGGTATTTTATAGGTTAAATATAAGAAAAAGAAGATGTGGCATGATTGCAATGAGACAACATTTACAAGAGACCAAAGTTTGGTTTTGTGATAGTTTTTTACTTTCTCATAAAAGAGGGATGAAAAATACCAGAGGGACAGTCAAACTAAAAAAAAAACTGACAATGTAATGGCTAAATATTAAAAAGGCAAACAGACAAACAATAGTACACATGACACAACATAGAAAACTAAAGAATAAGCAACACGAACCCCACCAAAAACTGGGGGTGATCTTACGATCTTAAGAATGATTATATTTATTATTTATAATTTATAAGTATATTTGGTATTCAGTTTCAGTTCCTACAACCAGTCATAGAGCAAATAGTACAGCTAGTGTATATACTGATGATCTTAGTATAGCGGTGCAAGGTAAGGCTTAAAATTAAACATACTGGTACTTGTTGTCTCCATCTTGGCAGAAAAAAAATTATATAAGAGGGTGAAATATTTAATAATTTTATTTGTTTTACATATATACTATTTAATCTCAATTTTATCTATGAACTGTTCTGGACAATGCATGATGCTCTATCAAAAAAAAGGAATACTATTTTGTATTAAACATCTCTTTGGCTAAATACATGATTAAAGTAATTGAAATATTTTTCAGAATTTCTTCACACAATAGCTGACCAATCAGCTGCTCTTTGTGCTGAAAAGGGTACATGCAGAATTGATGGAGATGAAGTGAAGAATTGTTTGGATGAATTGCTACCATCAGCTGAAATGTTATTAAATCTCAGTAATCAGGCAGCAGCCAAACAATATTTCACAGAGGAGGGCTGGTTGACAGTAGAAAGTATATTAAGAATACTTGAAGGTATAAAACTACTATCACTTTTTGATATTTTATGCATGTTCTATTGTCAGTAATTTTGGTACATATTGTTATGTATACAAAAAAATCAGAAGTCATTTAAGAACTGTGAATGAACTTTTAGTATATCGATGATATTAAAAAAATAATTTGGTTATAATTGCAATGATCAAGATCTTTGATTGAAACTACCCATAAATAGTCATCAATTATACTTCATTTGTTCTAATGGCTTATATACTTGAACATTTCATACTTATTATTTGTAGATCAATATTTGAAGCAAATAAAAAGGAAAGAGTTTCCATCCAATGTTTCACAAAAGAAAGGAAAAGGTATTTATAACATGTTGATATCTTATCAGTTCTAGAAGCAACAGTTAATAAGACCAAATTATGAATTCATGTGAAAGAAATTTCACCTTTGTAAAATAGTCGAACCATAAAGTGCAAAAGAATTTATCAAACAATAATAGACTGTCTGACTTAAAACTATTAAGAATAATGTAGTGATGGTCATTTAACATATTTTTCATTTAATGAAGTGTTCTAAATGCATAACTGTTTTTTTATAAATATAGACAAATCTGTAGAACATAACTCCTGTAGATATTTTTGGCACTATTGCTTTCAAAAATCAAGGATAATCAATTTATTCTATCAAATTTCTTAATATACTTCACTACCAAGAGTTATCCATCTTTAGTTCTATAGGTAATTGATTTTTGAGTATTTTATTTTTCATAGGCAAAAAAACTTCAAGAAAAAACTGTTCTCCAACCAAAGGTATAGAAAGTGAAGGAAATAAAAGGAAAAGGAAGAGGGACGTACCAGATCTTGAAAACAACATTTGTAATGATAAGGATGACACTATTACTTTCTTTCCTAATGTAATGGAAACCATGCAAAGCTTGAGAGGAGAGATTATTGATTTCATTAAAATGTATGACCCCAAAAAAGTTCTGCCTCGAGTAGGAAATCCTATAAATACGGTGTTCAAATACCATGATGGGACTAGAAGTTTGAGCGATGATCAAAGAGACAGTATTACACAGTATTTATGTACTTTCCAAGAAGTTCGATCATTGTCTCATATAGATAATGCCAGTCTCATCCACAGCCTCATTGAGTTTATTATCAAAAGAAAAACTGAAAATGATCTTCATCAGAACAGTATGTATAACATTCGAATAGAGCAGAACACAATTCTTAGATTAACGGAGTACTGTGGATTCATTTATTTTTTTGGGTATCAATTTTCGTGGAATGCTGAAAACTTGCATATTCGTGGATATTTGATTTCGTGGTTTTGCCAATGTCTGTATACAATGCCTATTGAAAATATTTTATTTGTTGAACATTTGAATTCGTGGTTCACCTTTTCCCATGAAACCCATGAAAAATTGGTATCCAATGAATATTAAATGAATCCACAGTATTATTTGAGCACTTTATCATGAATATATAACTCATTTTGTTCTGCTGGGGGGCAGGCTAAAAAAACATTTCTGAAAAAAGTTTACCTGATCCATTTTAAAGTGTTGTTCATCATTTTTGTTCCATAACATGAAAACCATTCTTTCAGGTAAAAATTTTAATCTGGTCATTGAAATGGAGATTATATTGATTTTTGCCTATTGTGCTGTTTATGACTTATGATCCTTGCATGCTCTTTACAATGACAATAACAAATGTAAGTATTAACTGTTTGGGTTCATTTAAACAGACTACATTGACCTATAATGGTTTACTTTTATAAGTTGTTTTCTGGATGGAGAGTTGTCTCATTGGCACTCACCTCACTTCTTTCTATATCTATTCTGATCTCCCTTGACACCATTTTCGAGTATGGTCTTGAGGAAACAATGAAAGTCCGTAGGAAGGGGACGATAAATGGCTGATGCATGTTAAGAGAGCCATATCTCTTGCAGGTTAAAGACATCCTTATAGATTTCGAAAAAGTGCAGGCAAATGCCGCTACAACACATCCCTCGAACCCGCAAAGTGGAAAGGGATTCATATAAGTTGCAAAACTTGTTTCCCAATCCAATATAAACAAATATGTTTAAACTAATGTTTTTATTTATGTACTCATATAGTTGGTTTCAAACATATTTTTTTAACTTTTAGATGAAAGCCTTAGTGATTTAAAGATGCCAACAAAACAAAAAAGAAAGGGGAGGCCAAAAGGAAGCCAACAGACTGTTATTGGTTTACCAAAAAAAAGAGGAAAGAACAAACTTATTCCTTTCTTTAAGAGAACAGTTGATGAAAAAGAAAGAGGTTTGTTTTCTTCGCCTATCAATACTAAATTATGTTAGAAATTTGCCAATTGTATTCAAATATCCATTTTTGTTAAATCAAGATACTTTGTTCATAAATAGTTAAAACAGACGTAAAAGTCAATGAGACAACTATCCATCAATAATTTAATTTTGGATGTAACATGTCTTCTGATTGGCTGACATTATTTTGTTATCAGCCCATATACATAATTAAGTCATGTAGCCTGAGGTCATCAACCTTTTTTATGGTTTTCTACAGTTTAAAAATTTAGAACTAGATTATAAGAAATGACTGTAATTAAATATTTTTTCTGTCTATTCCAGTAGCATAAAAAATGTGGTGCACACTGTTAATTAACCAACTACGTGCGTTATTCAGTGTGCACCAAATTTTTTTTGTTATTTCTTCATAGACAGAAAATATATTACAGTCATTCCTTAATTGTTCAAACAAAGTGGATAAAAGCTTTTTGGTTTAGTGCTTTGATTTTCTTTGAAATGATATTACACTATTTCTTGAAATAGTTGTTGCAATGATTATTTACTCTCATTAAACCTTATGTTGCCTTTTGAATATATATTGTGCATTATGTATAACTTACTTATTTTTTTTTCTTCAGAAATACTTAGTTGGTTAGTTAGTGTAGATAGTGTAATGAAGGCATCAGGAGGGACATTACTGGATGAAGAAGATTTGGTTGGATTATCGGAGGACTCATTACCTTACCGATGTTTAGATGATTATGTTGATTTGACAATTGTTCAAAAAAATTTCACTTCATCTGCATGGTTGTTTATATTATCTATTGTAAAAGAAAAACAACAAAAGGGTGGATATATTCTTTGTACATACTGTAATGTTTTTATTACTACAGAAAATGATGATGCTGTTGAATGTGACTTTTGTTTGTTGTGGTGGCATATAAGTTGTATTAAATTAAAGTGCAAGCCAAAAGTTAAGCATTGGTATTGCAAATCATGCAGGTAAAACTGAACTTATGTGTTAATATGTATTTGTAGTTTTGTTTAGCATTTATTTGTTATTATGTATAGTGATCTCAAATGTTTTGCAATGAGATAAACTGGTATTTTTTTGGTAGTTCAGAAGGTAGAACACCTTGTATGTAGATACATTTATGATTTTGTTTGTTATATGTTTATTGACTGTGCCCTCATTTTCATGGTTCAGTGACTGGTTGAAAAAGATATAGTTTTTTATCATGTGAAATACTGGTTATGAGTAAAAGGATAAAAATATTTGGTGTATGGGATCCTTGTTAGGTCTACATGTCTTTTAAACAGGGTTCATCTGACCTTGACCCCATTTATGAACATGCTGTAAGCTATGTATCTGATATTTTAAAATTAGTGAAAAAAATATTTAATAAGAGTTGTGCCACTTGGAAATAATAATTTATTGAATATTGCATTGTAAGCTCTCACCAGTTTGCATTTTTCTCTGAATTATTATGAAATTAAGAGAGATTATTATGAAATAAAAGAGATTATTATGAAATAAAAGAGAATTATATTTTATTTAAATGAGATTAAATTCAGTGCTAATCAACGATTTATACATGAACTTCCATCACTTCAACAGATAAATTAGATACAGTAGACATCAGAACAAAGTTCTTTTGTATTTATTTAAAGGGATCCAATATCAACTGATGTTACAGTGATATTTTAGTATTGTTTTAAATACAGATAGTTTGTAGTTTTATGAGATCTAATTTATTATAATGTACATGCAATATATTTATTCCTGTAATATGAAGTTCAATTTCATTCTTTGAAATTGTATAATAAATATATATGAAAAGATATTGTTTTAAAAGTCTTTTAATTTCATGATTCAAATGTGGTGACTGTCCATCTATACTTGTTTTAATTTATAATGTCCTTGTTTCAATAAGGGGAAATATAATTTATATTAATATTATTTCTTTTTTTGATTCTGGTTTGTATTCTTTTCTATCAAACAGTCTTGTCCAGGACAAAACCTTTTACAATGTATTATCATTTGACCTAAATTTATAATATTTGGCATTAAGGTGTATGTCAACAGAACACAATATCTGGCACAACACCATGACTTCTGAACCCTGAACTATGACATTAAGGTCAAATAATTTATTTCTGGGACATTTTTGTGTCTAAAATATTGAAATGGCTGGAACATGGGAAGACTTTCTATCAAAGATGACAGTTGAATTGACCCTTGATATATAAACTCAAATAGTTGTTTTATATAGGTCAATCCCAAAATCATATTTATATATACAAGTCTCAATTGAAAACAACGTTCAAACCTTTGATTGTGTTGAAAAAGTAGCATTTTTTTATGTGTACATGCAAAACAAATTCCTCGATAGAGGCGTTTAAATACAGCACAAACAATTTTTTCTACAAGACCTTCAAAGTGAAAAGTATTTTTTTAACAAAACTTATTTGACTTGGTTTGATGTTTTTATACCCTACTGACTGCCATTGGTTGTTACCAAATAAACATATCACGGGATGTAATAAAATGGATGTTAATTGTTTTTTTTTATACCAAACAGAAAACAATTACTGCAAGACTTTTTCTATGAAACCATTGATGTTCATGGTTGATGGGTCATCCCCTTTGTCATAGTGATAATTCTTAAAATAATTAAATCTCTATTTATTATTTAACATACATTTTCTACCTTAGGGTCATGGTTCAACTCTATCATTCATTGTCCTATATTTTGCCTGACGATCAGTTACTTGTGGTTAGCACCAAAAGATATAGAAATGAGGATAAATTACACACCTATTAACCAAACCAAGGATTTATATAGTGTCGCTACACAAATCTTGACCAAACATAATATACAAATTAAAAAAAAACAGCTGGAGGAACAATTTTAATGCAGCTAGTGATACAAATATTACCAGCACTATTCATCAGGCTAGCCTGACAAATATTCTTAGCAATATTATTGTGACTATAGCCCAACAAATAGCCCTAGCACTATTCTTCTGGCTAACCGGACAAATAGCCCCAGCACTATTCATCCGGCTAACCGGACAAATAGCCCCAGCACTATTCATCCGGCTAACCGGACAAATAGCCCCAACACTATTCATCCGGCTAGCCGGACAAATAGCCTCAGTACTATTTGTCCGGTTAGCCGGACAAATAGCAACTGCCTTGAAACAATGATAGACACATTTGAACATGCAGCAGCAGCACAATTTGGAGTTTAGTATGGCGTTCATTATAACTGAACTAGTATATATATTTGTTGGGGGCCATCTGAAGGACGCCTCCCGCTGCAGGAATTTCTCGCTACATTGAAGACCTGTTGGTGACCTTCTGCTGTTGTCTGTTCTATGGTCAGGTTGTTTTCAATATTCATATATATACTACCAATCTATATTTCATAAAAATGGAGGAAATATGATGCATGAGTGCACATTTTTGTGTAATCTTCCAAAGGTGCACTACTCCTTTAAATATATATTTGATTGGCCCTGATCTTTAAGACATTGTTAATACATATGTATATTCCTAAAAGAAATTTCTTAAAAATCTTGCAATAGATGTAGGATTGAGTCAAGCACTAAAAAGACTTGATGGACATCCAGTATTTACATGTCACCCACTCAAATGTTTTGGTGAGTGATGTTAATTACAAATACTGTTGCCCTTGGCAGAAAAGATAACTGATGCTGTTATCTGGTCAGTTTTTAATCTTTCTACATAGAATATGGTCAATAAGGATGCATCTTCCTTAGATGTTATCTACACCTACTCATTCTTTTTTATTGTAACCAAAATGATGCTTTCAATACAATCAGTTCCGTACTACTGTTTGTGTCTAAAACAAATATGTAACATTGAAATTTAAAAAAAAAAAATTAAAGCTGCAAAGTGACCATGGAAACTGGATATAACCAATATTTTGTAGATGATATAACTATAAAAAGACAACAACATCCTGGATAACTGCAAGGAAATGCTTTATACTGGTCTACAATGTTTCGCCACTTTACATCTGGATGTTGTTTCGTAGATTGTTCAATTTCTATTGTTTAATTCTAACAGGACCAGTTAGACTGCTTTTCTGCACAAGACCTGATCATGTGTTTTGCCAAAATAAATGTACAACAGGAATTGCTGCTTAAAATTTATTAGTTTTGGTTTTTACATTAGTTGAATTTATTGTATTTTCGCTTCAAAATAACAATGTTGTAGAAATTGTCTGCCAAAAGATTTTACATAATAGAATCAGTATGTCAATCTAAAGCTTGATTCAATCTCACAGTGTAATTGTCATCCTGCAAAATAAATTTCTGTGGATGACAGAAAAGGATTGTAAAGAGTGAATTGACGTTGATTTGCCGAGCTAAAATTAGATTAAACCAATTTAGTGCCACCAACTTAATTTTTTTAATGAATTTCAGTTAGCTATAATACATTGAAAGTTGAAAAATGTCTGCATGAAAAATTATTTCAATGGAACCGCCAATTAACTGTTGCAAAACAATTCAATTCCGAATTCTTCAGGAAGTCTCCAAGACAACATTTTATCTTAATTGTTTCACAAAAGACATTAAAATATCGATAACAGTGCACATCAAACTAGTATATAACGCCTCCCTTTAGACTTCTGCATTGATGTAGAAATAATTGACTGTTTTGGAGATTCAAATAGAAACTACATTTTAAAGTTCTTAATAAGACTTTATGTAAAGAAAGATATTCCAATATTGGGTACGACATTCAGGGTAAAACTATTGCCATATGTAGAAGTTAAGGTGGTACCAAACTGTTATTTGGCTCCTTTAATTTTCATATAATTTTGACATATAGTATTTACTAATTGGTCAATTGAAAAAAAATACAGTTTTTTTTAACTTGATCCACACACTTTATGAGAAATTTTTTATTGGATATATAGCAGTTTGACAAATTGAGAGGTCAATATTTCCTCTACACTAGAATAGGATTAACACATAAAAAAATATAATGGGTATATTTCAATGAGATTGAGATGGGAACTAAAAATCACATTCTGATGATTTTTACAGAGTTGTCTCCCTTTAGTGTTATGTACCAACTTAAAACTAATAATCCCTTCATGTCTTTTGTTTATTATATCTATTTAGTTGCCATCTCAATCTCATTGACATATACCCATTATACCCTTTTATTTATAACTAAATTTTATCCCATGGGCTTCAACAATCGGTATAAACTGAGACAAGACAGTAGTCATAATGCTAAGTGAACAAGACATTGAGCATAATTAATGACAAACAAAAATCTGCAATTAAAGTACAATAAGAATGAGTCTATAGTACTCAGATGCCCCACTCCACTATGATTGTCTATGTTCAGTGGACCGTAAAATTGGGGTTAAAACTCTAATTTCACAAATCATATCATATGAAACATGTGTACTAAATTGATTGGACTCCTACTTCATCAAAAAGTACCTTCAATGACTAATAACTTTAACATGAAGCAGGACAAACAGACGGAGGAACGGACACACAGACTGAAAAACATAATGCCGATAAATGGGGCATGAAAAAATTAAGGAAGACAACCACTGAACATCTGCCATGTGGTTAAAGGTCAGAATTAAGGGAGATGTGGTCCCAAGCTCATCAACCCAACAACACATTAGATTACTGTCAAGTTATTTATAAATAAAGCTCTGAATAGTATGTTTCATCATGACACACAATAAGGTGCTATAACTCAAAAGCATATGTTAAGACGTCCTAACATAGAAACTGCATCTATAAAATTGTAATCCCTTTATTTATTGTTTTAATTCAACGAAGATATTCAATGCATCAACGTTCTTTTTAAGTCATGCTCAAAGATTAGTTGCATCTTAAAGATTTATTTCTCAGGGGATTTTCAGTACATAATGTTCATTTTTCTTTATAATTTCTCTGCTGTGACTTGCAGAAAATGTTGTTGTTAGGATTTCAATTCTAGTAAAATCTTTTCTTAAAAATCAATATGATCATAAATTTTCTTCATTTTACCACTATCTACAAATGTTAGACATAAATATTGAAAATATACATCTGATATGCAAAACAATTTGTTTTTGGTTTTAAGGTTAAAGTGAAAGCCATTATTTATTTATCCCCATTGATTTAAATATTCCAGGAACACAAAGTAATTCTGACTATCATGCTTAAATTACATCATGTTTGCATGATGTCTTCATGTCTCAAAAAGAAAAAATTCAAATCACTTCTTCCAAAACTTCAACCAAATCAAATCAAATCAGCTTTTTATTGCCATATAAACCAATTTAATTAATACATGATTTGTGACAAAAACAACATTAACATAATGACAAGAAAAAAACATGTATAATCTTATTAAACAAACTAATGAAAGCAAACTTCAGCAGCATATGAGATGCCTAAAAGTCACAAATAAAACAAGAGTTCAAGGCTGAGATTAAAATACCATACTGTTTTTAAGAAGATGAAGTCAAGAACAAATACTCCTGGCAAACAGAAACTTAATAAGACATATGTGTACAAGTCATAAAGTATCTAGGTCGTCTACCTTTGAAATTAAGATTTAAATAAATGGTTTGATTTATTGATTGGTTTTTATTATGCCACTTCCAGATCTATTGTGGTATTACACAGAGGTCAGCTTTTAATGATGGAGGAAGCCAGAGTCTGTGGAGAACCACAATCTTAGACAATTATGATTGATGCCTGAAGCTCACCTAGTAATTCCACTACTAAGACCACTTGGTCACCAAGGCTCTTAAATAAATTATTTACTCTGCTTGAGCCATTAGATTTGCATCTCAAACAATTTTCAAATAGACGAGACTCAGTGAGTGAATAATGACAAAAACATGTTTTTATACAAACATTTCAATATTACTGATATTTATGAGGAATCACTCATTAAAAGAATAAAAAATTATCGAACTTTAAATATTTTTTTAAATGACAATTATAAGTACATATACATATATTTAATACAATATGAGTTTATCTCTGTTTGAATAAATAAAAACATTCAATGATATTGAGAACAAAACACTGAAAGATATTAAGCTGACAATAATTTCTCAAAGCAATTTATTCTGAAATCGTTTCAGACATCAAAATCACTGTCTTTAAATCTTTTCTTGTTTTTAATGATTTTTCCTTTTTCAGAAAGCCTATAAATGTTGGAATATTCAGATTATTTTCTCTCAGTCATTTAATCCTCTCATGTTGTTAAATAAAATATACAAACTAAGCAAATCTGTCTTTATGTTTTATTTCTAGACTCCAACATTACTTTGAATTAGCATTTGATGATGGTATATAAAAACTCAATCCTCCATGTCTTTAGATTGTTGTTTTCTACATTGGCCTACATGTACACCAAACATCTTATGTTTCAATTCATGCCATAAAATCAAGACCTTTCAAAAACTGAGACAAAATATGCAAATTAAAGAACAAGCTTTCATCAATTCTAAAACAGTTATCTGGAATACAATGAACATCAAATTTTTTCAAAGGCTGGGATTCTGGTCAACTTTTACTGGGATAAGTGTATTGATTGTTTAGGTGTCAGAATACCAATTACTTACTCCGATTTAGAATGTATGTAAAAGTAGCCCTACTCTGACACAAATTATTGCTTTTGATGTCCTCGTTTACTTTTAAAATAACCAACAAATTGCAAAAATGAAACTTTTGGTGAATGTATTTAGACCATTTTGAGCCAAAATTTACTTTTTAAACCAAGATTTTTAAAGTATGGCCTAAAACATGATTTTACCGTACTCCAAAGGCAATACATTAACAATAGAAATATCTATTCAAATATTGAAAAGTTGTTTTATATGAAAGGCAACATAGACTCGGCTATGCTTCATTAATCTGCTGTAGAACATCTGAAATTTCAATCCCTTGGAGAAAATACTACCAATTATGTGATTACAAATATCACAGCATCAAAAGATTAGCAACTATCATACAGCAAATAATTCTGATTAATATTTGTTTTTCAAATATAATTTAGAATGGCCAATTAATTTCTGGAATATAGTAAATTATGATGAATTTCCATTCTATATTATGAAAAACCTATCCCATAGACAAAACTTTTATGCAAGTTTGGATATTCCCTTTGTAAACTTATTAATAGCGAAAATAAACAAAATTAAGCTGTTGGTTCAATTAAGAATTGAATGCTTCCTTTTGTAACTTCATTGGATTGTAAAAGCGTTGACCGAAGTACACTTTGTATGAAGCGCGGAAGCGCTTCATTTTAAAAATGTGCGCACGGTCAACGCTTTTACAACCATATGAAGTTACAAAAAGAAGCATTGAATACTTATAATTACATTTTTTAGCTATGATAATGAAAACACGAATTTTATAATTGTTTTATTTAATTCACCTGTGCACTTTATTGTGGGACCACGTGTTATCATGAATGAAAAGTTTTATTGAGTAATGCAATTGCTTAAGGAATAACATGTGATGTGCAGTTAGCCAATCAGAATAAAGTATCATAATGAAACATACATCTAATGTAATTATTTTACTTTAACTTTACAGTACTGTGGATTCACTTATTTTCTTGGGTACCAATATTTGTGGATTGAGGAAAAGTGGCATTTTTCATTTGATTTCATGGTTTTACCAATCTTTGCATACAAAATGCATTAAAAATGTGTTGAACATTTGAATGTTTGGTTCAAGTGTATCCATGAAACAGGTATCCAACAAATAAGAATGAATCCCAAGTATATAATCATTTATCATATTTCCTTTACCATATATGGTATGTTTTCTTTAATATATTTTAAAGGGAACATTTTTCAACAATAATGCACTGTAAAGTGATTTAATTTTCACAGAATGTTGACTCTGACATTTCTGGAGCCAAACTTGTTTACAAGGTTTCACTTAGTATTTTTTTTTTTTGTCAATTACACTACTTTTCCCTCTGGATCATTCATATTGTAAATGAATTTTTCAAGAATTTTATCTTCATTGTGAATTAAGGGAAAATAACTCCCTCAAGGAAAATTCCCACTTTGCACAGTATTTCAGTTTTGATATAAAAGCTCTTTAGAAAACTGATAGTGACTTTAATCAAAACCAATTGCAATTAAATGTGTTCTATTTTATTAGCTCTGAAACCATTATTATTTGTATGACAATATGTAGTGTCATTTGTTCATAAAAATAATGGTTTTTAAAAGATGGATAATTTAGATTAGCTTCGGGTTCTGAGTTTGATGTCATAGAACATTCAGTGTGTTACAAAATCTTCAAGAAACATATTTGGATGCTAATGCATCTTTTATACTCTATTATTCGATAGATAGAAGTCCATGAACTCTTTTAGCACAATTATCCTCATCTTTAATCATTTTCTTGTCAAATACGTCTATATTTTTCTAATTTGCCAACTGAACCTTTTATGATAATCGATAAACAATGTCAAAAGCAAACAATCCCTTGTACTCAAAATTTGCTTTGCTCATTTACATTTGACACAAATCCAATGAAATATTTGAATTTGATCTGAGAATTGTTCCAAGTTCTACCATCCCATATTACCCTGAAGTCAAGTGGTATTGTATTGGGGTCACAACACTATTTCATTGGTTACCACAATGATGAATGGCTTTTACTAGTTTTTATTGCAAATTGCCAAAGCCAAAGGAAAAATGATTACACCAATAATTTGAAATATTACTTTGTCTAGGAAAGAGCTTATTATGTTAGTTGCCTTTCATTACAATAAATAATTGATTACATTGTATTGGTCAGCTGGGTAAATGGTCACTTAAGTACTAAACTAAGGTTATGAAATCAGCCTGTTTATAGAATGTCTTCTGTTTTCAAAAGGTGAAGATGTAATGTGTAATGAATAGAAGTATAGATCAATTGATATATTGTTCAATGTCCAGCGGCAAATATTTTATGCATATTAAGGACAAAGGAGATTCAGATGATACATGAATAAGACACCTGCCTGACCAATGACACAAAAGGAAATAACAAGTCAACACATAGTTTTCAACAACACACATGCTTTAACAATACACATTGTCGCTATTTAGAAATTTTGTGCACTAGAGAGGTTTTAGAACAAAACCATATTTGCACACAACCAGATTAGAGACATACATGAAGATCATTGCTAAAATAGACTCCAAAAAGATGATCTTTGTCAAATATCTCAAAGTTTTCAACTCCTAATTTTCTAAAACTCAATATTGGAAAAGATCACACATAGGAAGCACACAATTCTTAAATTCCTAGAAAAATAGAAAAAAATGCCTACATATCTTTTTTTTAAAGTGAGCGCCACTGTATTGTTAAATATTCTCAATTTCCACAGAATTTTTACAATTGATTATAAAGTTTATTTATATCATTAATATTGTTTTGTGTAATATTATATATAGCACTTAACATTTTATATGCTTGTGTAAATTACAATGTACAACCTAGTTCATTGGACTTCCTTCAGTTTTTATTAGGATATTTTATGACTGTGACAAGCTAAACAAATAGTACAATTTTTTCCAACTAACCTGTTTGAAATAGTTCATGAGTTATGGGTTTTATACTTATTATATTTTTAGTGTGCTGAATTGACATTTTTAATTATTTTCTGAAGAAATGTCTCCTATTTAAACTTTCATATATGTATTTTTAAATTGCTTAGATGTCAATTTGTGACTATTTATATTTTTAGAATTTTTCTCAAGCAAACATAAATGATATTGTTTTCAACTTATATTATGATTATTGGCATAAAATTTTCTCCTTTTTCCATGAAAACTAATATAAATGTTCTTTATGTATATTATCCTTGAAATTTTTCAAAATAAATATTATTTTTTTCAACTTGAGAAAATATTTCCATTTAAGTAAATTTACCTGTACTTTCGGCTGTTCCCATAATTTTTATTCCATAATAAAAGGTTACAGGTGAATCCTATAACTTCCTGTTCATGTAAGTATAATGTCCTCTCTTTACATATATATATATGTATATATCACCTTAAGTCCCTTGGAAACAATAATAAAACAATAGCCATTAGCATATGCTATATATACATATTGTAAGCATCATGAAATTTTCACTTGCAATTGAGAAAGCATCAATTATTCATACCTGAATCATTATATATACTAGAGGATAGTTTTATCACTTCAATATACTGTTCAATTAATTTCCCAAATGTATGACATTAATCTGGATTAAACTATAAAAGCAGCTCAGATATTATGTCAAATGTTATAAAAATAATGTTTTATGAGTCTTAAGCAAACACTATTTATTTAAATCAAATGTTTTTTTTTCATTTAGTTTCCAGGAACAATAGTCGTAACACACATTTAAAACTCAAGGGACTTGCTTTAACAAAACATAATGTTCCAACATCCAATTCTATGAACTGAACATAATAGAGGCGACAGTTTACTGCAAAATAATATTCGATCCTTTTTATTTCACATAAACTTGTTTTATATCTTTTAAGGAACTGAAGAGATATTTTGTAATTTGTCTTACTAGCCAAAAGGGATTCAGAATTGATATTTTATTACACGATATCTAACACCATGCATACACCTACGTACTATCTGGTATGCAGTTGATGTTCAGTCAGTTTTCCCGAACTTTCCTACATAATTCACATTTCTAAATTCACTAAATTAGGACTCCTTCAGTCAATCTCAGAGTGTCCTTACATGCATAGTCTAGACAGAAAATATTTGAAAAATTTCTTCCCATGGGAGTACCCCAGTAAATGACGGCCTCATCTATAGTAATTTTGAATGAAAAGCATTTGTTAGGCTTGATTTACTGCAATAATAGAATTACTACGTAGCAAAACTGTTAGTATGTACACATAGGAGTAAATTGTCCGTACATTCACCAACACTTACTATTCCCAACAGACCCTCACATTTAGAAATCGGGTAGATCAATGCCAGTAATCAGTAAATCTAAAGGAGTTTGAAATCAGATAAAATAATGAGTACTTAGAAATCAGGAAAAGTATTGAGTTTGAAATCAGGCAAAGCAACATGTTCCAAAGCAGTAAAACAATGAGTTTAAAATCAGGAAACAATGGATGTGTTCAAGCAGGTAATATCATGAGTTAGAAAGCAGGTTAAGCATTAAGTTCAAAATCAGGCAAAGACCAATTAGTTTAGTTCAAAAATCCTGTAAAGTAATGTGTTAGAAATCAGGTAAAGCATTGTGTTAGAAATCAGGGAAAGCAATGTGTTAGAAATCAGGTAAAGCAATGTGTTAGAAATCAGGTAAAGCAATGTGTTAGAAATCAGGTAAAGCAATGTGTTAGAAATCAGGTAAAGCATTGTGTTAGAAATCAGGTAAAGCATTAAGTTAGAAATCAGGTAAAGCAATGAGTTAGAAATCAGTGCCTAAGTTTTATAAAACAAACGAGAATAATCAACTATTAACCTTAGTTTTTTAGAAGGTTTAAGGGTACATGTACTAACAAAATAATTAAAAAAGAAGCAAATACAAAAAAAATGGACACCTACTCAAATAAGAAAAAAATTAATAACCAATTTGCATATTAACCACATAAGTATATTATCATAGTTAAACAAATGACTGTTCATTTTTAAAAAAACAATTTCAAGGTCATTGCTATCTTTAATGACTTCCAATGACCAGTTTGTATGCTTATTTTGGTATCAAAATTACCAATTATGTCTTGAACAAAAAATATATGTTTGGTATGTCTAGACAGCCATATGCTATGTTGATCCAAAAGGACAGTCAGAATGAAGACAAAATCTTTTCTAGTAAGATATTATGCAATTAAGGATTTAAAAGTGCAGTAAGAAAGAAGACAAAATCTTCACTGATAACATATTATGCAATTAAGGATTAAAGTACATATCAATCTTCAGCAGCTATCAGATCTCCATTTGTTTCTGTCAAACTATGTATTTTTAATGCAATAATTATATGTATGAGACTGAAAGCTTTCTCTAATGCTAAAGAACTTGGAACTAAACAATTCAATACAGAAGATTACTTAAAGCAGGCCATATTTCAGTGGTGGATCCAGGGGGTGGGGTTCGTGGGTTGAGACACCCTCTTCTTCATCCTTTTAAAAATGGATGATTTGCCCCTGTATTTCATTGTCTGAACACAAACAATGCCCCTTTTCTATCATCCTTCATCAACTGCTTCAGTCTTAAGATTGAATAAAGCTTATTTAACAAACTGGGTGACCAGGGTCATCAACATTGACGCAGTCTCAGTTTAAAAGCAGTCATCTTTTGTGACATATAAACAAATATTCACATACATTTTTACCAGGTATAATGCATCAAAGTTTGGCTACTGTGAATTCATTACTATCCGTTGGATACTTAAATTTTCGTGGATTATTTGGGTAAAGGTAAACCAAAAAATTAATTAAATGTTCAATGAATGACAAATTTTCTATAGGCTTGAATGCAGACATTTGCAAAACCACAAAATCAAATATCCACGAACATGTAAGTTAACGGTAATCCACAAAACTTGGTACCCCACAATGTAATGTATTGAGTTACGACTCTACAAGTGTCTGTCATCTAATTGGTATTTCACTGGTGAATAATAGGGGAGATAGCAGGTGTCTTGTTATAGTGTAAGACAATAACATACAAATCAAATTAAAGCTTAACTGACATATCCATATATTCAAATCTTAATTGGGAAATTAACAAGCCTATTTTGTCTTCAGCATTGCCAGTTAATGTAATTATTTCATCTCCTTTTCCAAATAAGACGATGCCTAGTTACAATAACATCGCTGATCATGAAACTGAAACCTGTAAACTCAGTCTAAAAATAAGAAGATGTGGTATAATTGAGGGTGTGGAGGGGGTTTACGGAGAAGAGGAGATGTGGTATAATTGAGGGTGTGGAGAGGGTTTACGGAGAAGAGGAGATGTTGTATAATTGAGGGTGTGGAGGGGGTTTACGGAGAAGAGGAGATGTTGTATAATTGAGGGTGTGGAGAGGGTTTACGGAGAAGAGGAGATGTTGTATAATTGAGGGTGTGGAGGGGGTTTACGGAGAAGAGGAGATGTGGTATAATTGAGGGTGTGGAGGGGGTTTAAGGAGAAGAGGAGATGTGGCATAATTGAGGGTATGGAAAGGGTTTACGGAGAAGAGGAGATGTGGTATAATTGAGGGTGTGGAGGGGGTTCAGGAGAAGAGGAGATGTGGTATAATTGAGGGTGTGGAGGGGGTTTACAGAGAAGAGAATATGTTCAGAATAAAGGGCCAAAAAATAAGAAAAATGGAAATTAGGCAAAAAATATTAAAGTATGGAGAATAATGTGTACTGAAAAATAAAGAATATTGAATAACAGGCAAAAGGACAAGGTTCACGAAGGGTTAAAATTGGCCCTCAATTTTTAACGTTTTTTTTAAATCAGACAAAATATTACTAATTTCATGAAGAAATACTTGTGATAATACTAGTTAAACGAAACAGACTTTTCTGGCACTCTCCTTTACAATTTATGAAGCTATGACCTCTTAAATAAACATAATTTTTATTTTAAGGTCAATTTTGGTACTTTGTTACCAATTTTTTAATTATTTTTGGCATATTAACCTTGGCCGTCATCCACGACCCAAAAAGTTTTGAAATTGATAAATTCTATATCAAAATTGAATCTTTTGGTTACAACACATTTTGGATTGTAGGTGGCGGCAAAGGTGTGTCTAAAGCTTTTAGGTCATAAAGTTGCATAAAATCATCATATTTTGACAAAATGTCCAAAATGGGCTTTAACCTTTTAGAATATTATACACTTTTATGAAAAGAACTGATGTATTTTAAGCATTAAGACTTTTGAAATAGACCCATTTACAAAACAAATTGTGACCTTTATGGTGTTTTATGTTTGATATTATAGGCCATTTTGTGCCATAAGTGAACCTTGTCCTTTATAAAGGATAGAGAACAAGAATGTGTCCATAGTACACGGATGCCCCACTCGCACTATCATTTTCTATGTTCAGTGGACCGTGAAATTGGGGTCAAAATTATAATTTGGAATTATAATTAGAAAGAACATGTGTACTAAGTTTCAAGTTGATGTAACTTTAACTTCATCAAAAACTACCTTGACCAAAAACTTTTAACCTGAACTTCGCACTATCATTTTCTATGTTCAGTGGACCATGAAATTGGGGTCAAAACTATAATTTGGCATTAAAATTAGAAAGATCATATCATGGGGAACATGTGTACTAAGTTTCAAGTTGATTGGACTTCAACTTCTTCAAAAACTACCTTGACCAAAAACTTTAACCTGAAGCGAACGGACGCACGCACGCACGAACGGAGGCACAGACCAGAAAACATAATGCCCCTCTACTATCGTAGGTGGGGCATAAAAACAGAGTAACAGTATAGAACACAGAACCACCCGCCCATCCCATCAATCATAATTGACAGTGTCATACAGCACTTTAATCATATAGAATTTAAGTATTTTTTTGCCCATTAAATATAAGTCTTATTTTGATTGATTGATTGATGGTGTTAAATACCACTTATAGAGAATTGTCTCCCCTTATAGAGAGTTGTCTCATGGTGTTTAATACCACTTATAGAGAGTTGTCTCATGGTGTTTAATACCACTTATAGAGAGTTGTCTCATTGGCAATCACAATAAATATTTCCTTATTCGTATTGTTTTGTTAAATATCCATATCATATAAACTTTAAAAAGAGCGTCAGTCTGAAACCCTTAGCCAAAAAAGATTCTCTAACAGAATTGACGGGAAAACATTACCATTAAAAAAGGTTTGGCTTCCCAACATGTCTTTATGGACAAATTAGTCCCACTAGAATTTCAAATCAATTCTGTTTAATCACAAGCCTCATAAAAATGTTTGCACTGATGGCATTCATGTATGGAGGGAGATATAAAATACAGATTTTTATGAAGCTGGCAATTCCATTTATTGTTCTGCTAGGCAGTCAACACAGTCATAAAACAATGTAATTTACTGGGAATGATTGCAGCAACAAGCTAAAATGATTAGTATACACCAGTAATCCCAACACTAGAACACTGAAAATACTAGCTAATCAGATAGTTAAGGCCAATCAAACTTAATGTGCAGATTTCGATTCACAAGAGCAAAAAGGAATGAGTATGAAAATAAGGAGATGTGGTATGATTGCCAATGAGAAAACTATCCACAAGAGTTCAAATGAAGTGGATGTTAGCAATTAATGGCAACTGTACAGCCTACAACAATGAGAAATCCGATATCATATAGTCAGCTATAAGAGGCAAGGACATGAAAAATGTGAGAAAAAAATTTCAAACATGAGTATTTTAAAATGAGCTGGTACTATTACACTGTTATTATAATATTCACAGAAATGAATGATGATAGTATTGTTTGCTTCAAATAGGGCCAATTTTAATTAAAGAAATATCTTTTAAATGGTCCAATACTAGGCATTCATTTAATAGCCATGAGTAAGAAATGACGTTTGTGATAAATTATTATTTTGGGTTTAAAGCCGTATGAAGCTATTGATCTGACTTTTTTTTTTATGGTAACTTGAGGGCAGTGTGTTTTCTTTCTAGCATAATCAAGACGAACATGGCACCACATTGAATTACAATAAATATGTAGTAAATTGCTACAGTTTTATTTTGCTAAAGTATAAAACAAACATGCAAATGATCCTTGTAAACAGTTTCAAACAAATGTTCAATAATGTTTAAAGCAAAATAGTTAGAATAAATTCATGCCCTGCACATTGATTCAAATTTTATTGAGTAAATTCTATCTTACAGTTTAGTTACATGTAACAAATTTACTAACGAATTCCTAGAACAAACGTAAAGTATCATCATTGTATGATATAATGAGCATTATTTTTACCCCCAATTTCTTTACCCCACCCCCACCCCACCCCCATTGTAAGTAATTTTTCTATCTAGTTCAGATTGGCAACTTTGTACCTGTCTATTAATTTGATGTGATATAAAAAGCATTGGAACAAATTGGGTCACTTTTTTAATAGAGGTATATACATGTCATTTAATTTCTTCATAACTGCATTAATTGTTGGTTGCTTTAAATGTCCAGTGTCAAATATTTTATGCAAGCTCAGCAAGATTTTCTATTGGATTCCAATTATTTGAAGAAATGTATACAATTGTTTATTTTCCAAAAAAATTTAGATCCGAAAAAGAGAAAAATATTTCCACAAATAAGATACTAATGTGACAAAAAGTGTCAGGGGGAAAAACAATTGCCTAATTAATAAAACTTTACTCACCCATCTATCAGCGTGACAAGTTCTACAATTTTAATGAACTATCCAGATGTGTATACATTCATCAAGATATCTCAGTTTTCAACCGACAACATGTCAAAATTGTCTCCGATATGTAAGCCTTTATAGCCTATTTGTTCCTATCAAGGATATTAACAGTCTAAAATCAAACAAATTTATATCTTTTTTCTAACAGCTTCTAGATCAATACTGTAGCAGAATGAATCCTCTGGATACCATTAACATTGTCAACAAGAGTTATTGCTTCAGTTACATATATTTATATTTCATTTCCATAAGGACTTTGTAATTTTGACCAATAGATATCTAGTAACGCTTTGACATTATTGGTGGTATAAGGTTTAGTTAATTCTCACATGGAAACATATTGTCTAATGCTCACTTCTGTACAAGAATGTGGTATTGTGTCGCTGATGATGATACAATGGGAACATTAAATTGAAATCCAATTAATCATCCCAGCTCAATTAAACTATTCAGAGCATTTGTTTAAAAGCATACATTAATCATTTACTTAGCAGAAGAAATAGAATATCATTGTTAAGTCGTCATCATTTACTCAGGCAATTAAATGAGAACACTAAATTACAACACAAATTGACTCTATATTTTGCAACATTTTCTAATTAATTAATTGATTAGTGAATATTTTTCAATGCTACGATTCTGAGACATTATTGTTCAAATATAGGATAAAGACTCTAATTTGTCTCAAACATATAATTTTTGAGAGATAACGCTCAAATAAGACATAATTTTGTATCTTGGTAAATATTTAGTAAAACTAATTAATTTTGTTAGATATGCTCAGCTGCAGCTAAATTTTGAAACTCATAAAAAAAAGTAGAAACATTTAATTGTTTTGGAATATAAATAGTTGGTAAGTTTGGGCAACTTTAGTCTATATATATATCTTTATTCTGACAAACCTTCGTCAATGCAATGGTATACAGAAGTTACATGTAACAAATAGCACAATTATAAATTACAGAAAACATAATATGTATACTATTTACAAATATAAGTTGAATTTAGCCAGGAGAACACACACATGAATTAATATGCCTTATAAATGTACATAGCTTTTTTAAATATGATTGTGAAACAAAAAACAACTTTGGTCAATTTCAGTAGCAAGTCCAGAATCCACACGGGCAATCTCTTAGCTTCCACTAAACAATAGCATTTGAAAGTGGATTATTTCCGGGGGATTATGTCACTGTATGATATTTTAAAATTAATTGAAATATTTGCAATCACTGAAATCAATAGTGTGAAAAATTGTTTAAACCCAAACTACAAATCAACAAAATAATGCTTTAGGTAAATGAACATTTTATTAAAATATGTTGGAAGTTTTGAAAGCCTAAAGTCTGCACTCAGATTATATAATTCTCTAATGACACACAGAGTTATTTCTATGTCTGTAATTACTGCTTCTCACTTTACTGTTGACATCTTAAATCTCCAGAGAATCGTCCATTTATGGCATGAAAACCTTATGCATATA
Organism: Mytilus galloprovincialis; assembly: GCA_037788925.1. Taxonomy (NCBI): domain Eukaryota; kingdom Metazoa; phylum Mollusca; class Bivalvia; order Mytilida; family Mytilidae; genus Mytilus; species Mytilus galloprovincialis. Next base: position 88,719,425 of record CM075337.1, read on the forward strand.
ATCATTAAGTCTTACAATAAAATGTGTTCTTCAAAAACAATCAGATTCATTTTAATTTGAACAAAAATGCATCATGACCATATAGTCATGGTAACTAAACTTGTTAATGAAATCCAATTATCCAGCAACTGACATGTCAGCAAGGGCAAATAAACTAGCAGTTATACAAAAGGAAACTATAAAACAGACATGTCAAAAAGGGCATCAACTTACACATTTTTAGTCCGACACAGAATCAAATTTTAATTTAATTTCAAAATACCAGCTGATTAAGAATAATTTTAGCACCAGATAATAGATCATGATATCAAATTTTATTTTGATGGAATTTAAGCCAGTACTTTGAATGGTCAAGCATTTTGGGTGGCCATTTTGAAAATGTCAGGTAACAAATGAATTTTAATACCAGTGATCAGAAATTAATTACAGCAAAATGCCTTCAGTGTGCAGTTAAAGGTAATATCTTTGACTAGCTTGCTTGCTAGTTGAACCATGAAGACATTCTTAGGTTAGGTATACTACCCTCCCTTGAAAGTAGACTAGTCCGACAGATAACCAATCTATCTGTCTGTAAGACTAGACTACCCAATCGAAAGGAGAGAAGTATACCTAATCTAATAATGACTACAGTTAAGCTACCAAGCAAGCTAGTCAAAGATATTACCTTTACCTACACACCCAAGGCCTTTTGCTGTAAACTTTTAAATTTTTTACCATAACCTTTCTGTCAGGTGACCTGAAAAGACATTTATAAGTCCTTGAATTTAAAACAGAAGACAAGTGTCTGTACAGCATGTCAAGCATTGAATCAAATGGAGACTACTAGACAATTGTGAATAAATCTAACAGAGACAAAGATCTGCCAACAGTATTGTCAATTCTTATAACTTCAACTATCTCCAACATCAATCTAGTACTTTCTGCAGACAGGCTAACAGAAGGAAGAAAAGAGTCTAAGAAATCCTTTTAATTCACAATTATAGTAAATTATTCTATTGTAATTCAAAAGCAGTACATTGTATAAAGGTACATGTACTTTTAAGGCATTTATAATTAATATCAAAGAAGCTATTGTGTGATCTATCAAGAAATAGCCCTAAAAATAACTGCATGGCTGTAATTGTACTCCAGAGTACTTAGCAGAGAGACAGCAAATTAAAGTTTTTTTTTTTTAATCCAGCTGAGAAACAAATCCACGATCTTTCAACCTTGAGGAGAGTTTGCTGTTGTGAGACCACTAAGTTAGATCTATACATAACCACCATCAAGGATTATTTAACTTGCTTAATGTCCAGTGGCAAATATTTCATGAATATATGATGGAAAAGAAGTTACTCAAGATAATTTTTGTAATCTTTATATATATATAGTTACACTTTTTAGTAACAGTACATTGATGATGACTTTTTGTGACAAATCATATCTTTTATGACTTTATTTATGACCTTGCAAGAAACAAATTATATTTATTATTGCTTTTTGTAATGTCGACCTTGCAAGGAACAAATTAGATTCATTGTTCAGAGTATGATGTTCTGTTTTGTAAAATAAAATGAATAACCCATGATAAATGAGAATATTCCCTATAATTTGAAACCTCTTCCTTATTCCCATGCAGTCATTCACTTCAAAAACTGTGTCTAGACTCTTAATATTGAACATTCTAATCTTTGTCACAGCAACATCAAATCACCATTCAACAAATGGTCTTTAGAGAGTTAGAGAACTTATTAAGTAATGAAAACTAGGAACAAAAGTTGAGACCTGAATGAAAAACAATATACAAACCACTAGAAAGATCTAGAAATCATTAAATATAACTTGTTACAACTTATAATAGCTTTTAAATAATGATATTTGAAGGGTACTCATGACCAAAGTAGTAGAAGAAAAACCAACACATAAATTGCAACATTTTGCATGCCTATCCAAAGAGAGGAACCATTTATAATTCAGTGATTTAGTTTGTTACTGTATATCATATTTATTTTTTTGTATAGGACTGTTAGTTATTTTGTTAGAATTGTTTATCATTTGTCATTGTGAGGCTTTTTATAGCTCAGGCTAAATAAAAACAGTATTGCTTTCAGGAATGAGCAAAACCAATAGGTCATTGCAAGCAGCTTGTATTGATCTATTGGTTTTGCTCATTGCTGAAAGCCATACTGTAACCTATAGTGGCTAACATTTATGTCATTTGTCTCTGTTGGAGAGTTTTCTCATTGGCAATCATATCAACAACATGTTATTTCTATATTTAACCTTTAACAAATAAAGTGAACTTTAGCCATGGTTACGTTATACTTTTGATGACATATTATACCAGATATTAGCTCATACAACAAGGATTACTGGTATGAAATTGTTTATTAAACCTTTTCTGTGTGAAATGTCATGACCCATTGTTGTAGCTATGAAAGTGTCCTTTATGTTATCAGTTTTGAATTTGTCACGTGGTGTACAAGCAGCCGGATGAAGATGGAGATCATAAAAGATACTTAAAATAAGAAGAGAACAATCCTGACAATGCTATATATCACAACTAATGAAGTTACATTTGAAAGAGGATGGTCTAGATTTCTGTATTCTTCAATTTTTCATGTGATTTTTCTCTATTCTTTCACATTTTTATCCCACTACTTCTATTCTTTATATATTTTTTGTCCATTATAATATTCTCTATTCATTAAATAAATTTAACACCCCATATGCTATATTCTTTATTTGACTCTTATGATTTTTTCTTTATTTCAAAATTATTTTCTGGGTCAATTGTTCTGCTGATTTTACCCATCATTCTCTATCCTGTAACCCAATCCAAACCCTCACAGTGGCAACAATAGTCAGGAATGATTATATTATGTCAGAACTATGCTTTAATGTGGTACCTTACACTACAGGGAGATAACTCTGTAAAGTCAGCTAAATGTTTTAATCACGTTGTGTTGTTAAGGGAATATTGAGCTTCTCAATGATCAAAACTAGTGTTTGTCAAACTGTTATGTAACCAGTGTAATTTTTCTGATAAAATGGTTGGTTGAAATTTTTTGAAATTTTTATATATTTGTCAAAGAGTCAAAGTAAATGCTTTGCCAAAATTTTATGAAAATTAAACGATCTAAATTAATTGTAGGAAAAGTGTTGGGTACCACCTTAATCAGTGCTACTACAATATTATCTTTTTTATAAAGTTCAAACTGCTCAAAGGAATAACATTTCACAAAAGTGTCAAGGCAAAACAAAAGATCTATTAAAAAAACACATCTATAAAGAATCAATATATTGTTAAGGCAAAAGGTTGTTTTATTTTATCTTCATATCTGAAATATAAATTCAAGATATAAACATACTGAATCAATATTCAACTTTTGAACATTCATTTTCTGTAATGTGGGGTTCACACATTGCCGATTATTGCTCCCGTTTGAGATCAGACAGCGATACGACACGAAAAGTGAAAGAGTCGGTTTAGTATCCTCAATTATCTGGAATGTCCTATTATTGTATGAACGCAGTCGTTTTAGTTCGTAACAGATTCCTACTGGTCGGTAAGGGTCCGAATAGTTCGGCAAAGCACCCCGGCAGTTAGGTGCGTCCTGTAACATTCGGGGAAACTCAGCCGATTTTGTCAAGTCGGATTACAATTGTGCCTATGTCATGACAGATTCTGCTGTATCGGATCGAATTCCTAACAATGTTCTTTGTATTCGGGACAGTGTCCTGTGGAACGGGAATGATCTGGAGAAATTTTTCATTGATGTTTTTCTGCCGATTGAGTCCAGATTGCATCCAGATCTTGTCGATTGCGGACCGTTTTTGCCAAAACCGTTTCGAAACAGTCCCGTTATTAATTCTAAATTCATCAATGATGATAAACCACATCAGAGTCCCGACACTTACAGAATACAATACGACTGAGACCAGACAAAGCCTTTTGCAATGCGATAGAGGGGACTGTGATAGGATTACATTCCAACAGTACCTGATCATCCCGAGTATGCCGACAGTTTTCGAACGGATAACTTCTGTCATCGTCGGTTCACTGTCTTGTCACTATCTGATCTCTGTCAGATTACATTCGGTAGAGACGGGATGCAGTCGTGACAGACTCGGTCTAATTTTACCTGGCGAAAGATACAAATCGGATTAGAAGCGGATTTAGAACAGGATTATCAGGATAAATTTGCTTGGAAACAGTTGAATATCGACGCTTCCTGGACAATATCTGATTGTTGTCGTGATTAAATTTGTTTTTTTTACAAATTTTAATTAAAGTTGGAATTTACATCCACAATTCATAGGATCTTGATCAGACTTTTAATAAATTTTAATCGGGAATGCATGGTCCTGTCAAGGACGGCAGTAAAAATCGTGAATGTGTGACCCCAGCTTAAGAGACAACTTCAAAAGGCAATACAAGTAGTATACATTTTTCTTGATGACTTTCAATCATATTTTCAAACATGCATGTGTTAAATTTAATTGATTATGTCTTATACCACTTTCTATACGCAAATACAGATTTATTGTGGTCAGTTTTATATCTTATATCTGGGGCCTCAGTTGACAGAGTAGTTCATATACTGTATCAATAACCTCTCAATATTTAGGTTAAGAGTTTCAATCAACTTGAAGCATATGGCAGGTTAGTTTTACTTCAATCATGAATCAGCTTGTCATTTTACCTGTAGAAGGCAGTATAGAAATAAAAAAAGAAAATGTCGAACCATAAGAATGTCCCTGCTCAAGCTTTGCAATTTTCCAAGTTAAAAATCTACCTTTCTTCAGAAAGGTAATTGACTCGCAACCCGAATTTGAATCCTGTCTGCACGTTGTGGTTACTTCCTATATATTTAGTGGCAGGAGTGTGCCGAAAAAAAGGGTCGCTTTTTCATGCCCTGCTGGTTAGAACAGGGTTCTCTTTTCAAGTCTGCTGGTTAGAACAGGGTCACTTTTTCATGCCCTACTAGTGAGAACAGGGTCCTTTTTTAAACAAAGTATTTGTCTAGAACAGGATCACTTAATTAACCAAAGAGCTGTCAACGTATATTTTTTCCGCCTAACAGAAGTTCCACTGGAAACGTTGTTATAAAAAATGTCATAATATATGTTCCTGTTGGAACATATATTCTATACCATTTATTCCTTTAGGAACATTTACTGTAATATTTATTCCAGTGTGGTGTATTATTCTCTCTAAACCTGAGTGAGTGAGTATGGTAAGTTTGTGTAATTTGTTATACTTTCTAAGCCTGAGTGAGTGAGTATGGAAGTTTGTGTAATTTATTATTCTCTCTAAACCTGAGTGAGTGAGTATGGGAAGTAAGTGTAATTTATTATACTTTCTAAGCCTGAGTGAATGAGTATGGGAAGTTAGTGTTATTCCTTATACTCTCTAAGCTAGAGTGAATGAGTATGGGAAGTAAGTGTAATTTATTATACTCTCTAAGCCTGAGTGAATGAGTATGGGAAGTTAGTGTAATTTATTATACTCTCTAAGCCTGAGTGAGTGAGTATGAAAAGTTAGTGTAATTTATTATACTTTCTAAGCCTGAGTGAGTGAGTATGGGAAGTAAGTGTAATGTATTATACTCTCTAAGCTAGAGTGAGTGAGTATGGAAAGTTCGTGTAATTTATTATACTTTCTAAGCCTATTAAGTGAGTGAGTAAGGGAAGTAAGTGTAATCTATTATACTCTCTAAGCCTGAGTGAGTGAGTATGAAAAGTTAGTGTAATTTATTATACTTTCTAAGCCTGAGTGAGTGAGTATGGGAAGTTAGTGTTATTCATTATACTCTCTAAGCCTGAGTGAGTTAGTATGGGAAGTTAGTGGGATTTATTATAATTTCTCGAAGCCTGAGTGAGTGAGTACGGGAAGTTACTGTGATTTTTATACTCTCTAAGCCTGAGTGATTGAGTTTGGAAAGTAAGTGTGTTTTTTTTAATCTCTAAGCTTGAGTGAATATGGGAAGTTTGTGTGATGTATTACACTCTCTAAACCAGTTAATTCCTGTTATTCTTATTACACTTTTATAAAAAGTACAAGTGATCTTTATCCCATAAAATATTTATAAATAAAACAGTCATTAATATCATATGTCTCCTTATACATGTATTTACAATCATAATTATTGTTATAAAAGTACAAATAACCATTTACTTCCATTATGGCAATAATATTTATGGTAGTGCAAGTATTATTTCTAAAACATTTATACATAGGAATAGAAATGTTGATAATGGCGATTATTGGCTTTCTCACATCTAACAACAAGTAATGACAAGGATATTATGATGAGAGATGAAAAAGCAATTACGTAGAAGAGATTAAACATTGATTGGTATAGAGAGGAAACCCTCTAAGTCTTCAATTAGATTCTGTTATGCTCAAAATAAATGTCAGAAGCACACCTTCACCCTAATGAAACTGGGAGTACACATGTTTTGCCAGCTGACTATGATAAAGGTGTTATTTGAACAAGTTTGCTCCCAAATCTAGGTCATCATTGAATTATTGCTATCTACATTTAATGATATGATTTCTGTGTCCATGTCTGGAATTAGTTATTATAGCCTACATTTTTTTTTATATACGACCTGTTACATATATTGACATAAAATTTTTTAGCAAGTTACAATTCCCTTCCTTAGACAATGTAGAAGTATTATTGCTCTTCTTAGTTTTTTTTCAAAGCTTAAAATTTATCAAATTTACTTTTCCCCCAGGAGTACCAATTTCAATCAAATTTTGATATAATTGTATTAAGACTAGATGGTGTTAGTATAAGGAAACTGTTTCTTGTACAGAAAAAACCAATCTCTTTGTAACGTAATTTGTATTATGTTGGCATGTACACTACTTATAAAAAAAAAAATAAATGGAAATGATTTTTCATTATAAATATAATCTTAATGAGATGTGATATGATTGTCAATTTCTAGAAAATGAATAAGAGAAGATTCAAATGATTAAAGCTGAGGCCCACCTCTGAGTGCGGGATTCTAATATGACGTGCAGTTTTCGCTTTGTGAATAAACCCATGTTCTAAATCTAATAAAATGTGTTTGCACATGCCTATATTGACTACTGCAGACTACTGAATTTTATCAAATTGCATGCTTTTAATAAAGGAGTAGGTCCGGTAAGGGCCGATTTTGGCCTCAAATATCAGGTTCATCTAACCAAAGATTTTGGACACTTTTTAAACACTTAATTGTCTATTTCAATTGATTCAATTAGTTTATAAATGTGACAGATTTTAACTGATTAAGTCATTAAAAACGCTCCAATTCAAGTTAAATATGAAAAATCTATCAAATATGCAAAAAATCGTCACTTTTCAGATGGTTTTTGTCAAAAATGAAAGTTGTCGCATCTTTGTTCATCGATCCACAACCTTTATATATATATGTTATGTATAATCATCAAATGCAACTTAAATTTCAATATTATGAATGAACACGAATGTAGCCACTTTCATTTTAAGACGGAAATGGTCTAAAATTTAACTAAAATGCTAAAATTGTGAAGATTTCAGTAATTATAAGCATGACTTAATGATTACCCGATATATGTGCATTGTATTGTCAAAAACGGCCCATATTTGTGTAGCAGAAACATTTTACTTTCCCATAAATATCTAAAAGATTACATTTTCACAATTTTGCAAAACTGATATATTTTAGGGCCAAAAGAGGATTTACTGAACTTACTCCTTTCATTAACATAAAACACTTCCAAACTCTTAAATGATGCAGATGTTGTTACCAATTCATTTATTATGACTGTAATGTGTTGCACTTCAAAAATGACATATTTGACCTAGATACGACAAATGTTCATGCTGGCTGTTCAAAACTCCTCCCTCTGAAAAATCACATTGCCAGCTGTTTGCTTGTTTACAAACAAAAAAGGGAGGTTCATGGAAGAGCCTACACAATGTCTACACTTATACAGATGGGACATAAATATTACCTTAATTGTCCTAATCAGAATCGAAATAATTGATGCAAGCTATATTTTATTGTAGTTTTAACATGGGTAGGCATTATATTTGTGTTATTTTAGCCCTCACTATCGCTCGGGCAAAAATAAACATGAATATAATGCCTACCCATGTTGAAACTACAATAAAGTATATATAGGTTGCATCAATTATTTCTTAATTTTCTTGCTGCGTTGAAGACCTGTTGGTGGCCTTCAGCTGTTATCTGCTCATTGGTTGAGATGTTGTCTCTTTGACACATTAACCATTTCCATTCTCAATTTTATTGAAAACAGCTATGACAAACACCAAAAAATCACCAAACTAACCATGACTGAGTGACTGTTATTTTGCAGTGTTTTTGAATAATAATGTATAGATATACAATGTCATTCATTCCTGTTTGAAAAAGAGAGGTTGAAGATACCACATGGGTTATGATAACAGCACTATGGCAAAATTTCAAAACAAACAAAAAACAAACAGCTGTTTACTAAAATTATTAACAAAGTATAATAATGAAGTAGCAACAACTCAGCAAAAAGTCGTAAGTGCTTTGAAAATGTAAATTAAAAAAAAAAAAAATAAACGAACTTCAAGGAAAATTCAAAATGGCAATTAGTCCTTATTTATATGGCAATAACAAAAGCTCAAACACATCAAACGAATGAATAACAATTGTCATATTTCTTGGTACAGGCAGTTCCTTATGTAGAAAATGTCCATGATTTGCTAAATTTATCATCAAATTTCATTCACAAGAAGGAATATAATAGGAGGTACCAAATTTCCATCATGAAAGTAAATTCTTTGACAGTTTAAATTACAAAGAAAGACTTGGAGTTTAAGACCAAATTAAAAAAAAAAGTGTGACAATGAACAGACAGTTAATACATACCCATCACTTTAGTATATACCGCCCCCTTTTACATCAAGGGGAAAGAACAAGTGGAACAACATTTTTCTTGAAAGAAAACAATGAGAATAGATATAGGAAGATGTGGTGTGAGTGCCAATGAGACAACTCTCCATCCAAATAACAATTTATAAAAGTAAACCATTATAGGTCAATGTACAGCCTTCAACACGGAGACTTGGCTCAGTCGAATACCTTTATATAAAAATAAGAAGATGTGGTATAATTGCCGCTGAGGCAACTTCCATCAGTGACCAAAGGGCATAGAAGTTAGCACCTTTCAACAATGAGCAAGACTCATACTGTATAGCAAGCTATAAAAGGCCCAGAAATGACAAATAAACGTATTTACACTTTTGGTATTTAGCTGAATCTTGCCTCTGAATTACCTTAGATCTACTCCGAATCACCTTTTGACGTCAAGCAACTGAATCACTTTTAAATTGTGATGTCAAATATTTTAAATTATGATGTCAAAGTTTACGGGAACATGTGTGATTTTAGGTAATAGCGGACAAATTTGCATACAAGTGTAAATACGTCTATTTAACACAATTCTGATAAGAAAAACTAACCACCTGATCAATGAACAATAAAGGAAAAACAAATAAGATATACAGCAACAAACAGCAGCCAATGACTAAATGGAACATACAGAATATATTTTCTTTTTAAACCTTCAGATTTGAGCTGAACTTGAGAAAACTTATTTTGAATCTTGCTGACTATGTATCAAAAGTAAAGGTAACTTATAATACTTATGACCATGACTCCAGATTAAATAGATATTATTATTACCTTTCCTGATTAACATTATGTGTAGGCTGGAATACATTGAGCTAATTTAGGATTTCTATCATTCTATATGAAGAATTTAATACCTATTTTACTGTTATACTGATAATTGCATTTATTTCAATAATGAATTTGATGTTATTTCTGGACCTGTCACTAAAACAAAATGAGTATGCTTGCCCACAATTACTGACAAGATTGACAGATTGAGGGATATATAGGGGTATGGATGTGTATTGGCTAAATTTGTAAAAGTGATTGCTTCAATCTTTCTGAATTTTGGATATATATTTAGACTAGGACTATACATTACACACACAAAAAATTTGACAAAAGTGCATGGTGCAATTTTTTTAATGATATAAAACATTATAAAGAACTGATAGAGGAATTAATTGTGGTGTGTGGCCTAGAGATGCATTTACTTTATATTATTTTACTTCAGAAATTGTTTGTACTAGTAATAGTTGTTTTCCATTTGTTCCATATATGTTAATATATAGTTTAACATGTTTAACTTTTGATTTTGTTATAGGTTTTGTTGGCTTTCCTGTAACGTTTTTTTTTTGTTGGTGTTTTGCATTGTTAATACTTTTTAACATTAACTTGTATCTGTAAAATATAGAATACTTATATAACTAGATTTGTCGAAACGACACGAATGGCCCCGTCTCAAAAAGTTGGAAAATCTGAAATTAAAATAACACATGTGGACACAAACATGATGGTAGTCTCACATATCAAAATTCAGCTCAAAATCTGAAGGTGTATAGAAAAAAAGTCAATACATTGTATAACTGTGATTTTTAACAATTTTCAAAGTCTTAAACCCTTCATCTTGGCAAAAATCAGCGGAGCAGAACGAAACTTAAACTTGATCTGTAATTCATCAAGGTTAACTTACATACTAAATATCAGTCCAATATCTCAAGGCGTTTAGAAAAAAACTCTGTATAATGATGATATGTAACTCTGTATAACTGTGATTTTCAACAATTTATCAAAGTCCAAAGCATGCAATTTTGTCAAAAATAAGCGGAGCAGTATAAAACTTAAACTTGATTTGTTACTCATCGTGGTTATCTGACATACCAAAAATCAGCCCAATATCTGAAGGTGTTTAGAAAAAAACTCCATGGTTTGTTGCGGAATGATGGAATGATGTACAAGGGTAAAACTATATGGTCCGTCAACTTTGCTGCAGGGCCATAAAAAAAATATTGTGCCATCTCTGGATCTGAAGAAGATGTTGATATCTAAATTAAAATAGGTTTTACCATAAACTAAACTTAAATGTAAGTAGCACTGAGAAACATTTCCACTGCTGACAGACTGTAGCCTAGGATTATCTCCCTTCCCCACTTTCATCGCTGTAAGATAAAAACAACTTACAAAAGAGCAAATTATACAAAGTACTGAACTACAAAGAGACAACAACCCAACCATAGAGCAGAAAACATGAATACTTAATACCATTATTTCAAGTCCAAATTTAAGCCCATATTCCTTTATCAAATAAACCATGTTTTCACCCTGACTAAATATAAATCAGTTAACCTCCAACAGATTTAGTGTAAGGACATCACAATCTGTCTGATAAAAGCATAACCTTAAGCTTGAGCAAGATCAGAATATTTAGGTTCGACAGAATGTAGAACCATAATTCTAATACAACATTGTTTTTAACCTTTATTTTTGATTGGATAACATCATTAATTTTCATGGCATCAATTGACAATTGATACTATGAAAACGAAAGATCAAGCGCAGACGAAGTATAATCAATTTTAAATTCATGTTTTAACATTCTTTTCTGTCAATTTCATTAGAATGGAAATAACAATTTTGTATTTTAAGCTGATGGCATCAATTGGTGCTTTGATGGTCACAAACACCCGTTTACTGGCTTTGCTAATGTGTCGCCAGTAAACTTAATTTGCGACCATCAAATCACCATTTGATGCTGTTGGAGCTTAAAATACAATACAGTTAACTCCTAAGTGTTTATCACTAAATAGCAAAACACATTTAGTTATTTTTTTGAAAATATAATCAATATAAGTATGATAAAAAAAATTATTCAAAGATCTTGGTACAATATTTATTGTTTAATTGACAACTTTTAAGAATAACTTTTTTTCTACAAAAGATCAATAAGTAACAACTTGATTTTCATGCAAATTCAAGAGAAACTGATTCAATTTTAATAATACAGTGACTAGACTGTTCTTCTCAACTTATAAAGCATTCAATTTAACGATACCATCCAAAGGGTGTTTTGGACTCCAAAAGTAAACAGAAGAAAGGAGAAAGATACCAAAGGAATACTTGAAACTCATCAGTCAAAAACTAACTAATGTTTAACCCCGCCACATTTTGGCGCCTGTCCTAAGTCAGAAGGCTCTGGCCTTTGTGAGTCTGGTATGATTTTTAATTTTAGTTCACTTAAATGTTTTAGAGTTAACTAGTACACACTTTTGTTTAGGGACCAGCTGAAGCATGCCTCGGCTTGCAGGATTTTGTCACCCATGGTGGCCTTTGGCTGTTGTCCGTTCTTTGTTCGGAATGTTGTCTCTTTGACATATTCACCATCTCCATTCTCAATTTCATGATCATGCCATAGCAAAAAAAAACCCCAAGAAGACATACAATATTACACAGAACTTGTAATCCTTCCTTTGTCGTTTTAAGCTTTTGTATTGAGTATTGTTTATTTCAAGGATTAATTTGCAACATTTGAAAAAGCTAAAAACAAAGCCTAGAAGCAGTTTAACAAGAGAATCTGTCATACTGATGGATTTAAACAAAAAATTGTTTTACAAATAATAGTGATAACAATAGAGTATATCAGTAGATTGTCCGTCTTTTGTAAAGTTTATGTTATTATCTGATTTCAAGAGGATAGATTTACACAGATCTAAATCAATTCTCCAGAATTCTATCCTTTTAATAATGCAATAAGGCCTGTCTGCTTTAACTTAGAGATCTTCAGTTTTCCATTATTATTTCTCACTTAGCTTAGTACTACAGAATATTGGGCAGTTCATCAATATTGTTTTGAACAGTCACCAGGGATTGTCTGTATAGCTATTTTTATCTAAAATCATTTTAATATCAGAGATATAGGGCAAACAAACTCCATATATTACAGGATTATTTCCTTTTTAAACATTTAACTTCAAACGTAGCTTTCTATACTAGTCTGACTTACTTCCAATGCAATGAATACTGCATATGTTTTTAAATCCATTAAATTGATTGATTGTTTAATGTCCAGTGGTAAGTATTTCATGCATGTTCAGTACAATGAAATCTTTTGAAATTGATCTGGATTTTCTAAAAGACATGGGTTTAAGTGGTGAAATGTCAATAAAGTTTTGCATGTATTTTGATATTATTGTATTGGTTGAATAATGGGACTAATTAAAATGTGAGAGTAATTATTGCAATTATAGAATTCAAAGTACTGCATACAAATAAAGCTATCAAACTTGGTGAAATACAAATTTATATGCTTCATCTCAGCTGTACAGTGCAGGCTATTTCCTAATTTAATGAATGGCTATTATTTATTTTTAATTTATTGAACCATAAAATTAATTTTTGACTCTTCACATTGAATAATTCGTGAAGCAGATTATGTAAAATGTGAAGAGTCAAAAATTAATTTTATGATTCAATAAATTCAAAATAAATTATTGCCATTCATTATAAAAAAATTTCTATTAAAAATAAAGCTCAAAGAAATGTTTATATTATTTATATTAACAATAACAACGTACAAACATGTTTGCATATGAATACACAACGTCAGTAAAGTGGGCGTCTCGCCATAAAAATTGATAACATTGAAAATAAAACTAATAATCTTAACCAATCAGAAGACAGTAAATACACCAAATTTATTTATAATAAAATAAAAGAAAACTTTCTGTTTTAACAGTAAGTTTCATAGATGGTTATCCTATTAAATTCAAGTGATCCACATGGATCTCTATCATAAAAAAGTATGACAATTATCATTGACTGTATTGGTGATTTGCAAAAAATATAACACTTAAATTACAAGTAGGTTAACAAAAGCTTTTGTTTTTCCACAAAAAGACTCAAGTGTTAACTACAAATTGGATTGTGCATAAAATAAAATGCTTTAGCTATAAAAAGCAATATCAAACTATAAGTCTAAGTTAAAGCACAAATTATCATAACTATATATGTATATGAGTACTGTGAAGGATTATATATAACTACTAAATGATATAGACACATCAATGATTAAAACAACTTCTAACACTTTGCAAAAAACTTTGTTAATTGTCTTTCAAATTTTTCAAGCATTTTAATGCTGCTGTATATCATATACATGTTTCATTATAACATTATATTATGATTTTAAAGGAGACTTGTATATCTACAAACAATGACCAAAAGAAATGGCAAGTTCAAAAGATGAACAAATAGATCTACAAACAATGACCTTGAAGCCTAATAAAGGTCAAAAGGTGAATTCAGAGTTTATGTTATACCTTAAAATCATCATTCAATAACACATAGGTATCAATTTTTTTTCTGAATGAACTTAGAACTTTCAACATTTAGAAATGGTTGAGTAAGTCTTAAAGAACAGATAACTCAGGATTCTAAGTGATGACATTAACCCTTTACAGCTACCATGCCCCTGAATGGATTTAACCAGAAACTAACCTTGAGAAGAACGTGCATGTCTTCTTACTGTTACAGGACTTTCAGGTTCAGGGGAGGATGGTGGAGTTAATGTGCTGGCTCCTGATCCCATCTTTTGTCTTCAGTACTGAAATATTAATCAACAAGAATGTACATGTTGAGGTGCTAAAGATACATTTAACATGTTTACTCACAATTGAAGTTTCTGGGAAAAAATGTTATGCTATATTTGTTAATTTATCATATTAGAAAATTTAAAGACTTGTCAAATAAATATTGGTATTAGACAGATCCAAAGACTTCTCTAACATTACAACTGAACTTAGTGTTGTAAAGCTACTGACCAAATATGTAGTTATTCTGTTCATTATAGTTTCTGAAGAAAAAAATTGACAAACATAATTTCTATACAAACAAACAGACAAATATCAGACAGACAGATAGACAAGGTGATTGCAATACAGCCTCAACTTTTTTTAGTAGTTGTATACTATCAAATTGCTGGAAGACTTGAAATCATATATATATGTCGATTAAAGGCAATTTATTTATATCAATAAAAGAAGATGTGTCACTGAGACACCAAACCAAACCAACAACGAAGTTCACCACGAAGTCACAATATGGTGTTAAACAGTGGACAATATAAAAATGCTTAAATGTCTTCCACTTATGATTTTCCCCCATTGTATCTGAAATATGATATGCACAACATGCCTTAATGGAAATATGAGTGAAAATAAATATTGAATTGCAGCTTATATCAATCATCAATTAATATCATGGAGAAATATAAATATTTGATTTATAACAGCAATTAAAACCATAATAGTAACCTAATGTTTTATAATCTACTGAATGAGTACTCCAATAGGCATGTTTTTCATTTCTTTGCAAATTAATAGAATTCAAATATTTATTTATCACAAAACATTAGTGTCAACAGAAAATAGAAATATATGTTTATCATATTCTTTAAATCTTTTGAAAGTCTAATTAATTAAAATGTTAGATAACAAAAATGATATATATATAAATACATTTATGTAATATATTTTACCAATCTGCTAAATTTAAAGTGTGATATTATTGCCTAAGCATTTGAAGTAACATATTTTACAAGAGTAACATAACAGATATCACCTGTGGAGCAGGATCTGCTAACTCTTCTGGAGCATCTGGGTGTATAAAACTTTCAAGTACAATTATTGTACTCAGACTCAGAATTCAACAAATCAAAATACTGGATTTAATGTTTCAAGAACAAATTTTGTACTCTTGAGTACTGAGCATTTTTATGACCGAAAGCCCTTAGAAATCACTCCCCGATTTGTTAAGTGCTCAATTTTTAGTTTTCTATGTTATGTTTAGTCTTTGAACCCATAATGATGTAACATAGTTATCTCCCTTGTCACTATACAGAATATTATAAGTTACCTCCCTTGTCACTATACAGAATATAGTTAACCTCCCTTGTCACTATACAGAATATAGCTACCTCCCTTGTCACTATACAGAATATAGTTACCTCCCTTGTCACTATACAGAATATGGATATAAAGTACTAAATGGTGGCCCCATTGCCAGCAATGCTATTTTTAGCAATTATCTCCTTAAAAGGCGCTTTTAATAAACTAATTATGGAAAAACTGCTGTTGTCTAATTGAAGCTCGATATCTATTTGCGATTTTACCGCACTCAAATATATATGGTCCCATGGCTTTTCTTGGTGAATTTTGGGGTTTTTCAAGATACCTGACGATTTCGCAGAAAAATTTCCCTAATTTTGAGCAACATAAAAAAAATATTTCTGGCCCTTCATACTATAAAATTGAGAATAGAAATGGGGAATGTGTCAAAGAGACAACAACCCGACCAAATAAAAAACAACAGCAGAGGGTCACCAACAGGTCTTCAATGTAGCGATACATTTAAGGACAAATTTGTGCTTGCATGAAACTTCATTCATAATGCTTTCCAGAAGAAAAATATATAAAAGATATAACAACCAATCACAGAGAGCCATCTATTTTTATCTCTATGTCATGTTCCCTTCATAAAATGGCTGCGCCCATGTAATTTTATTTGGTACATTGTAACCTATACGGTAATAAACAATTTTTGAAATTTGATTTTTTTTGCCGCATTAGTTACTTGAACATTGCTTGACTTCATTCTACTATGCAAAATATCTCATTGAAAACTGTATAATACACAGGAATTAATTTCTGGAGCCTACCCCTGTTTAAAAATTGGTAAAAAATTACACTGATTTTTATAGACATTACGGTACTGTTTGTTGCAGGTGTAATATTTTGTCTCTTTATTAGTATTGCCTTTTCGAAGTAATCATGTGCTTCTGATATTGATCAACAGAAAATTTAATTTGAGTGACGCTGTGCCGAAAACCAAATTAAAAATTCGGACCAGTTCAATATGAAATAAATTCACTATTTTGAAACGGACTATAGCTTTATAAATCGGATACATGTGCACACTTTAGCTTCTTTTCGTAAAAAACAGCTTCTGGTGGTCTATATTTGCTATACAAGTAGTCTGGTAAATGTTTTGAATGATGCGAAATCGTTTAGCGTATGCATATACCCTTGGAGCCATTTTGACCAAAAAAGGGGGAGGGTTAAATCCAAAGATTTCTGTGTCATGTGATGTGACAAGATCTAACAAGTATCGCCAAAAGTTAGGCCTATATATGGCTATCAAGCCTGTAAGACAAATTTTGGATAAAAACAGAAAAGACACATCAAGGCGATGTAATCCTGTACTTACCCGTATTTTGAATGCAAATAAGAAACAGACTATAGCATGAAAACGGAATTATTCACACATATCACAACACTAGTAAAGCGTTTTTGATGTCTAAATCTTTCTTTAAATACAATTTTTGACATATTTTGAGACCATTATAGGATATAAAGTACTAAATGGTGGCCCCATTGCCAGCAATGCTATTTTTAGCAATTATCTCCTTAAAAGGCGCTTTTAATAAACTAATTATGGAAAAACTGCTGTTGTCTAATTGAAGCTCGATATCTATTTGCGATTTGACTGCACTCAAATATATATGGTCCCATGGCTTTTCTTGGTGAATTTTGGGGTTTTTCACGATACCTGACGATTTCGCAGAAAAATTTCCCTAATTTTGAGCAACATAAAAAAAATATTTCCGGCCCTTCATACTATACATTTAAGGACTTTGTGCTTGCATGAAACTTCATTCATTATGCTTTCCAGAAGAAAAATATTTAAAAGATATAACAACCAATCACAGAGAGCCATCTATTTTTATCTCTATGTCATGTTCCCTTCATAAAATGGCTGCGCCCATGTAATTTTATTTGGTACATTGTAACCATATAGTTACCGCCCTTGTCACTATACAGAATATAGTTACCTCCCTTGTCACTATACAGAATATAGTTACCTCCCTTGTCACTATACAGAATATAGTTACCTCCCTTGTCACTATACAGAATATAGTTACCACCCTTGTCACTATACAGAATATTATAAGTTACCTCCCTTGTCACTATACAGAATATAGCTACCTCCCTTGTCACTATACAGAATATAGTTACCTCCTTGTCACTATACAGAATATAGTTACCTCCCTTGTCACTATACAGAATATAGCTACCTCCCTTGTCACTATACAGAATATAGTTAACCTCCCTTGTCACTATACAGAATATAGTTACCTCCCTTGTCACTATACAGAATATAGTTACCTCCCTTGTCACTATACAGAATATAGTTACCTCCCTTGTCACTATACAGAATATAGTTACCGCCCTTGTCACTATACAGAATATAGTTACCTCCCTTGTCACTATACAGAATATAGTTATCTCCCTTGTCACTATACAGAATATAGTTACCTCCCTTGTCACTATACAGAAGGCCCAGATTTTTTGGGGTGTAAATGAAAGAAGAGAGGTGAAATAAATTTTTGGATGTTGTATTTAAACTGATTTTGATATGGAATGAGTGATTAGGCCAAGTGCAAAAAGGTTATATTTACAGTTTTCGGAACATCTCTTGACTTGTCAATAGGGGTATGGATGTGTATTGGCTAAATTTGTAAAAGTGATTGCTTCAATCTTTCTGAATTTTGGATATATATTTGGAATAGGACTATACATTACACACACAAAAAATTTGACAAAAGTGCATGGTGCACTTTTTTTAATGATGCAAAACGTTATAAAGAACTGATAGAGGAATTAATTGTGGTCTGTGGCCAGAAGTACATAGAAGTTACAATATAAAGATAGAAATTCTTGATGCTTAAAATAAATAAAAAATAATCATAAATCTTAGTTTAGCTTTAAATGTATTCAATTCAAAATTGATTGGATTGGGCAACATGCTAAGCCTATGAAAACTCTCTGAACTAATATAAATAATAAATGTTAAATATAATAAATGTTCAGTTAAATAAGAGTATTCCTTACATGTAATTTGAGTTATAGTTGTTTCCCTTGGCCACCATATTGCAGGGCAAAGTGGTTAACTAATCAAATTTAAAAATATAGCAGTTAAAGTGTAACAATTTGAATTTGCTTGATTTATAAAGGACTATGTTCATGACATGTTGGCTGCTTTCATGAAACAAATCTGCAAAAATGCCTCAATATGCTCTATTGTCGATTAATTAGTCAGGTTTTAAAAATTATAATTTTGGACCTGTAATTTGTGATTTGACCATCATGTGAACCTGAATACACTTCATCTCTTGAATTTTGACAATTTTAAATTTGTTAAGTTGCATCACCTATACAATATTTAAACATATGAAAACTGTACAATTTGGAGTTGTGATCAAAACGATATTCCTATCCTACTTCTGCACCATGACCTACAAAAAGATGCAGTCCTAAAAGTTCAAACTATTCCTGCATAGCGCAGTCATGAGGAAGTTAAAGGCTGAAAGTCTTTGATATGAAAAAATTGTGTAAATATTCCATTAGATGTCTACTCACTGTGGTCAAAAAGAACAAAGAAGTCCTAGGAAAAAATAATATTTTGCTCTTTCATTACATAACAAAAATTGTTTCAAATCCTTGATTACCCATAAATCTCGAAAAATTATGTGCTTTGTGACTTTTAACACAGTTTTGTTTCATAAAATATGAAAAAAAAAACTTCTCCTGGATTGAAGCAATTATTTTTCCAAACATTATAAGACAAATTATTTGCAGTAGCTATCAACAGGATCAATACACCTGAATAAATCATTCTACTCATAACTTTGATGTAAGAGAATAAATCGGTCAACATCTTTATATCTCTTCAAAGATTTTTCACAAATATTTCTATGAGAATAAGCTGCAAATTAATACAACAAAATATCAAAGTCAGGATTAAAGTTCAAAGAGAAAGCAATCTTTTTTTAACCATATGAACAATTTGCTATTAAATCAAATTTCAAAAATCTAATCTGAGATTCATTTGAGCCAATAAAGCAGCTGCTTTAATTTATACATTTTTTGCTGGCCACACAGATTCAGTGTGTCCAGTTTACTGTTTATTTTTTATTTACAGATTAAAGCATCAGCAGGATTGATTTTTTCTAAAAGTTCTAAATTTATTGTTTCCTATTTGAAACTGGTAATCCTATGTGCTGATGGCACTTTCCCAAAGGAAATTTTATATTCTCTAATTCCTAATAGCACACTTAAAAATCTTTATGTGTGGATTGCAAAGATACACTAAATAAGTTTTGTGTTCTTATTCATAGTTTTGAAATAAAACTGGTAATCTTGGTCTGACATATATCTAATGAGATAATTGCAGTCCAAAATGAGAAATTTATATATGCAAATAATAAAAAACAAAGAATTATAGATTATCGGTGATCATCTCAACGAGATTGATTTTCTCGCTTGAGCCGGGACGGCGAAAGCGAGAAAGGCAATCGAGTTGAGATGAACAATGATAATCTTTTTATCGTTATTTTACCTATGACGACGTTGTCAATTTCGTTAGCAACTCCATGTGCATGCTTAGTTTCTAGCGATAATTTTCCATCTCAAGCGACTAGCATGATATGAAAATTATCACAAAAAAAGATCAAAGGAAAAATGCACAAAATAGCAATAATAAAGGGTATCCATCCATGACACAGAATCAGTACATGCATGTGCAGTAAAAACACACCATAAAAGCACTGTTATTGCTGTTCTACATCTTGGAGTGTCGAGCCTAAGTTATTTTTTTTTGGTACATAAATCAGGCTTATGTTTAACAGTTATTTTTGCTTGAATTGTTTTTAATACATTTTATTGTTTCAATGTCTTTTAAAGCTGGCTAGATAACTTTACCGTATATACAAAAATGTATTTTGCTTATAGTTGCATGCTGAAGTCTGTCTGGTTGTATAAAAATTAATTCCTTTTATCTTCATCACTTCATCTCTAGTAGATAGTTGTCACATTGGCAATAAAACCACATCTTCTCATTTTATCTATCTATATATATATATTATGATGTCCAAAAGTTCATTAAGAACACATAAAAAATAAGACTTTATTCCTCATATTTATTAAGATTTATTTCTATAGAGGACTTAAAATGAAAATGCAATGTCATATGCCCATTAATATAAGATAAAAGCTTTTCTACAAAGAATGGCTCAGATTAAAGCTTTCAGGAAACAGGAAATTAATATCTTTTGTCATTGCGGGCGATCAAGATTAGAGGTTACTAGGGTGGTTAGACATTCACATAAGACTCTGGAACATATTCAAACTATCTTTCAATATTTCAGTCTAATTTCTTATAATACTTCAAATAAAAAGAGATTTAGACTTCAAAATAATGATTCTAAAATACAAGGACAAGGATGGCTAATTTTACATTATTTTTTCTTGAGATCCAAAATATACCGGTATGCATGAAATGTCTATACCTAAAAACAATTCCACAAAGTGTTTATTATTTGCACTGGAACTTTTTATTTACAATATGCCTTTGAGTACTGTAAATTCAGTATTGATTAATGCATATTTATTCCACTGTTACACTACACACCAAACAAAACCCAAACAATACGGGAAAAGGTAACATTTTTACCTACACATATATGAAAAGATATACATTTTTGAAATATGAAAAGGGTGGAGTAACAGAAAGCCGGGAGAGATCGGTTTGCGCCACAACTTTTTTCTCTGATGCTTTGTTTGTGCCACCTGTTTTAAAATTACATGGTATCATTTGCGCCAAAAAAAGCATATTATTGCGCCAATTAGAAGAAAAATGACTTCCCTACATCTTTATTCGGACTTGGAAAAGGCAGTTTACAAGGTGAATGTTTCCTTTTCTGAAACATACTTTCTTCTCACTGCTGCTACATGGGTACTTCTTAATTTAATGTATGCAGTAGCTTGTAACTTAACTTAATTTATTGTCCAAAAAGACAAATATGTTAATTGGCTATCTAAATAGTTAACAAAACATTGAAGGATGAAATACATAAAACAGTTCATAATAATTCCCTGTGAAATGCTTCTACTCCATTACTTATATGTCTTGCGGTAAATGGAGTTTCAGCCCATACGGATGGTGGGAGCAAAGCACTGTGTCATCAACATATGTGGCTAAAATGTAATCAGCAAAAGCTTCTATTTTCTTCTCTTTTGTCATATCTTGTATTAAATATTCATCAAAGCAACTAGATATCATTGAGATGGGAGCCATCTCTGTGGGCCCCGCTGTGAATAATGTGCATTAAAAAATTGTATCTTTACCATAGGACATGGGTTTGTCAACTGAAATCAAAGTTTTTGACCTTGACCTTTGACCTATGAAGTTGTAAATAAATTATGACACACCCTTTGGTGTTGGTTTATAAACATGTCAAGTATAAACTTTGAAATGATAAAGGTTCTCAAGATATAGAGCGGACACGATCTTTACCATAGGACATGGGGTTGTCAACTGAAACCAAAGTTTTTGACCTTGACCTTTGACCTAGGAAGTTGCACATAAATTATGACACACCCTTTGGTGTTGGTTTATATACATGTCAAGTATAAACTTTGAAATGATAACGGTTCTCAAGATATAGAGCGGACACAATCTTTACCATAGGACATGGGGTTGTCAACTGAAACCAAAGTTTTTGACCTTGAACTTTGCCCTAGGCAGTCGTTCATAAATTATGACACACCCTCTGGTGTTGGTTCATATACATGTCAAGTATAAACTTTGAAATCATAACGGTTCTCAAGATATAGAGCGGACACGATCTTCACCACAGGACACAGGGTTGTCAACTGAAACCAAAGTTTTTTGACCTTGACCTTTGACCTAGGAAGTTGTACATACATCATGACACGCCCTCTGGTGGTGGTTAATAAACATGTAAAGTATAAAGTATGAAATCATAATGGTTCTCTAGATATGGAGCGGACACAAAGTGTTACGGACGGATGGACGGACGGATGGACGGACGGACAGACTGATCACTATAGGGGACCGCCTTTGGCGGGACCCTAATAAGTTTTCTTCTTTCTCTGTACATGGACTGTCTAATGCATTTCAAGTCATTTCTCTCCAGATGCTCATCTTCATAGTGAAAAATCTCCGATCATATGATACTTTTTAAGCCAAAATTCAGAATAAATATTAATCATTAATATTTATGATGGATATGTGTACAGGTAAATTGGCACAAATTAGTTCAGATTATTGGCGCAAATGATACATTTTGGAAAACAAAATTTGGCGCAAATGATACCCCTAAAAAACAGTGATTGGCGCAAAAGGACTGCTTCCAGAAAGCCAGTGGCAACCCCTATCACTTAAGTATTTGGGGCCAAAAATGGGTCTTACTGGGCCTAATCTTTTGAGAGTTAATTCATTGGGCATGACGAAATTAGCAGCTAATGACACATTTACAATTGTTGAAGCCATCAATGCCTCTTAAGAAACAGCACCCCTGACAGTTAGGTAAGGTTGATCTATTTACTTTATAAACAATTATTCTAAAGACTCTTTTATGAATGTCACATTGATGACAGTAGCTGAGCATCAACATGTTGTAATGATCAATGAACCATAAAAGTTTATGTTCACTCAGGTACTGCATCTTGAAAGATCAGGGCATGTTGTAAAAAGCCAATGTAGAAGACCTTTCACTTTGACCAAAAAAGCTATGCGGTATGGGCTTTGCTCATTGTTGAAGGCCGTACGGTGACCTATAGTTGTTAATGTCTGTCATTTTGGTCTCTTGTAAACAGTTGTCTCATTGGCAATCATACCACATCTTCTTTTTTATATTTACCTAGAATTATTGAGATACTGACAGTCAACAAAAACTTATTATTGTATAGCAATATAATATTTCCCACAGAACTTAACCAAAAGTTAGCGTGCAATAAATTCTAATATTGCACTAGTGCAATAAATCTTCAAAATTCATGACATCATCAACGTTTAAATCTTAGTTTAATCCAATTTTTACTTTCAAATATTATATTGCTTGAATATTAGGGAATATTGTCCCTCGTAGAACATATATTGCACTCGCAAGCTCGTGCAATATAAAATTCTACTCGGGACAATATTCCCCAATATTCATGCAATAACCCTATAATATTGATGCAAATAACCAAACATGTTAAGGTAAAGGTCAGAAGAAATGTGTCAGACAGACATGTTTTAGCATTGCATGAGGTTAATTTGTTTTCGTACTGTTAATGACGTCTTAACACTAAAACCATTTGATGTTGGATTTGTACGGATGACGTAAAGTTCTACATTTTGTTTACATGTATTAAAATATATCCACATAAGTTCAAATGATTTAGATAAGTAATTATAGGTCACCGTATAGCCTTCATATAAAAAATGTTAATGTCAAACTTTCTCAAATATTAATTCTTATATGAAAAATAGCCGTGCAATATGCTTTTTGCTATCCGCCGTTTTCTCGCTACCTTCGACAACACAGTTTAATATGTGACTATCCCTAAACGAATCAAATTAGTTAAAATATACGAATTAATAATATTATAAAATAAATGTTCAAAATTGCTTAACTGAATATTAAAATGTGATGTTATTGCACCGAGGTCAATAGTATCCCATATATATATATAAACCTTTTTTTAATTGTCCAAGTAATCAGAACTACCATACTTTATAATTAAGTTAATATTTGGATTAGTATCTTCATGTGAAAACTAAATAATTAAGCTAATATTCTAATATGACGTGCTTCTTTAGCTTTGTAAACAACACTGTGATAAAATTCTCGATAAAATATACTTAGCGCAGACTCAGAGATATACATAACAAGAATGTGTCCAAAGTACACGGATGCCCCACTCTCACTATCATTTTCCATGTTCAATGGACCGTGAAATTGGATAAAAAATATAATTAGGCATTAAAATTAGAAAGATAATATCATAGGGAACATTTGTACTAAGTTTCAAGTTGATTGGACTTCAACTTCATCAAAAACTACCTTGACCAAAAACTTTAACCTGAAACATGCACTTTCATTTTCTATGTTCAGTGGACCGTGAAATTGGGGTCAAAAGTTTAATTTGGCTTTAAAATTAGAAAGATCATATCATAAGGAACATGTGTACTAAGTTTCAAGTTGATTGGACTTCAACTTCATCAAAAACTACCTTGACCAAAAACTTTAACCTGAAGCGGGACAGACGGACGAACGAACAGACGAACAAACGAACGAACAGACGGACGGACGAACGAACGAACGGACGCACAGACCAGAAAACATAATGCCCCTCTACTATCGTAGGTGGGGCATAAAAATGGCTGTTACAATATACTTCCCACGTAAATCTACATGACTTGTATTGGAACCTATTTGCAGACCCTTTGCCGATTTTATTGTTTTAAAAGGGCAATTAACGCTCAGGATAAAATTTGAATATCACGGCCCAGGCCATGTGTAAATTTCCAACAATATATGGCTTCCATGAATTATTTCTTAAATAATCAATTTATCTCAACCTCTGGACATTAAACAACCAACAATCAATTTAAAAAAAAAATGCATCTTCATAACATAATTTGCAGATGTAATTGCATTGGATATTATCTTGGCAAAATGGTAAATTGAATCTGTTACTTGTTTTACCATCAATTATCAAGTTAATAATTAATGAGGGTTGAATGTGTTAATTTATGGGGGTACCTTCATGATAAAGAACAGTAAAAATTCTTGCCTAATGACCTACATCAACAATAATTTTTGGTGCACTACGATAAAATGTACACTTTCTTTTAGAAAATAAAAAAATATTGCTGATTTTGATGAATCTTTCTAAAATTTAAAAAAAAAATGATAAAATTAAAAAAAAAAAATGACTGTAACAACAATTTAAATCGTTTGACAAAATAAGGTAAAATTTTAACCAATTTGATGCTAACGGTAGCCTTAAATGATTGTAAGACGCCTCACAGTACCCAGGGCATTTCTTAGCCCTCATTAATGTTTCATGTCAGAAATTTGGACTTTGTGTCATACAATAAAATTCACTTTTTTGTAGCATTACAGCTTATTCTGATTAAAATTTGCTGAGAACTTAGTTTAAAGGTCCTGTAAGGCCTAAAGGGCCAATTTTGGCCTTAAAGTTCAGGTTCATCTGATGAAAGATTTTGGACACTTTTTAAACACTTAAGTTTCTACTTCAATTCAATCAATTAGTTTATGTGAAAGATTTGGACTGATTTGGTCATTAAAGACACTTCAATTCAAGCTTAAATATGAAAAATCTATCAAGTATGCCCAAAAATGTCACTTTTCAGATGTTTTTTTGTCAAAAATGAAAAAAAGGCTACATCCGTGTTTATTCTCAACCTTTATATATGTTATGTAATTATCACCAAATACAACTAACATTTAAATATAAAGAATGAACATTTTCAGACAGAAAGCGTCTCAAAGTTAATCAAAATGCTAAAATTTCGAAGATTTCAGTAATTTAGCATATGACTTAATGATGCTAGTACACAATACATGTGCATTGTATTGTCAAAAACAGCCCATATTTATGTTACAGAAGTATTCTACTTTCCAATAAATAGCTAAAAGTTTACATTTTAACGATTTTGTAAAACTACTATATTTTAGGGCCAAAAAGGGGTCTTACTGGGCCTACTCCTTTGTAAAAAACTGTAAATTTTAAAATTTTAAATTATCTCCTTCCATTATTTTTGCATAAATTATAAGGAAAGCATGCTTAAAATCATTTGTTCCCATTTGTTTTATCTTCAGAATGATTTCCATTCTATGACTTTATTTTATAGCAGAATCTCTTTTTTCAATAAATTACTGTTCCTATCAGGAACTCTACAATAAAGATTTGATAAGCGTAATCAACCTTTGCTCAATCAAGTTCACTTATAATTTTTTTCTAAAAATCATAATGCAAAGATTCTAACAATCATATCTTCAGGAATTAATCCAATATTTGCCTTTAATGATAACAGAATCTTCATTATTTTTAAATGAAAATAACAGTTAATATTCAAGTCAAAATCACAACACTGAATTGATAAGCCTGGTCTGTTATCTGTGTGCATGATGCTGGGAAGATGGGAAGATTTCAAATATCATTTTCAATACCAAGGAGATTTTTGCAAAGATTAAGTAAAATAATCCATAGAATAAAATTGATATATATATATATATATATATATATATATATATATATATATATATATATATATATATATATGAATTGTTTAAATTTAGTAAAATCTTACCTTTTTCAGGTTTTGTAGAAATGATTTTGTATATAAAGCCATCAACAGTAATAATCCTGTAAACACCTGTCTCCGTTTACCTGGAGAATGGACACCTAATCACATCTATTGACATCTCTCTTACTGAAATTAACATTTCCTTGGTAATATAAACTCATGATATTGACATTTTTCTGGATAAGGATAATAGGTTATTCTCAGTTTGAGATTATTTGTATTCTAAATATAGATAGCGTAGAACTTGATAATACAAATTAATTCATAGTGTTATATGTATTTTACACATTTTACTGAAAAAAAATCAACTTTTATATAATTATTTTAGGTAAAACTGTTATAACTCAAATTTTATCAAGAACATCTCTCAGAAGACAAACTGTCAAACTATTTATTTTTAAACATTGACATAAGCCAGTATGCTTAGTTCATTTAGTTTATTACACCTTTTAAGATATATGACTTATGCAACACCTTTTAATCCAATCATTTAATTTTCATGCACTAATTAATAATTAGCTGATTATTTTATTGCTGTCATTAAATGGAGATACCTTGATTTTATCTCAAGTATGAAATGTATTTAACTGCACTCAACATGGTCAGTTTAAATACATCATAATTTGTACTATAAAACCAAAACTTTTTCACATTTCAAAAAATTAGTCTAACATGTCAAATTTATCGTAGAGTTCATCTGTCTGGTCACTTTTAAAGTTTCTTTGACAATATGCAAAAAAAAGGCAAAGAAAAAATGGTAAACAAAATCATCATTTCAGGTTTAATCTCCAGTAAGTAGTGTACATACTTGTCTTATTTGTAGATCTAAAGTCTTTATGATAATTTTTACTAGTTAAAGTTTCTATCTATATATTTTATTTTTTTAAGATTTTTATCCACAAATGCATTGGTTTTATCTGAGTATATAACTGCACTTGACATGTTCCGTATAGTTTGGTAATTCGAAAATTTCAATATTTTGAAGAACTTTCAAGATCTAAAATGAAAAAAATATTATCCTTAAAGGCTTCATTCCTCAGTAAACACCATCAAAACTACTGAGTCCAGTGGCCGATATACTTTTCATTAGAGGGGGCCCACTGACTGTTTAAGAGGGGGATTGCTCCAGTCATGCTTCAGTGATTACAATAATATAATCAACCAACTTTTTTCCCCAAAAAAAATGGGACAGCACAAGCCTCCTCTAAATCCACCTCTTTCAACTACACTAAAAGATTCAAAATTTAAAAATACAGGGTTCCTTCAATTCAAACTGAGTTTTTATCCCAATGGTTTGTACATGTATACTAGATATAATAAGAAGCCCTTCAGTGGAACCATTTTATATGTGATACTTCTGTTGCATAGTAAAATAAAATGCTTATTTATTTTCAGTTCTTTAGAATTTAAACAACAAAAATTTCCTTAGCAAATGAATGTAAGTTACAAGAACCACCTTATAGCCACAGAAATTGAAAAACATATTAAATAATTTTCCTGTTGCAAATCCCATTAACAACATCCACTACACGTCCAAAGGTAAACACATTTTGCATCAGTAAAATCTACGTTTAAAGAAGGCCAAGCTTAAATAAAATACAGTTATCTCCTAAGCGATATGTAAAACCTAGTGGGGACAGACATTTTGCTGCCATTTTGTGTTTATCTGAAGTAAACAAATAATCGTCAATGAAAATAAATGATGACAAATACTGCAAACTTGTGTTAAAAAACCCATTAAATTGGTGAAAGCCTTTTATGGATGTTAAACAAACTCAGATGATAATGTGTAACATGTTTGTACAATTACTATATGAGAAACATGGTAAATTTCTTTTAGAAGCCACTCAAGCACTATGGCTTTGAACAACTTCATTAATCAGTACATGAAATATTCTCTTAATTCAGTAAGATTCAAAGTTTCTTTAAAATTTCAATTAAATTGTTTTTTTCTACAGTATTCTGTCATTTTGATTGGACTGTTGCCAGCATGAAATAAACACCTATATTACTGTAAAACTAGAGGCCCCAAAGAGCCTGTGTTTCTCACATAAATTTATGTGCATCAACAGCAATGGCCTCTTAGTCTCCAATATTGAGGATCCTGGACTAGAATACATATCACAACAGGGGCATGAAAGTCATCAAAAATATTGATTTTTTGCAGATGTCATACAAAAATATTAAAATTTGATCGCATTTTACTCATTAGTCACAAGTGTGATACACAGATTTAAGACAGATTGACCACTATATCGTTCCTGAAACATGTACTAGATACTGTAAATTCAGAAATTATTGCATGCATTTATTATTGTGATTTTGAGACTTAAATGCAAATTTAATTTTTACGATTTTGAGAATAACCCTATAAAATTCATATAAAATATTTCAAAATGCAAGCTTAAAGTATTGCGTGTACATCTTTGTCGCATTTTTCGCATTAATAAAAACCTCCCATTAATTTCTGAATTTACAAAAGTTAAACTAGTATTAGACTAAAAACAACATTTATATAACTCAAATTATTAAAAACTATAGCATACCTGGTTAGTAGCAGTTAATTAGCTGACACTGATCTGTGCAATAAACTGTTGTGGAATCTGTGTTTTTCATATTCTTAAAATTTGTAAACTTTTAATTTGTTTTATGTTTTATATTTCAAGTGTGTATATAACACATGTTAATGTATATACCATTTTTTATAGTCTCTCATAACTCTTTTTAGAGTAGCTCTTGTTTTATATTGGAAATTGTAATATTGTGTAAAATTTATGTTTTATAAGAGGTGAGACTCAAATAAAATATTGTCTTGTCTCGTCTGTAAAAAAGAATTGAAATGTAGTAGTGGAACAAATAATTTGTGGGATTATCAGTGGCTCTTGAATTTGTCAACATTTCATTTTTTGATATATCCCTTTAATTACACAATGTGTGTTTGATCAACCTTAACAAGAGTTTCATTTTAATTAGACCCTTCTTCAAAGTGTTGACTATATATGTATGTGGTGATATATGTAGTTTTACAATTTTACTAACAGAAATGTGTTCCTATACTTTTTCACAAGTATACATTGCAATAATCTGTTTGTCTTTAAGTTTGGATGTTAGTTACATGTAGGTTGGTGCTAAAAGGAATGATGGAAATAGTATTTTTTATTATTTTTAAAAGTGAAACTTGTGACGTCACCTAATGTATTTGTACATATTGTTTATATTACTCTGACGTCACTCCTACTGTATTTGTACATATTTTTTATACTGTTCTGTTGTCACCTATATGTATATATAGATAATAATAGTGCATTGACTTGACATATCACCAATATAAGGATGAGGCTTAGAAACGGGGAAATGCGAGGCTGTGCCAAGCTATTTCCCCGTTTCGGGCAGAATCCTTATATCGTTGATATGTCAAGTCAATGCACTATTATTGTCTTTATACTGCAATCTAATAATTACATTAGATGTATGTTTCATTATGATACTTTATTCTGATTGGCTAACTGCACATCATATGTTATTCCGTAAGTAATTGCATTGCTCAATAAAACTTTTCATTCATGATAACACGTGGTCCCACAATAAAGTGCACAGGTGAATTAAATAAAACAATAATAAAATTCGTGTTTTCATGGTCATTGGCACATTGCTAAAAAATGTAATTATAAGTATTGAATGCTTCTTTTTGTAACTTCATAGGGTTGTAAAAGCGTTGACCGTGCGCACATTTTTAGTATGAAGTGCTTCTGCGCTTCATACAAAATGTACTTCGGTCAACGCTTTTACAACCCAATGAAGTTACAAAAAGAAGCATTCAATTCTTAAATAAAAACATTTTTAATTGTTGTTTAATGTGTTAATGCTATCATCTGATTTAAATATTGGGAAAGTCCCCCTATTATAAAAAGGCCTCATATCATGCAAGTGGAGAAATAAACAACACGATGAAATGTACATCGATGGTGAACGAATTTGTTTCAGAATGAGCCAAAATATCAACAATAAGCATAAAACATACTGATTTATAGTTTGCAGACCAAAAATATCAACAAGTGAAATATATTTTTTTATAACAATTGCAAAAGAAATAAGTTTGAGTCGTTAAACGCATCGTTGTTTACATTGAAAACAAGAACAGGTTGAATAGGTCGTATGAATAATTAATTATGATTTCGGAAATTTCTATTTAAATATTCATGAGGAAAAGTGATATCATGTCAGTGACTGTATATGGCATAGAAATATACGGTCAACGCATTTTGATTGCTCAAATAGAACGAGTGCAGTATAAATATATATTGTTTATATTTTTACGTGATATCTTTATTGCCTGACGGGTTACAGTGAGTTGCTTGTAGGTGTTATGGTAAAATTTTACCTATAGCTCAACCTGTTTTTAAAATTGTCAACACAATAGGGACATTTAAATTGACCAGTTGGTATTGTTAGATTTAAATATACCTTGATTCTACGTGTACAGATTTTTATTCACCTAACCCAAAGTTTCAGCATGCTTTTTTCCTGAAGATTTTCTTACCTAGGATTATTCTATTAAAAATTGATAGGGAAGAAAATAATTTGGTTTTCATTGTTTTAAATCCCTGATATATTTGATTTATCTATTTTTTACCTAAAATTCTAAATCAGTAAAAGATTAAAATAAATATGTATTACTATGTTTGAAAATTTAAACTGTTTTTACACCAAAATGCTTCTTTAAAATTCGAACCCTTATACATAGTATTGTCCAGCTGCCAGTGAAACAAATCAAAGAGCTGATAGCTCTGAAGTGGAAGAAGGTGAATAAAAGGTAACTTGAATTACCATAAAAGCAGCCCCACTTACCCAGGCTGCTTTGTTCCATTATCGTTAAAATGTATTTTTTTTTCTTCAAACAAGAAAAGGTCATAAGTACATGGATTTCCCATCCGTACAATCATTTTCTATGTTCAGTTGACTATGAAAATTAGGTAAAATCTTTAATTTGGCAGTAATTAAGAAGATCATATCAAGAGGAACACATGTGTACTAAGTTTCAAGTTGATTGGATTTCAACTTCATCAAAAACTACCTCGACCATAAACTTTATAACCAGAAGCAGGACGGACGGACAGACTAGAAAACATATTGCCCATAAATGGAGCATAAAAATAGTAAGACTTGTTACATACCTGCCAACTTTTGAAAGTTCCCATATGGGTTTTTACTGCACAACAATTTTAAAGGTTACAATTTTTAGCGACGTATTTTGCAAGATCTGGATTGTCTAGAAAAAGTGTCATATTTGTATGATGAACTTACATGCCTTTTCCTTAAGTCTGTTTGCATGATTGTAGTTATATATTAAATCGGTAGAAAAAATATACATGAAGCTAGCAGACCAGGGTTTATTTTCCAGATTAAGAATATT
Source organism: Mytilus galloprovincialis (assembly GCA_037788925.1). Classification (NCBI taxonomy): domain Eukaryota; kingdom Metazoa; phylum Mollusca; class Bivalvia; order Mytilida; family Mytilidae; genus Mytilus; species Mytilus galloprovincialis. The sequence continues at coordinate 88,751,982 of CM075337.1, forward strand.
AGATGCTTGTTGAAATTTCCAATTTTGAATTATGCACAAAGATGGACCTTTAACAGGTTGGGAACAACACTCCAAATGAGGGTAACCTAACTGGAAGATCATCACAACCCACTGTAAAAAATGAACACAAAATAGAATTTTTCAATAAAATGCTGAAAATAGGCTTTAAAGTATTAAAATGCATTGCAAAAAACAAATATTTCATTAAATAAATTTAAGTAGAATATTCCTATGATATTCCTTTTCATATTGGATACAAATTTTATTGAGTCTACTGCAGACACTTTGTAGTCAAAGTGTTTCAACTGAGGTACTACACAGGCGTCAAAAGGCGTGATTATGGAGTAAAGGGGGTGGCGTCAAAAAGCGTCATTATGGAGGAAAGGGTTAAGTACCGAATGGTCAAAACATCATGTTTTTTTATCGACATAAATTTTGTCATAAATGTAACCAAATGATGTAGAAATTGTGTTTTTTCTTCAAATTTCCATCAAATTGTAATGTTTATAGTTCCATTATTGCCTCTCTATTTGAATAAAATAAAATAATAAGAAGAATCTGTTTCTTGTTTTGTTTTGTTTTGTTTTTGACAAATGATTGTTCACTGCTAGCAAATGAATCATTATATTTATATATCTTATCAGTATATATTTTTGTTCATGTCTTCATCTCCTTATCATTTGTAAATGTATAGACAAATAAGAAAGAAATAAGCTCCACATGTATATTTGCAACATCGTAAATTAATTGATAACAACATTCTGTGGTAAACAAAATTGTGATATAAACTTCAATTTAATCCTTGAAAGGAGGTCTAGATTGCTAAAATAATTTATAAATTTTAATTTTTATATTTGTCCAAAATCATTTAAATTCATTTAATCAACATCCTTTTATGATTATTTGATTAAAATATTAATCATTTATAGTCTTTTTACAATTTACATTTTTAAAAGCAAAATAACTGAAAACAGGATAAAACAAAGGGAAGTAACAAAAAAGTATTTCAATATTCCCAATACAAATCGTTTTGATAACACAACGGCAGTTAGACGGAGGTAAACATCGTTGATTACCAGTATGTTTGACACCCAAGCTGTCAAGTGAAGCCATATAATTATACATCTTCTTTGATGTTCAGGTAAAATTTAACACAGGTGTCAATTACACCCGTACAGTAGTAAGAAATGATCAAATATGGCGTCTGAAAAATTTCATACACGGGAGTTTTTTCTCCTAAACGGGAGGTTCACATGTATGTTACGAAGGGCATCTAATTCACATGACAAAGGAAAACCATGAATAAAGACAACACTTTATATATCCTTTTTATTTATATAAAAACAAAATCTTCTTGTCTGCAGGATTGCAAATTCGTAACTTCAAGGGCGAACTTGTAAACAGGGCGAGTTGTCCCGATACCAAATTCACGCATGCGTAATACAAATATCTACAGTTAAAACATCCTGTTACAAGTAAACAAATAACGTTCATGTGGATGAGATGAAATCTAATAATTTACATAAATAAAAGGGTCATATTTACGATAGTGATTGTTTTACAATCATAATTTACAAATTAAATGATTCAGATGCCTAATCATGTGTAAAAATCGGTGTCAGGAATCTAAGTTGTTTTGAAATTGTAATACACGAAATGAATGCGGCATACGGAGACTCAATGCCAATGGTCAGCCCCTTAAGTCTTCAGAAGACTTGACGTCTTCTTCCACTAAAAATAGCTGTTCAGGGTGTTTACAGTTTAAATTTTCAGAGGGATATGTTGTTTTTTTCTTCACATGACCCTTCAAGATTCTCATTTTGGATTATTATTTGCAATGTTTTAAATCTTTTGGTGTCATTGTGCATACAATATTGGATTTATTTTATTTGAATTCACTACTCAGACTTTTTATAGCAATTTTGCTTCTTAAAGTGTGATGTGTTTCTTTCAAGATTTTATTGTCATGAAGGACATCAAGGAGTAAATAATTCATTCAAACCGTTTTGTGGGGCTTACATATGATGTTGTACATATAAAATTCGAAATAATTTTGGAGTATACCTTGCTGTGTTTTTTCTTTGAAATCTATTATAATATTAGTGGGAGTTTTGTGCATAAAATGCTGTGTTCACTAAAGGAATTCAATTTTTCATACGATGGGATTTAGTTATGTCAAAGATTTAAAGATTTCAAAACTGGAATTCAAGTAGGAGATATAGTACGAGTTCATCCAACATGTTTCTGTGGCTTTAAATGTGATTTTTGAAATATTCATTATTAATTTTGGGATCTATTACAAATTTAAGATGATTCCCTATTTAAATGGGATCTTGGAAATGAAATAAAATGTTAAAGTAATGCAGTGGATATAGTCAAATCTAGTGATAAAGTGAAAAATAAAAGTAAAATATTCTAAAATATTCCTAACGTAAGGAAATGTTTTTTAAAAGTGAATGTGAAATTGGAAATAGTCATTATAAAATTCTGAATCAAATATTGTTTGATTTGGAAATTATTATAGGAAATGAAATAAAATGTTGAAGTAATGCAGTGGATATAGTCTAATCTAGTGATAAAGTGAAAAATGAAAGTAAAATATTCTAAAATATTCCTAACATGAGGAAATGTTTTAAGTGAATGTGAAATTGTAAATAGTCATTATAAAATTCTGAATCAAATATTGTTTGATTTCGAAATTTATTATAGGAAATGAAATAAAATGTTTACTGTGGATATATTAAAATCAGGTGATATATAGTAAAAATATAAATAAAATATTACAAAATATAAGTGAGGATAACTATTTGGAATATAGTAATGGAAATGATTCTGAATTATGTATAGATTCTGCACCTGTTAAATTAGGATGTATATAATTGGAAGTTAATCAGAATTTATACTATGGATTTAGAAAAAAATCTAGTGAAGTAGTGAAAAATGAATAAAATTGGGAATTATTTAAAATCATTAGAATTCTGGATGAGATGTCAAATATTAGTGTAAATAAATTAATGAAATTGTTTATTCAAATATGATTTGGAAATTTATTATAGGAAATGAAATAAAATGTTTACTGTGGATATATTAAAATCAGGTGATATATAGTAAAAATATAAATAAAATATTACAAAATATAAGTGAGGATAACTATTTGGAATATAGTAATGGAAATGATTCTGAATTATGTATAGATTCTGCACCTGTTAAATTAGGATGTATATAATTGGAAGTTAATCAGAATTTATACTATGGATTTAGAAAAAAATCTAGTGAAGTAGTGAAAAATGAATAAAATTGGGAATTATTTAAAATCATTGGAATTCTGGATGAGATGTCAAATATTAGTGTAAATAAATTAATGAAATTGTTTATTCAAATATGATTTTGAGGTTTCATTAAAGTGAGTGAAATATTACGACTGGATTATTTAGGGTATTAAACACTGCTAGTAGTGGCTATGCAAACATTTAGATGAAATTTAGTGCATTTTAGGTCATGCAATTTTAAATTACATGTAACTGCAAGAAAATAAAATATATGATATAGTCATTCTTGTTTGGCTTGATCACTCATAAGATTTTGAATGACAGTAGAATAAAAATTTCTCAATAGAATAATCCTAGGTAAAAAAAAATTCAGGAAAAAAGCATGCTGAAACTTTTGGTTAGGTGAATAATTTTTTTACAGGTAGCATCAAGGTAGATTTAAATCTAACAATACCAACTGGTCAATTTAAATGTCCCTATTGTGTTGACAATTTTAAAAACAGGTTGAGCTATAGGTAAAATTTTACCATAACACCTACAAGCAACTCACTGTAAAATGCAAACATAGTACATTGTATACACAAGTGACAAGAAACATAATACATGATAAATGTTTTAAACAAGTGAAGTTGATATTTATAACATATATATATATATATATATATATATATATAATAATTGACCAATGTGGACCTTATTTTCGCCATTCCATAGATTGCTTTATATAGTCTACTGATTTTGTTTATAAAAAAATTTTGACTCAAAAGTATTTCTAGAATGAAAAATCATAATTTTTATTTTATTTGTATTTATAGTCAGTTGCTATTTGTAGCAATATTTTTCTATTTCATTCAAAGCAGATTGTAAACCCTTTTGTGATTCTGATAATATTAAAAGATCATCAGCAAAACTAAGACTACTTATTGATGTTTTATCTAAAGACACAGGATCACAATTCCCATCAAAAATTGAATGGAAATCATTAATAAAACAATTAAACAATGTGGGGCTCAAACTGTCCCCTTGTTTGACCCCTTTATTTATTTCTCTAACGTCACCTAATGGTATTTTAATATATACCGGTATTGTGTATATTGTTCATTTCTCTTTGAATACACTGATGTGCAATAGGCTAAAAGTTAATAAAGAATTTAATCTATAACATTCCAAAAAAAAAAATGCCATGCAATGTGAATTAAACTTTTAAAGGAACATATTAAGCGTTTCCCATTTCTATTTTTTTCATATAGATTAGACCATTGGTTTTCCAGGTTGAATGGTTTTATACTAATAATTTTTAGACCCTTTATAGCTTATTGTTTGATGTGAGCCAACTCAATTTGGACCCTTGTTGAAGGCCATTATTTGACCTATAATTGTTAACTTGTTAATTACATTGTTTTTGTTTCTTTTGTTTTCTTTCTCACAACAGTTGTTTTTAAGAATAAAACAAAAATTTACAAACTGTGAAAGACACACAGGGTGTGAATGAAAATTTAAGTGACAAAAAATTAAAGTTTATCATTCCTGTAAAAAGTTAGGATTAAGTTTTAGCAGCGTAAAAAATAAAAAAAAGGAAAAAAAAACACAATTGAATGCCTGTGTCAAAAATGACAATGTAAATGAGTTCTCATATAGACTTGGAAACAGGACAATTTTTTGATCCCTCCCTTAATAAAAAAGGACAATTTTCTTGTCCCTCCCTTTAAATACCTAGAGGCTCTCAAGAGCCTGTGTCGCTCACCTTGGTCTATGGGTATATCAATACAAAGCACACTCTTCTATAGGGCTTATTAAGTTGTTAATAGATCTTGCCTTGCTCATCATTTTTGTGATTCACAGTGTTTATTTATCTATCATAATGAGGCATAACAGAAAAAAAATGTTTCTCTCTATATATCATAGTTTTAATAATATGATAAATGGCAAAAGTGAAGAAAAAAATTATAAAATTCATTGTCATTTATGGGCAATTACTCCTATAAGAATTTGTCTAACAGGTTTGACATATATATGAACCATAATTTGCTATTGGGCTCATTTCCTATATCAATAGAAAAGTGATAAAAATGTGTATTACTGTAAGAAAAGTTGTAACTACATCTAAAGATGCCTTTATTTTTATCAACATACAAGTGTATGCTACTCTTCCCTAGAAAAAAAATTGAAATTAACAAATTTCAAAGATTATACGACCGTATTTTTGTGTCGTTTCTCGCGTTACTTTTCGCTTCCGAAGTGCATAACGCTGACTGATTTATAGATAATCGTCACCGGCAAATTCGTAACTTTTGCTTTCAAATAATAAAGAACATCGACCAATAAGAATAGTCAGAAGAAAATGCTGAGAACTATAAGTATTTCTGTAGCAGGTGTAATAACACTAGTGTTACTTTGGTTTCCGATTTCGTAACGCAAATTTTAGATGATGTAATCTGCTTTGTTGTAATAGAATTCTTTATAACAATATGCAAATATGAACTCTCGCGAGATGTTCAAACAGGTAAATCAGAGATGATTTACATTCTAGTTTTGTTCTTCGTAATAATTAAGTTATAAAATGATGTTATCATTATGCGTTACATTTCACACGAAACAGAAGTCCAGTTATTTCCTTTTTTTTATTAAAATTGTTTTTGTCGTTAAGTTCTAATCATTTCCGGTCATACGTGAAACATGTGACTAACATGTGATCACGCCCTTACGGCCGGATATATGAAATACTAGGTCAAAACATTGTTTTTGTTTCCAATGGGATGTTAGCAAACATAATCTGTAGACTTGTTTCGTCTTGTTTTAAAAAGGAAAATACAATTTTCAAAGAGATTGCGCCGGGGGTCTATTATTTTTCCTATGTGCATAATGTTACATACGATCTTGTGTGAAAATAAATGCCCAATGACTTGACAAAATCGATTTCAGATTTGACAGACGTTATAACACACTTCGTTTCCGGATAACGATGTAAAGGGTCCTTGGAAAATTCAATCGACATTACGTCTCTTATCATTGTGCCGATGCTTGTTGGATTCATTTTGCTTCAGCAGTAAATATTACTGGATATTTTAGGTGAATAAAGATAATTCAATAAAAAATACATGTTAATATACCGTTACACTTGGAATGTACAAAGTTGGTTTCTTTGTCACAATTTTTAATTATTTTTTTTTTTATTCATGTTCTGCAAACACTTTTCAGAAACGCAATAAACTTGTCAAAGGAGAAGTAAACTTTTACCATGCATGACTTGAAAGGAAGTACTTTATTGATTTTAGCCCACTAAAGTAGGTTAAAATGTGGAAACCATGTAGATGGTGTACAGGTCACAAATATCACATGGTGCCTATTTTAAAGATTTTAATTACAAGTTAAAAGTTTTTTTCTTTACTGGATTTAAAGAATTTTACATTGCCAATGATTTGGAACAAATTGTATATAACTGGGATTTCAAAACCAAATATAAATACATTTTTTTGGCTAAAACATCAAGATACAACGATTATGGTATCCTGTATCAATGAAGAAAATATGGAAATTTCTGTTTAAATTGTACTAATTGTTTTCAAAACAAGCACATATTTAGGAGTTTTATAATACTGTTACATTTAAGATGGATTTTAAGAAAAAGTATACTGTTCAGATTATTTTAAGCAGATTTTGCAATAAAATAAAACTAAAACAAGAGGCTCTCAAGAGCCTGAATCGCTCACCTTAATTCTTTTGGTTAAATCTCTCATCAATGATTATTTTGGCTTTTCAATTTATTTAAATGTTTTTTGGATCGTCCTATTTTCTTCAAAAGCCAAAAAAAATAATCATTTTCTCCTATGTTCTATTTTAGCCATAGGAGCTATGTTTCTTGACATACAAGGAAATAAAATATAAAATTTATACTAGATACTCTGAAACTCATTTAGCCTAAGTTTGGCTGAAATTGATACAGCAGTTTCAAAGGAGAAGATTTTTTAAAGTAAGTCAACATGATGAACAAATTGTGAAAAAAGTCTTTAAAGGGCAATAACTCCTTAAGGGGTCAATTGACAATTTTGGTCAAATTGACTTAATTGAAGATCTTACTTTGCTGAACATTATTGCTGTTTACAGTTTATTTCTATCTATAATTATATTCAAGATAATAAACAAAAACAGCAAAACTTCCTTAAAATTATCAATTCAGGGGCAGCAACCCAACAACAGGTTGTCTGATTCATCTGAAAATTTCAGGGCAGATAGATCTTGACCTGATAAACAATATTACCCACGTCAGATTTGCTCTAAATGCTTTGGTTTTTGAGTTATAAGCCAAAAACTGCATTTGACCCCTATGTTCTATTTTTAGCAATGGCGACCATGTTTGTTGATAGATCATAACTTCGGATACAATTTACAAACTAGATACCCTAAGGAACATTCAGTTAAAGTTTGGAAGTATTTGGCCCAGTAGTTTCAGAGGAGAAGATTTTTGTAAAACATTACTAAGATTTACGAAAAATGGTTAAAAATTGACTATAAAGGGCAATAACTCCTAAAGGGGTCAACTGACCATTTCCGTCATGTTGACTTATTTGTAAATCTTACTTTGCTGAACATTATTGCTCCTTACAGTTTATCTCTATCTATAATAATATTCAAGATAATAACCAAAAACAGCAAAATTTCTTTAAAATTACCAATTCAGGGGCAGTAACCCAACAACAGGTTGTCTGATTCATCTGAAAATTTCAGGGCAGATAGATCTTGACCTGATAAACAATATTATCCCATGTCAGATTTGCTCTAAATGCTTTGGTTTTTGAGTTATAAGCCAAAAACTGCATTTGACCCCTATGTTCTATTTTTAGCAATGGCGACCATGTTTGTTGATAGATCACAACTTCGGATACAATTTACAAACTAGATACCCTAAGGAACATTCAGTTAAAGTTTGGAAGTATTTGGCCCAGTAGTTTCAGAGGAGAAGATTTTTGTAAAAGATTACTAAGATTTACGAAAAATGGTTAAAAATTGACTATAAAGGGCAATAACTCCTAAAGGGGTCAACTGACCATTTCCGTCATGTTGACTTATTTGTAAATCTTACTTTGCTGAACATTATTCCTGTTTACAGTTTATCTCTATCTATAATAATATTCAAGATAATAACCAAAAACAGCAAAATTTCCTTAAAATTACCAATTCAGGGGCAGCAACCCAACAACAGGTTGTCTGATTCATCTGAAAATTTCAGGGCAGATAGATCTTGACCTGATAAACAATATTACCACATGTCAGATTTGCTCTAAATGCTTTGGTTTTTGAGTTATAAGCCAAAAACTGCATTTGACCCCTATGTTCTATTTTTAGCAATGGCGACCATGTTTGTTGATAGATCATAACTTCGGATACAATTTACAAACTAGATACCCTAAGGAACATTCAATTAAAGTTTGGAAGTATTTGGCCCAGTAGTTTCAGAGGAGAAGATTTTTGTAAAAGATTACTAAGATTTACGAAAAATGGTTAAAAATTGACTATAAAGGGCAATAACTCCTAAAGGGGTCAACTGACCATTTCCGTCATGTTGACTTATTTGTAAATCTTACTTTGCTGAACATTATTCCTGTTTACAGTTTATCTCTATCTATAATAATATTCAAGATAATAACCAAAAACAGCAAAATTTCCTTAAAATTACCAATTCAGGGGCAGCAACCCAACAACGGGTCGTCTGATTCATCTGAAAATTTCAGGGCAGATAGATCTTGACCTGATAAACAATATTATCCCATGTCAGATTTGCTCTAAATGCTTTGGTTTTTGAGTTATAAGCCAAAAACTGCATTTGACCCCTATGTTCTATTTTTAGCAATGGCGACCATGTTTGTTGATAGATCACAACTTCGGATACAATTTACAAACTAGATACCCTAAGGAACATTCAGTTAAAGTTTGGAAGTATTTGGCCCAGTAGTTTCAGAGGAGAAGATTTTTGTAAAAGATTACTAAGATTTACGAAAAATGGTTAAAAATTGACTATAAAGGGCAATAACTCCTAAAGGGGTCAACTGACCATTTCCGTCATGTTGACTTATTTGTAAATCTTACTTTGCTGAACATTATTCCTGTTTACAGTTTATCTCTATCTATAATAATATTCAAGATAATAACCAAAAACAGCAAAATTTCCTTAAAATTACCAATTCAGGGGCAGCAACCCAACAACAGGTTGTCTGATTCATCTGAAAATTTCAGGGCAGATAGATCTTGACCTGATAAACAATATTACCACATGTCAGATTTGCTCTAAATGCTTTGGTTTTTGAGTTATAAGCCAAAAACTGCATTTGACCCCTATGTTCTATTTTTAGCAATGGCGACCATGTTTGTTGATAGATCATAACTTCAGATACAATTTACAAACTAGATACCCTAAGGAACATTCAATTAAAGTTTGGAAGTATTTGGCCCAGTAGTTTCAGAGGAGAAGATTTTTGTAAAAGATTACTAAGATTTACGAAAAATGGTTAAAAATTGACTATAAAGGGCAATAACTCCTAAAGGGGTCAACTGACCATTTCCGTCATGTTGACTTATTTGTAAATCTTACTTTGCTGAACATTATTCCTGTTTACAGTTTATCTCTATCTATAATAATATTCAAGATAATAACCAAAAACAGCAAAATTTCCTTAAAATTACCAATTCAGGGGCAGCAACCCAACAACGGGTCGTCTGATTCATCTGAAAATTTCAGGGCAGATAGATCTTGACCTGATAAACAATATTATCCCATGTCAGATTTGCTCTAAATGCTTTGGTTTTTGAGTTATAAGCCAAAAACTGCATTTGACCCCTATGTTCTATTTTTAGCAATGGCGACCATGTTTGTTGATAGATCACAACTTCGGATACAATTTACAAACTAGATACCCTAAGGAACATTCAGTTAAAGTTTGGAAGTATTTGGCCCAGTAGTTTCAGAGGAGAAGATTTTTGTAAAAGATTACTAAGATTTACGAAAAATGGTTAAAAATTGACTATAAAGGGCAATAACTCCTAAAGGGGTCAACTGACCATTTCCGTCATGTTGACTTATTTGTAAATCTTACTTTGCTGAACATTATTCCTGTTTACAGTTTATCTCTATCTATAATAATATTCAAGATAATAACCAAAAACAGCAAAATTTCCTTAAAATTACCAATTCAGGGGCAGCAACCCAACAACAGGTTGTCTGATTCATCTGAAAATTTCAGGGCAGATAGATCTTGACCTGATAAACAATATTACCACATGTCAGATTTGCTCTAAATGCTTTGGTTTTTGAGTTATAAGCCAAAAACTGCATTTGACCCCTATGTTCTATTTTTAGCAATGGCGACCATGTTTGTTGATAGATCATAACTTCGGATACAATTTACAAACTAGATACCCTAAGGAACATTCAATTAAAGTTTGGAAGTATTTGGCCCAGTAGTTTCAGAGGAGAAGATTTTTGTAAAAGATTACTAAGATTTACGAAAAATGGTTAAAAATTGACTATAAAGGGCAATAACTCCTAAAGGGGTCAACTGACCATTTCCGTCATGTTGACTTATTTGTAAATCTTACTTTGCTGAACATTATTCCTGTTTACAGTTTATCTCTATCTATAATAATATTCAAGATAATAACCAAAAACAGCAAAATTTCCTTAAAATTACCAATTCAGGGGCAGCAACCCAACAACGGGTCGTCTGATTCATCTGAAAATTTCAGGGCAGATAGATCTTGACCTGATAAACAATTTTACCCCAGGTCAGATTTGCTCTAAATGCTTTGGTTTTTGAGTTATAAGCCAAAAACTGCATTTGACCCCTATGTTCTATTTTTAGCAATGGCGACCATGTTTGTTGATAGATCAAAACTTCGGATACAATTTATAAATTAGATACCCTAAGGAACATTCAGTTAAAGTTTGAAAGTATTTGGCCCAGTAGTTTCAGAGGAGAAGATTCTTGAAATAGTTTACGACGACAGACGACGACAGACGACGGACGACAGACGACGGACGACGACGGACGCCAAGTGATGGCATAAGCTCACTTGTCCCTTAGGGACAGGTGAGCTAAAAATGCTTTCGGTTTCTTATGGTTTCCTGTCTCGTTTAAAAAAATCTTTAATTTAACATTGAAAATAGATTTTAAATATTAACATGAAGCAAGTAACACTAGTAATGGTGTTCATTTATGTCTTTTGAAATATATTGTGCAAAATAAAGAAAATAAAGATTGGTTTCCTGTTTGGTTTCCTGTCACGTAAACGGTGAATCAAAATGTATTAATTTTTTCTTGAAAAACTCAATTGTTCCATTAATACTATTCTAACACCAACACAACCCACAGAATAAAAGTTAAAAGTTTTAGAACTTATAAAAAAGGATACAAAAAGAAACCAAAGGCTGAATACCAAATTATGGTCCATATGGACAATTGGTAGAGCTCATTATTCTGAATGTATTTTCCTTTCAGATTTTCTCTATTTATAAATGTAAAAAAAAATAATAGACAAAACTTGCTTTTTTTTATGTCGGATAAAAGCTCTACAGATCTTATGTTGTATTGTTATATGTATAACCAACTTTAAGGTAGATCATAAGTATATATATTTTTTGAGACAGAATTTTCTTATAATTTGCCAAAATGAAGATTTTACTATGCTTTTTCAAAAATTTAATAAAAAGTGTGGGTAACCATGCTTTTTCTGGAGGTATTAGTGGTTGAAAATTGGCAAAATTTGGTTACTTTGATCATGAAAAAACACATTAGAGTGCATAAAACAAATTCTATGAGATAGAATTTTGAAATAAATTGTCAGAAGATAGGTTTTATAATATGTTTTAAGAAAATAAAAAGAAAACATGGTGTCAACAAACTTGTTTTCTTGTAACAAATAAAAACAAGAATGTGTCCAAAGTACACGGATGCCCCACTTGCACTATCCTTTTCCATGTTCCATGGAATGTAAAAATTGGGTAATAATCTAATTTGGCATTAAAATTAGAAAGATTATACTATAGGGAACATCTGTACTAAGTTTCAAGTTGATTGGACTTCAATTTCATCAAAAACTACCTTGACCAAAAACTTTAACCTGAAACTCCCACTTTCATTTTCTATGTTTAGTGAACCGTCAAATTGGGGTCAAAAGTGTAATTTGGCTTTAAAATTAGAAAGATCATATCATAAGCAACAAGTGTACTAAGTTTCAAGTTGATTGGACTTCAGCTTCATCAAAAACTACCTTGACCAAAAACTTTAACCTGAAACTCCCACTTTCATTTTCTATGTTTAGTGAACCGTGAAATTGGGGTCAAAAGTGTAATTTGGCTTTAAAATTAGAAAGATCATATCATAAGCAACAAGTGTACTAAGTTTCAAGTTGATTGGCCTTCAGCTTCATCAAAAACTACCTTGACCAAAAACTTTAACCTGAAACTCCCACTTTCATTTTCTATGTTCAGTGGACCGTGAAATTGGGGTCAAAAGTCTAATTTGGCTTTAAAATGAGAAAGATGATATCATAAGCAACAAGTGTACTAAGTTTCAAGTTGATTGGACTTCAGCTTCATCAAAAACTACCTTGACCAAAAACTTTAACCTGAACGGATGAACGGACACACGGACGCACAGACGGACGGAGGCACAGACCAGAAAACATAATGCCCCTCTACTATCGTAGGTGGGGCATAAAAATCCCTATTAGCCTAGTATAAATTTTGTTCTAAAAGAGTTATCTCCCCTTAAATGGCTCATTTGGGAAAAAATTATTTTAAAACCAAAAACAATGATATTTGTTAAAATATTTTGTATACTACAATTAATTAACAAGTTTTCTTTATATAGAAAAACAGTTTACCCATTGAAATGCATATCTGTCTCCAAATTTGCAGATTTAAGCAAATAACTGAACCAATTTTGTACGGTGATTGTACAATCCAAGATGGCGGTATACCGTAAATCTACCTTAGGCCAACATTAAAAATATCTTTGTTTCCCCCTCTCCCGACTAAGGTTGTTAGGGTATGGGTAGGTAGGTAGGCAAATTATTTTATTTTATTCCTTGATATGGTTTTCTATATTGAATTTGTACAAAATTCAACAGGCTAGGCTCAAGTCAAGAAAAGTGGGGTATTCCCTGTATTCTAATTCAGTGTACACCACAGTTTTCTGGTGTTAAAAAAAACAGTATACAGGACCTTCTTTTTTTTTTTCCTATTCATTTAATGTAATGAAATCTACAAAAGCGCACATTCTACTTGTGATAACAATGCTTAATGATAGCAAGTGTTTTTTTTAGTTAAAAAATCAAGCTTATTTCAAGTCTAATTTGATGCATAACTCACAACAAAACAATTCCTTTGTTCACTAATTCATACCTTGATCATCAATTATGAGATGACAAAAAGATACATGTATGTTAATCACTTGGGAATTAAAATTCAATGAATAAAAATTTTCAATAGAAGTGATAGATTTTAAAGCACGAGTCAGACCATTTTTACTCAAAGTCTTTAAGATTTGATCCTTTAAACAGGAACAGAGGTTAGACACAAAGCAAATCAAGATGCACTCAGCGGGTTGAAAGATGCTTCAGTTTTTTTTTATTTTCCAAAAAAGATCACCCTTGCACACAAACAAATCGTGTGGAAAGCATTTTGTTTGTTTTCCTTGATTCCGAATCATGTAGACGCTTCAATGCAAAAATACCTTGATTTAAAACGCTCGTAGACTACAGCATCGGAAAGGTATCACCAAAACCCAACGATCGTTGACTACAGCATCGGAAAGATATCACTAATAATCAACATAGCAAAAAAAAAAAAAAATAGTGGACAAGAATGGCCAATAAAATTTTTCGGGTCGCGGTGATTTTACCGGGTCGGTCGTGTGAGGGGAAACAAACAATATTTTATTTTTGGCCTTACATTGTAAATAATTCTGTTATGCTTATGCATTTTACCCCAGTGTTCTACTTTTAGCAATGTCTGGGCCCTGTTGGTTGGTTGGCAGGGTTATCTGACACATAATTTAACCCAAGATACCTTTATGGTGATTGTGGCCAGGTTTGGTTAAATTTATCTCAGTAATTTCAGAGGAGAAGTTTTTTGTAAAAAAATGTCAAAAATTGGCTATGAAGGACAATAACTCCTAAATGGGTCAATTGACCATATTTTTTTGTAGATCTTACTGTACTGAACAATTTTGCTGTTAACAGTTATCTCTATTTATTAAAATATTCAAGATAATAATCAAAAACTGTAAAATTTCTATAAAATTATCAATTATGAGACAGCAACCTATCAACAGATTGATGCTTCTGAAAATTTCTGGGCAAAAAGGTCTTGACGTGATGCACCTATTCATCCCTGCACAGAGTGGCTTTAAATGCTTTAGTTTCAGCAATAAAGCCAAAAACTGCATTTTACCCTTATGTTCTATTAATGGCCATGGTGGCCATCTTGGTTGTTGGACGAGGTCATCGGATATACATTTTAAACAAGATACCCTAAGGATGATTTAGAACAAGTTTGGTTCAATTTGGCCTAGTAGTTGCAGAGGAAAAGATTTTTGTAAAAACTTTTTGCTGAACAATTTTACTTTTTACTGTTTATCTCTATCTATTAAAACTAGAACACACCCGTATATCGCGGGTCCGTGACTGAATTAAAGTATATAACTATGCGAAAGCCTTATTTTAGTATTAGTATTGTCATCTGATAAAGTCATGCTGATTATAAGATACACAGTTTTCTCTGCTTTAAAATCTTTCTGTTTGAACCCGTCGAACTGGAACTTAATATCAATTATTGATAATATTAATTATTTGGAAAACAAAAGGTCCTGGAATGGAGTATTTTTTAATCAACAGCATTGTCCTATATTAGTTATAAATATTGAATTCTTTGATTCGCTGTTTTACGTCATGCCCGCTAACAAATTGAAAACTGTACCTATACACTTTATTTTAGTCCAGATTTTTAGTATTCGTATTGTTATCTTAGAAAGTCTAACTGATTAAAATACTACAATAGGTAACAATTTGACAATTAAGTAGTGTCAACCCTGTGATTATGACCCGTGTAATACTATATAGCATATTAATCCTGAATACACCGTTTGGTGGTGCGCCTGTCAGATGCGGAACGTACAGATAAGGTAATCGGTAACAGGTGAATATACTATTGGTATCAGTATAGGACTGGACCCGGAACTTCTTAATTATTGGCAATATTAATTACGTGGAAAACAAAAGGGCCTGGAGTGGTGTAATTTTTAATCTACACCTTTGTACTATATTAGTTATATATAAAGTTGAATTCTTTGATTCGTCGTTTTTACGTGATGACGGCTGACAAATTGGACCTCGTAATTTTAGTATTATAGATATTCAAGATAATCATGATTATAACCAAAAACTGCAAAATTTCCTTCAAATTATCAATTTAGGGGCAGCAACCCAACAACAAGTTTTCTGAAAAATTTCAGGGCAGAAAGATCTTGTTCTGATGAACGATTTTACCCTCGTCATATTTGCTCTTTAAGCTTTAGTTCCATATGTCAAAAACTGCATTTTACCCCCATTTCTATCTTTAGCTTTGGTGGCCATCTTGGATGACCTAAGGAATGATCACTGCACTATTTTGTTTAAACATTATGGTAATGATACACATTGGAAGATTTAGATATCAAGTCAGTAAGATAGGGTTTTTAGATTGCTTTTCCATAATCTACCCATAATAAGGTACTGCAATTTTTCTACAAATTTCATAGTAGGTAGAAAAAGAGGCGAAAAATACCAGAGGGACATTCAAAGCCATGGCTCAAAAGAATAAGACCAACAGACAAATCAAGATAGACCACCAGATTTTTTTGTTTAACCTAATGTCAGTTTTGCTCTTACTAAAAAATTGTAAGATTATTAGGCCAAAAACTTGGTTTAATGCCTATGTTCAATGTTCAGAAACACTGACCATGTTTGTAGATTCATCAAAACCTCAGGTACACTTTTTGAACTAGATTTCCTAAAGAACTTTCAGGTACAGGTTAGCAACATTTGAGCTAGTTGTTTCTGAAAACAATAAACCCTAGGTCAGGTGGGCTTTACAAAAGGTGTACAAAGGGAAGTAACTGAGATTATTTTGAATTCTTTGTAATTTAGAAAATATATACTAAAACTTTTCTCTAAATCATAGTTTCAAACTCCTAACTTTCTTTTATTTCACTGAAGTATATTCCCTACTCTGTTTCAAAATAAGAATAAAAAATGTTATAAATTGATAATAAATAAATAAATGAACTAAACTAGAGGCTCTAAAGAGCCTGTGTCGCTCACCTTGGTCTTGTGCATATTAAACAATGGACACGGATAAATTCATGACATAATTGTGTTTTGGTGATAGTGATGTGTTTGTAGATCTTACTTTACTGAACATTCTTGTTGCTACAATTATCTGTATCTATAATGAACTTGGCCCAGTAATTACAGTGGAAAATATTTTCTAAAAATTAACAAAAATTTATGAAAAATGTTAAAAATTAACTATAAAGGGAAATAACTCCTTAAGGGGTCAATTGACTATTTTGGTCATGTAAACTTATTTGTAGATCTTATTTTGCTGAACGTTATTGCTGTATACAGTTTATCTCTATCTATAATAATATTCAAGATAATAACAAATAAAGGGCTGCGCTTTAGCGCATGATACGCCCGTTGCTCTTTTAACTTGTCTTTTATGCTTTACATGAATTTATATGATCAACTAGAAATATATATACAAATCAAAAGGGATGTTACATTAATATATTCACCAAAGTTTCATAAAATCCCCCTTTTTTAAGTATAAAAATTCATTACTTAAGAAAACGTAAAATCTAAAATTTATAAAAATGGAAAGGGAGCTTATGTCAATAGATATAAACAATTTATCAACGTTGCATAAAATTTTGTGAAAGTGTTAGTTATTGTCCCAAAATTGGAAAATCACCCCTTTTTTAAGCATAAAAATTCATAACACGGAAATGTAAAATCTGAAATTTATAAAAATTGAAAGGGAGCTTACATCAATAGATATAAACAATTCACCAAAGTTTCATGGACATTGGTGAAAGCCTTTTTTAGTTATTGTCCGAAGTGTTGAAAATCCCCCTTTTTTTTATGAATAAAGCCCCATAAATCCAAAACTTAAAATCTGAAATTTATACAAATTGAAAGGGAGCTTACATCAATAGATATAAACAATTCACCAAAGTTTCATGGACATTGGTGAAAGCCTTTTTGAGTTATTGTCCGAAGTGTTGAAAATCCCCCTTTTTTTATGAATAAAGCCCCATAAATCCAAAACTTAAAATCTGAAATTTATAAAAATTGAAAGGGAGCTTACATCAATAGATATAAACAATTCACCAAAGTTTCATGGACATTGGTGAAAGCCTTTTTGAGTTATTGTCCGAAGTGTTGAAAATCCCCCTTTTTTTTTATGAATAAAGCCCCATAAATCCAAAACTTAAAATCTGAAATTTATAAAAAATTTAAAGGGAGCTTACATCAATAGATATAAACAATTCACCAAAGTTTCATGGACATTGGTGAAAGTCTTTTTGAGTTATTGTCCGAAGTGTTGAAAATCCCCCTTTTTTTATGAATAAAGCCCCATAAATCCAAAACTTAAAATCTGAAATTTATAAAAATTGAAAGGGAGCTTACATCAATAGATATAAACAATTCACCAAAGTTTCATGGACATTGGTGAAAGCATTTTTGAGTTATTGTCCGAAGTGTTGAAAATCCCCCCTTTTTTATGAATAAAGCCCCATAAATCCAAAACTTAAAATCTGAAATTAAAAAAAAACGAAAGGGAGCTTACGTCAATAGATATAAACAATTCACTTAAGTTTCATGGAAATTGGTGAAAGTGTTTTTGAGTTATTGTCCGAAGTGTGGACGACGGACGGACGGACAGACGGACAGACGGACGGACGGACGGACGGACGGACGGACAACGGTATACCATAACAGCAAAATTTCCTTAAAATTACCAATTCAGGACAGTAACCTAACAACGGGTTATCCGATCCATGTGAAAACATCAGGGCAGATAGATCTTGACCTGATAAACAATTAAACCCTGTCAGATTTTCTCTTAATGCTTCGGTTTTTGAGTTATAAGCCAAAAACTGCATTTTACCCCTATGTTCTATTATTAGCCGTGGCAGCCATTTTGGTTGATTGGCCAGGTCACGCCACACATTTTTTAAACAAGTTACCCCAATGATGACTGTGGCCAAATTTAGTTTAATTTGGCCCAGTAGTTTCAGAGAAGAAGATTTTTGTAAAAGATTACTAAGATTTACGAAAAAATGGTTAAAAATTGACTATAAAGGGCAATAACTCCTTCAGGGGTCAACTGACCATTTTGGTAATGCTGACTTATTTGTAAATCTTACTTTGCTGAACATTATTGCTGTTTACAGTTTATCTCTATCTATAATAATATTCAAGATAATAACCAAAACTAGAGGCTCTAAAGAGCCTGTGTCGCTCACCTTGGTCTTGTGCATATTAAACAATGGACACGGATAAATTCATGACAAAATTGTGTTTTGGTGATAGTGATGTGTTTGTAGATCTTATTTTACTAAACATTCTTGTTGCTACAATTATCTCTATCTATAATGAACTTGGCCCAGTAATTACAGTGGAAAATATTTTCTAAAAATTTACAAAAATTTATGAAAAATGTTAAAAATTAACTATAAAGGGCAATAACTCCTTAAGGGGTCAATTGACTATTTTGGTCATGTAAACTTATTTGTAGATATTATTTTGCTAAACGTTACTGCTCTATACAGTTTATCTCTATCTATAATAATATTCAAGATAATAGCCAAAAACAGCAAAAATTCCCTAAAATTACCAATTCAGGGGCATCAACCCAATAACGGGTTGTCGGATTCATCTGAAAATTTGAGGGCAGATAGATCTTGACCTGATAAACAATTTTACCCCTGTCAGATTTGCTCTAAATGCTTTGGTTTTTGAGTTATAAGCCAAAAACTGCATT
Organism: Mytilus galloprovincialis; assembly: GCA_037788925.1. Taxonomy (NCBI): domain Eukaryota; kingdom Metazoa; phylum Mollusca; class Bivalvia; order Mytilida; family Mytilidae; genus Mytilus; species Mytilus galloprovincialis. The sequence goes on from CM075337.1 coordinate 88,771,332, forward strand.
TTACCTCTATGTTCTATTTTTAGCCATGGTGGCCATCTTGGTTGGTTGGCCGGGTCACGCCACACATTTTTTAAACAAGTTACCCCTATGATGGTTGTGGCCAAGTTTAGTTTAATTTGGCCCAGTAGTTTCAGAGAAGAAGATTTTTGTAAAAGATTACTAAGATTTACGAAAAAATGGTAAGAAATTGACTATAAAGGGCAATAACTCCTTCAGGGGTCAACTGACCATTTTGGTCATGCTGACTTATTTGTAAATCTTACTTTGCTGAACATTATTGCTGTTTACAGTTTATCTCTATCTATAATAAAATTCAAGATAATAACCAAAAACAGCAAAATTTAATTAAAATTACCAATTCAGGGGCAGCAACCCAAAAACAGGTTGTCCGATTCATCTGAAAATTTCAGGACAGATAGATTTTGACCTGATAAACACTTTAACCGCATGTCAGATTGGCTCTAAATGCTTTGGTTTTTGAGTTATAAGCCAAAAACTGCATTTTACCCCTATGTTCTATTTTTAGCCATGGCGGCCATCTTGGTTGGTTGGCCGGGTCACGCCACACATTTTTTAAACTAGATATCCCAAAGATGATTGTGGCCAAGTTTGGATTAATTTGGCCCAGTAGTTTCAGAGGAGAAGATTTTTGTAAAAGATTACTAAGATTTACGAAAAATGGTTAAAAATTGACTATAAAGGTCAATAACTCCTAAAGGGGTCAACTGACCATTTTGGTCATGTTGACTTATTTGTAAATCTTACTTTGCTGAACATTATTGCTGTTTACAGTTTATCTCTATCAAGATAATAGCCAAAAACAGCAAAAATTCCCTAAAATTACCAGTTCAGGGGCAGCAACCCAATAACGGGTTGTCGGATTCATTTGAAAATTTGAGGGCAGATAGATCTTGACCTGATAAATAATTTTACCCTCTGTCAGATTTGCTCTAAATGCTTTGGTTTTTGAGTTATAAGCCAAAAACTGCATTTTACCCTATTGTTCTATTTTTAGCCATGGCGGCCATCTTGGTTGGTTGGCCGGGTCACGCCACACATTTTTTAAACTAGATACCCCAATGATGATTGTGGCAAGTTTGGTTTAATTTGGCCCAGTAGTTTCAGAGGAGAAGATTTTTGTAAAAGTTAACGACGACGGACGACGGACGACGACGGACGACAGACGACGGACGACGACGGACGACGGACGCCAAGTGATGGGAAAAGCTCACTTGTGGGCCAGGTGAGCTAAAAAGCAAAATTTCCTTAAAATTACCAATTCAGGGGCAGCAACCCAACAACAGGTTGTCCGATTCATCTGAAAATTTCAGGACAGATAGATCTTGACCTGATAAACACTTTTACCGCATGTCAGATTTGCTCTAAATGCTTTGGTTTTTGAGTTATAAGCCAAAAACTGCATTTTACCCCTATGTTCTATTTTTAGCCATGGCGGCCATCTTGGTTGGTTGACCGGGTCACGCCACACATTTTTTAAACTAGATATCCCAAAGATGATTGTGGCCAAGTTTGGATTAATTTGGCCCAGTAGTTTCAGAGGAGAAGATTTTTGTAAAAGATTACTAAGATTTACGAAAAATGGTTAAAAATTGACTATAAAGGTCAATAACTCCTAAAGGGGTCAACTGACCATTTTGGTCATGTTGACTTATTTGTAAATCTTACTTTGTTGAACATTATTGCTGTTTACAGTTTATCTCTATCTATAATAATATTCAAGATAATAGCCAAAAACAGCAAAAATTACCTAAAATTACCAGTTCAGGGGCAGCAACCCAATAACGGGTTGTCGGATTCATCTGAAAATTTGAGGGCAGATAGATCTTGACCTGATAAACAATTTTACCCATGTCAGATTTGCTCTAAATGCTTTGGTTTTTGAGTTATAAGACAAAAACTGCATTTTACCCCTATGTTCTATTTTTAGCCATGGCGGCCATCTTGGTTGGTTGGCCGGGTCACGCCACACATTTTTTAAACTAGATACCCCAATGATGATTGTGGCCAAGTTTGGTTTAATTTGGCCCAGTAGTTTCAGAGGAGAAGATTTTTGTAAAAGTTAACGACGAGGGACGACGACGGACGACGACGGACGACGGACGCCAAGTGATGGGAAAAGCTCACTTGGCCCTTCGGCCAGGTGAGCTAAAAAGCAGGAAAAAAAGAAGGGACCGTCTGTGTGCCTTTTTTCAAGATATGAGCCATTGAAATTTTGCAGGAAATGTTTCTTTATAGATTTTTTTAATATATTTTTCTTTTAAAAACTATGAAAAATAACAAGGATTATATAATATTTAAAAAAAAAAAAACTTTTTAAACAATATGGTAAAAAAGTTTCAAAAGAAAAGTAAGGGTAATAAGAACTTACATGGATATAACTAGAGGATTCAAAATATCTGACAAAAAGTCAAAAGTGTAGGGAACATCCTTTAGTTAACTGTACATCTTTACGAAATTCTAAAATATTAAAAGACCACATTCATGTCATTGACTGCTTAAAGAAAATTGAAAGTATGAAAAACTCTATATCATCATTTGTCTTATTCATTTCTTATTTCCTCTTTAAAAGGAGTAGGTCTGGTAAGGACCGATTTTGGCCTAAAATTTAAGATTCATCTGACAAAAGATTTTGACCACTTTTTAAACACTTAAGTGTCTATTTCATTTGAATCAATTAATTTATGTGAAAGATTTATTTAATTTAGTCATTAAAAACGTTCCGATTCAAGCTTAAATATGACAAATCTACCAAATATGCCAAAAAATGTCACTTTTCAGATGGTTTTTGACAAAAATGAAAGTGGCCGCATCCATGTTCATCCTCAACCTTTATATATGTTATGTATTATCATCAAATACAACTTACATTTCAATATTTAGGATGAACACGAATGCGGCCACTTTCGTTTTACACGGAAACCGTCTAAAATTTAACTAAAATGCTAGAATTATGAAGATTTCAGTAATTTAGCATGACTTATTGGTGCTAGGACCCGATATATGTGCATTGTATTGTCAAAAACAGCCCATATTTATGTAGCAGAAGCATTCTACTCTCCATTAAATAACTAAAAGTTTACATTTTAACAATTTTGTAAAACTGCTATATTTTGGGGCCAAAAAGGAGTCTTACTGGACCTACTCCTTTAGTGAAAGCATATATAATCTATATAAATTAAACTTTAAATATATTCTGGTATAATAGAACAAGAGTGCACATGCTGAAATGTTTATCTTTTTTACTTTAATACCATGAATGATATTATGTTGATAGTCCTAAATATAAAGCTTTACTACAACAATCACATATACACTTAAAAGTCGTTTTTTATATAGATTAGACCATTGTTTTTCCAGTTTGAATGGTTTTACATCAATTAGTTATTTTGGGGGCCCTTTATAGCTTGCTGTTTGGTGTGAGCCTAGGCTCCATATGTTGAAGACCGCACCTTGACCTATAATGGTTTACATTTATAAATTGTGATTTGGATGGAAAGTTGTCTAATTGGCACTCATACCACATCTTCCTATATCTATTAAGATGATACAGGAAAATGAGGTCAAGGTTAGATAAACCAAACGAAAATACATGTACACCTAACAATCATTCAATACACTGAATTTAGTAGTCCTATTGCTTATAGTTTCTAAGAAACAGACCAAAACACAAAAAACTTAACACTGAACAATGAACCATGAAAATGAGGTCAAGGTCAAATAAACTGGTGACACTGACATGTACATCATAAAAGATTCTATACACCACAGTTGGACATGTACACCTTGCAACCATTCCATACACCAAATATAGTAGACCTATTGCATACAGTATAAAAAAAAAACCAGACTGAACCACAAAAAATTTACTATAACCACTGAACCATGAAAATGCGGCCAAGGTCAAATGATACCTGCCTATGAGATGTACACCTCACAATCCTTCTATTAACCAAATATACTAGACCTATTGCTTATCTATCTGATATGTGGACTTGACCACCAAAACTTAACCTTGTTCACTGATCCATGAAATGAAGTCAAGGTCAAGTGAAAACTGTCTGACAGGCATGAGGACTTCAACTTCATTACTCGTCAAAATCCATAATAGGCATCTAATAACAAGGACCTTGCAATGTACCCACATACCAAATGTAGCTATCCTATTGTTCATAATAAGAGAGAAATTAACATTACAAAACAATTTCATTTTTTTCAAGTGGCCACTGAACCATGAAAATCAGGTCAAGGACAATGGACATGTGACAGCCAGAAACTACATAATATAAGGCATCTATAATATACAAAGTATGTAGGATCCATGGCTTCTGATTTCTAATTATAAAGCTTTTTTAAAAAGTAAGTTAACGCAGCCACCGCGGTATCACTATCCCTTAATGTCGAACTATGTACCGATATAACAAATAGCTGTAAAAACATTTGATTTTATAATATTAAAGATAAAAATTCTACAAAGACTGACACAAGCTTCAATGTGATAAAAGATGTTAAATATTTGAGGGTTGTGGCAACTCTTAAGTTATAGTAGTGGAAAATGGTGTTTTTTACAATTAAAGACAACCATTTTACACCCTGGAGATCTTATATCTATTTCACATGCTTCATACAGAACATATGCAATAAAAAATTATTGAGCCAAATGAAATTTCAATCTCTGAAGCTAAGTTTTAAAATAAATCAGTTTACAATAAACATTTAAGAAAAACTTACCAATTTCTATGATTTAATCATTTATACGTCACCAGAATAGTTAATTGCTCCAATGAACGCCATTGTTTTATCAAGTATAAAAATTTTCAATAATCAATGGTCATGCATTCAAAAGATATGTTCTACACAAAACTTGAATGACAAAATCGGTGCACATATTGAATCAAATTAAGATACAAATTTAATTTATACTATACTCACTTTGTACTGAGTTTCTATGGAAACATGACACTACATTTTTATAGGAAAATTCTGTCTGTTTTAACTGCCATAACAACCTGCTGATGAGAAATTTACGTTATCCGCTGTTCTATAAAGTCATGAATGTATATTACAAAGGAAATTCAGTAAATAAATCTTCTGTTTTCTTGTTTACTGATTATATTGGACATAAAATATTAACTTTCATGTTCAAGGATCTTCTAGGATCTAACACAGAATTTAATAGTATAACTTTTAATCTAAAATAAGCTGAATTTTCTTACAGAGAACAATTCTGATAAAATTGAGAATGAAAATGGGGAATGTGTCAAAGAGACAACAATCCGACCAAAGAGCAGAAAACAACCAAAATAGTTGCCTAATTTGATAATTTGCTAATTTACACAATTACCTAATTTTATAACCATATCAAACATTTGTCAAAATTATTCACGTGTCCAAAGTACACAGATGCCCCCCTCAATCATTTTCCATGTTCCATGGACCGTGAAATAGGGTAAAAATCTAATTTGGCATTAAAATTAGAAAGATTATACAATAAGGAACATGTGTACTAAGTTTCAAGTTGATTTGACTTCAATTTCATCAAAAACTACCTTGACAAAAAACTTTAACCTGAAACTCCAACTTTCATTTTCTATGTTAAGTGGACCGTTAAATTGGGGTAAAAACTTTAATTTGGCACTAAAATTAGAAAGATCATAACATAAGCAACAAGTGTACTAAGTTTCAAGTTGATAGGACTTCAGCTTCATCAAAAACTACCGTGACCAAAAACTTTAACCTGAAACTCCCACTTTCATTTTCTATGTTCAATGGACTGTGAAATAAGGGTCAAAAGTCTAATTTGGCTTTAAAATTAGAAAGATCATATCGTATATAAGCAACAAGTGTACTAAGTTTCAAGTTGATTGGACTTCAGCTTCATCAAAAACTACCTTGACCAAAAACTTTAACCTGAAAAGGACAGACAAACGGAGCCACAGACCAGAAAACATAATGCCCCTCTACTATCGTAGGTGGGGCATAAAAAAAACACATGATCATCGTTAAAGATATTCCTAATTTACCTAAAAGTCTTTTTTCAAGAAGAAATTGACCAATATTCACATTTCTTCTGTTCTTTGCCATGTTGGAAGTCTGTTGCTCACTGCATCATGTAATTTTCACTCTTCCTTTTTTTAATCAAAGTTTCCAGTGGCACCTGTCAATCAAAACAATAATGGAATGTCATTGGATAACTGACTGTACATTTCAGTATGACCTGACATATTGACTGATTTTAAACCAGCATGCTTTGCACATGCTCATGTCACAACTACAGCCAACTGAAATTCTATTTTAGTCAAAGGTTGTCTATTTCAGCATGTAAGATTTCAACTTTTTGTACTGTATTCTAACACCTGTTCCTATTTCTGTACATGTGTCACACTGCTAATTCTACACATTATTTTGAGTTGTCAACAAACATTTGTTCATACTGTATTACAATAATAAATTAAAGGATTAAGTTGGGTCAAATGCACTTAAATATTATGTACTTTTATTAACATGATTAATATTAATCAGAAAATATATACATATTTTTTTAAATAGAATATCAATAATCATGATAATATCTCTTTTACAATACTTGCCAATAATAAAGCAAGTTATTATTTACTCTTTTAAGAGTACATGTAACTAAACATGATACAACTCATCAAGGTGTTTTTGTTGGGGACTTTATAAAATCATATATCAATAACAGAGACATATAATACTATTGTGCTTCCGAGCAATCTATATGTAGTGTTTGCTTAACTATTCTATCTTCTTTTCAACTTTTTTTTGCTATAGCTGTGATTTTTTATTTCCTCCTTTCTTTTTTATTTAACCTGGACAAGGTTTATTTAAGATTTGTAACGGTACCGTAGCGAGCACATTCATATGAGTTTTGTGAATTAATCAGTCTCCTATAGGCCACAGATGCTTGTGGAATGGTCCTCCCTTTTTCATATACATTGTATATCAATAAATTGTTTGGAGTTTTATATTTTTACTTATTTGATGAATTTAATACATTCTTGCTCTTGGCAGACTATTTTACAGCAGTCTAAATATTATATGCCACAGGAAGCCGGTCTGCGCCTATATGACTATATAAAATTTTGAAAAATTTTGACAAGTCCGAATCAATATAATTTACTAGTCTAGGGCATCGAACTAGTGGCTTATGGTGCAGATTTGGAAGCTCTACTATAATAGTCAACTTTATTAATAACAGACTTTTAATTCGATCAATTTCTAATTCCTGTGAATACAGTGGTGGATCCAGAACTTTTTGTAAGGAGAGAGGGACCTCTGACTAACCTAAGGGGGAGCCCCTCCAGTCACTTCCAGTGATTCCCTATATAATAAAACAAAATTTTCCCACGAAAGGGGGGACCTGGATCCACCTATGGAATAATATGCCTGTCTATTTGAACAAAAAGCTAAAACATACTGGCATTTTAAGCGAACGATTTTAAAACAAGAACAAAATAATGATATACTGTAAATTCAGAAATTATTGTATCTATAGGCAGATTTAGGCCCCCCCTATTGAGGGAAAAATTTGGTTTTATTATACATTTTGTACAAGGAATTACTCATGCCTGACTGGATCCCCCCCCCCTGTTAGGTCAGTCAGTGCCCCTCACTATATGAAAAGTTCTGAATCTGCCAAGTACTGTATGAGGGTAGTTATTATGGCCTTATACCGTTATACCTTTAGGCGTCAAACGGCCATTCCATGCTACCTATAATGTCAAATTGATTAAAATTTTACCATGATTCGTCAAAATATCCTTATACTGATTCATCAGCGCTCTCAATTAATTATCGTTACCATTATTTTTGGAAAAAAATTAACGTTATTTGTCAAAATCATTTGATTTTGTTATCATCTAAAAGAAAGTGCACATTTTATCGTCATGCACCAAAAATAACCGTTAACGTCATTTGGCAAGAATTTTTACCATTATTCGTCATGAAGGTAACCCTCCTGTATTGTAATGTTTTTATTATTGCGAAAAATGCCACAGGGTTATAAGCTTTAAGAGCAATTAATAAATTAAACTTGCATTTTTTTCAATAATTCCTAAATTTACAGTAATTAATTTTACTCATCGAGAAAAACGTCCGGCAAATAGTAAAATAAACAAAATCTGTGAAAGATACCCACATTCACATAAGGCAGCAACCATTTGATTTTCTGGGGGGGGGGGGGTTCTATGGATTTTTTTTTTTTAAGTTTGTTTCCAGTTTTTGAAAAAAATTAAAAGACTTGTCGCGAAAAAAATAGATTGTTTTTCGCCACATGCGAAAAAAAAAGTTTGTCCAGAAAAAAATCCATAGCCATATATATAGATGATAAAGATATAGTGCAGACTAGTGGGTCACTCAAAATTTGGTCAGCTGTTGATGGCTCTTGATCTTGATCTTGATCTTGATAGGTTTACGGTGATACATCCAAGGATATTAATACACCGCGCGTGCGTCAAGTAATTTACTTAAGTTGGGCCCCCCTTACAATTTCACTAAAGGTTTTAGCTGGTTCTTCTGCTGTCTGAATTTTGGTGAAGATATCCGGTGGTAGTAGGTTCCAGTCTTTAATGGTATTTGGGATAAAACTGTATTTTAACGTGTCTGTTTTTGTTTGAAGTCGGAGGAAATGTTGACTGTGCATGTTCTTGGTTGTACGGGATGGTTTTTTCAGTTGGTCAGATGGTAAGTTTGCTTGACCATGTATATTCTTGCAGAAAAGAATTAATCTGTTTTGTGTACGACGGTCTTTCAGTGAGGGTAATTGTAGCTGATCTAAAATCGCTGTCATACTTCCTGGTTCGTAATCAGTGTAGTTTGATGTTATAAACCTAGCCGCTCTTTTCTGTACATTTTCCAGTTGGTCTTGGAGATATAGTTGATGTGGGTCCCAGGCAGTGCTTGCATATTCTAGGACAGGTCGTATCAGTCCTTTATAGGCCTGGAGTTTAACTTCAAGTGGACATGCGGATAGATTTCTTTTTAGTAAACCTAATGTCCTGTAAGATTTATTGCATATCTCCTCTATGTGCTTACCCCAGTGTAGATCATTCGTGATGTTAACTCCTAGATATTTTATTGATGTTAGAAATTGGAGTTCCGTATTTTTCAAGGTGTATATTTAAATGATGTTGTTTTCTTCTTGCGACTCAATGTCATCATGTTGCATTTAACTGGTTGAAATCTCATTCCCCAATCTGTCGCCCAGTTATCTAGGGTATCAATATCCTTCTGTAGTTCAGCACAGTCATCTTCAGTATTAATTTCTCTGTAGCATACACAGTCGTCTGCAAACAGCCTAATTTCTGATGTTACGTTATCTGCTATGTCGTTGATATGGACCAGAAATAGGATTGGACCAAGAACCGTTCCTTGAGGAACTCCTGATAGGACTGATGATGTTTCCGATTTAACTCCGTTTACTATCACACACTGAGATCTATTAGATAGAAAAGCGTCAATCCAATTCAAGATGTTTTTGGGCACGCCATATTTGTGAAGTTTACTTTTTAAGAGCTCGTGCGGTACGGTGTCAAAAGCTTTTTCAAAATCCAAAATAAATATATCTGTTTGTTTCCTTTTATCAATAGCTGTTGCCCAGTCATGTATAACGTTGATAAGTTGGGTTTCACAGCTGTGTCTTCTTCTAAATGCATGTTGTCGGCTATTTAGGATGTTGTGTTTTTCAAAGTGCTGCATTAGGTTTGAGCAAATGATGTGTTCTAGTAATTTACAAGTGATACATGTTAGGGAAACTGGTCTGTAATTGCTTGGGATGGTTCTGTCGTTCTTTTTGAATAGTGGGCATATATTAGCATTTTTCCATTCATCTGGGATGGTTCCTCTGTTGATGGATTGTTGGAAAAAGTGAGCCATTACCTCTGATATGTTAGGTGCCAGTTCTTTTTAAAGTACTCTTGGATGGCTGTAACCAATGATTTGTATAGATAAAAGGATTGAAAACTCGTGGTCTTTTGCATAGACTGTAGTATAATTTGTACCATACAAATCCTTGCTGACTGTAACATTCATATCCAAAAGCTCATGAAAAATGGAAAAGGCGCCCTTCTGGCCTTCATCATCATATAATATTGGATTATCTCCCATTGTCCATGGATTCCATGTTCAAAAAAAAAGGAAATGTAACACTTGTTACAAATATTTTTTTTAGGGATTAATTTTTTTCTGAGACAATTAAGTGCCTGTGAAATATAAGAGTAGTCAAATCCTAATAATCGAATTTAAAAGTCAAAAAATTCTCTCGATGATATGTAAAAAAAGTAACAGCATTGCCAGAATACAGTTTTTTTTCTCTATTCAGTATTAAAATTAAAAAAAAAATACTCAGGGGTGGATGGGTTTATAGATTTAGATATTCAAAGGACACACAAAAATGATGAATACTGTAGCGAAAAACGAGCAAAAATAAACAAGTGAGTGCAAAATATTACTAAAGTAACTGCCGAAAATAAAAGAATTGGGAAATATTATAAGTTATCATATTTTTATGGACTTTTATTGCTGAAAGTCACTTAGTCATCATAGTAGATGGAATTTCATCATTTGAACTTTAGTTTGTAAATCTTTGAGTAAAGACCAAATTAATTTAGGTTTTCGTAATTTTCGATTGCCTGCTTGAAATAGGATTGTTTAGATTTTCTACTATTTTTTTACATTTACTGCGACAGCTGTTACAGTGGAATTTACCCCAGTCTCCTTTGCTTTGGTCAAGGACGTATAACTAACATCTATTATATGTCTCTGGCTTTAGTAAAGGAAAAAAAATCTGAGCTTCTTCTTTTACCTCGAAGTTCTGTAAGCCAATCTGATTGCCTAACATGTTTTTTTTCTTTCAGCTTTAATGGGAGCATCGATGGTTCAATGTGGAAAATTACTGACAGAAATAATTGATACCAAATTGGCAAATATCTGTAGCAGATTGAATATCAATTATTTGTTCTATTTGTGTAAAATTTCTTTTATTTGAAACCTCCAAAAATTGTTTTCATCAAAGTTTTTAGAACATAATTATCTTATTTGTTTATGTCGTATTATTTAACCAAGGATTTGTATAGTTAACTATACAAATCCTTGATTTCTGGTAGCTTGTAACAGTCTTTTTGGTTTATTTCCCTCGTAATGCATACTTGATAGTGACTACTAACGGCTTGTTTAGGGACAACAGTTCATCTATATAGTCAGTGTGATTTGTGTAAACATAATCCTTAAAAAGTTGATGGTAATCCATAACTAAAGAAGATCATGTTGATATTGATGTGAAACATGTTGGAGTATTAACTAATTGGAATAAAGCACGAGTGTGTAAAAGGTTTTCCCATTTATTGTTTGCGCACCAGTTTATTCATTTTGGTGAGAATTTCACAAAATAGACGTAATTTTGATTATAAAGACTGAAAATGCCCATACTGAAACCATAACCAATATGTCCCCCAAAATATCCAATAACTACCTAGGCCATTAAGGAATTCAGGTTAAATGCATGAGACCGATGTTTCCAATGGAGATACACCCCCCCCCCCAAACCCAAACCCAACCCACCCCTTTGCACTATCACATTTCATACTCAGGGAAACGTAAAACCTGGGTCAAAAACTCTTTTTGTATTCATTGCAAATGGTTGACATAATAAACGTGTGTATACACTTCGATTCAAGTTGATGATACCAAATCTTTGTTGATAACAAACCGGTCGAACTGACACACATACCAGGAAACAGTTATACTATCAAAGATTGGAGATTAAAAATGACCAAAAACTAAAATGGCTGATTAAACAAGTTTCTTAGACAGTGGAGGTGTGCCTATGAACAGTAAGATATAATATTGAATTTAAAACAATTCATAATACATGCAACAGGTGAAATACTTCAGTATTAGCAAAATCTTTCTGTTTAATTTCAAAGATCTTATTTGAGATCTGTAAGGAGAAGTTGATTAAACAAAATGGTACCGTCTTTTGTACTTGTTTAAAAAAAAAATATATATATTATCTTTCAAAGCCTGGAAGAAAGAAAAAAAAAATGTTTCCATTGATTGTGAAAACGGCAGGTGCAAAGCTGCATTATGATGGTTACCTTATTTTTGCTGTGAAATTCGCGGATTTGGTTACTCGGACACTGTAAAATTACGCTGAAAGGTATCACTTATTCCATGTTGCCCACCAAATTGAGATTTATCAAATTTCCTTTGTTATCTGATTATATAAAAGACTTGTGTTGAAGCGATGGCACCTACTTTGGTCAATTTGGAGGAGGTGTTTACTATCCGCTGCACGAACATGATATTATATTCAGCACTCCATCATTCATTCGATCATGCTCTCCTTTATGGTGCTGGCTTATTTTCTGCTATTCTGTATATATTTTCCCTTTTATTTTGAAGTTTTATCCATTATTCTCTGTTCTGTAAACTTAATACAGACCCTATTTTATGCATATGTTTTTCCGATTTTGTTTCTCCGAGTGTCTGCACGTTGTTTGATAAATATAATTGGGCCCTTGCTTTGAAGGAAAATTCTTCAACACAGATATATTTCCTTCATTTCAAGTACTTCATTCCTCAACACAAATATATTTCCTTCATTTCAAGTAATTCAAATGTGCGATAAAAATTAAAAACAAAACAAAACAATACAGTGGGGTAGTCACTGGAAAATATATTGTCAGCAGTGGGTCTTGGGGGAGGGAAGGCGGCATTCACACCTAAGCTGAACATTTACAGTATAAATTTTATTGAATATATTTTTCTTCATAATGTATTTGTAAGCTCACAATGCTACACTGGTACTACGCCACTCCTGTTGAATGTCCAAGACATAAAAACAGCGTATCTATCTTTCGTATAAAAAGATGTTGGCCTGCTTTTTAATCCGGTATGTTTTGTTACCACCTAACACCAAACTGCATTATTTAAGAATTGACTGCTTCCTTTTGTAACTTCATTGGGGTGTAAAAGCGTTGACTGAAGTACATTTTTTTATGAAGCGCAGAAGTGCTTCATTTTAAAAATGTGTGCACGGTCAACGCTTTTACAACCATATGAAGTTACAAAAAGAAGCATTCAATACTTATAATTACATTTTTTTAGCTAGGATAATGAAAAAACGAATTTTAACAATTTTTATTTAATTCACATGCGCACTTTATTGTGGGACCTCGTGTTATCGTGAATGATAAGTTGTATTGAGTAATGCAAATGGATAAGGAATAACATGTGATGTGCAATTAGCCAATCAGAATAACGTATTATTATGAAACATACATCTAATGTAATTATATAGAAATAAATATTCAATGTGATCCTTGCAATGGCGAAGAAAAATGATGCTTAACCTTTAACACACTTAAAAATAAAGTAATCACGAAATAAAATATATCAAAACGAAAAGTGTGATTTTGCCAGTGAATGATGAATGCAGGCTTTTAGCAACCTTCATTTGTCCGAAATCGATAGCCAATGAAAAGCCTGATCAATTTAAATGTAAGTTGTATTCAAGTTTCTGTAAAACCACAACCCATTTAATGTATTAGGAACATCGGATTGCAATCGATAGGAGCGCTCTGTCTTTATTATATTCTGAATATTACCTATCGAAAAGCATTTAAAAAAATTTACAAATAAAAAGTTAATAATGTTTTTAACCTTTATCATTATCTTGATTATTCCCTTCTTAGTGTAATATTAACCAACTTGGCTTTTCTTGTAAAACAAACTTTATATGATTCATTGTAATATTTTCTGTTTCCTTCCTTATTTACAAATACATGGTTGTGATTATACAAACCTGGCAAATATACGAATAAAACATATTTCTAATTCGTTTTAAACGGATTTATTGGTTTGTATAGAGTTTTGATGTAAAAACCCATTTAAGACAAGTAAATTATTGCACATTTTCATAAAGAAATTAAAAAATCACAATATCCGGAGAATGCTGTTAACATTTTACTTACACATATTTAGTTCTTTAATTGTTAACATCAAGATAAAAATACGAGCTATACCATACACCAACAACTAAAACACAATGTTTATTGGAATCAACATTTTTGTGCCTTTGGCTCATAACTCTCTGATTGTCCAACTTTTGAAACTTAATTGTTACTGCTATAACTGAATTAATGTGAAACACATTTAAAATTCTTATATGAATTTTGTGTTTTTTCATTTCGATTTTTTTACATAGTCCATAAACCGTTGCGATCCAGAAAATGGACGACATTATTCCAATTTGTTAGGCAATAAAGGCAACAGTAGTATACCGTTGTCTAATAGTCGTTCATCGATAATGCGAAAACAAACCAGGTCGCAAACCTAAACTGAGGGAAAAACATCAACTATAAGAGCAAAACCTTCGAAAAGGGGGGGGGGGGGGTATACTTCAATACGTACTTGATAGGAGTGCAGCTGGGTAAACCGTTTTGTTACCCCACCCTTTTCATATAATTCAGATTTTAAAAATGTATATCTTTTCATCACAACCATAAGATCGGATTAAAATTTAAATTCCTACGCAGATATTTGTATTTCAATATTGCTTACCAATTCATGTCAATATTTTCTGAAAATCTATTTGGACCTGTAAAAGAAGACCTTTTTTCACCTTCTAAACACTAGATCAGATATACTGACTCGTATGCAATTAAAAATGAATATTTTTCATTGGTTATAATTATTATTTTTTGTATGTTATGATAACATTTGGAGTTTAAACGTTTACATCGTTAAATTTGTTGACTCGTATAGCATGCTTTTACCATTACAATATTCTAAAAAAAAAAAAAAATTTCGTCCCTTATTATTTAGTTTTTATTCTTTAAAAAAATCTATTATTTGTGTCACATGAATTTTTTACTGACCATGCAATGACTTTACCTAGAAACCTAGAGTAAATATTTGCCAAATCATTATACAATGTGTTTTATCGGGAGGTTGAGATCGAGCTTCCGCTGATAACGTAACCCAGAAATCTATTTCTAACATATAGAAATCTTTCTGATGTAAAAGGGTTGTGTCCTGTAACACATATCTCAATCATCAGTTTTCATTTGTTAATTTATAATTCTGCAACTTGTTTAAAATATAGTGGAGTAATTGATAAACAATACAGGAAATCCGAAAATGTACAGACTAACTTAACTGTCTATTTGAAAATCCAAAAGTTTTGATAAGAAATGAATGTGCATATGGATCTTATATTTTATTTCGTAGCTGGGTATGTTTTACCCACTAATTGTAGAGGTAAGAAATTTAAGCGACAGTAGTCTACCAATACTCAAATCTTCAAAACAGATTAAGGTATCTAATCATCAAGGTGACGAAAAAAACGTAAAAAAATCATATAAACTCCAAAAGGAGAGGGACAGGGTTTACAATCTTAACTCAGTCGATGCCACTGCTGGTGGACGTTTCGTCCCCGAGGGTATCACCAGCACTTTGTGTTGACATGAATATCAATTATATGGTCATTTTTATAAATTTCCTGTTACAACACTTTGAATTTTTCGAAAAACTAAGGATTTTCTTATCCCAGGAATAGATGACCTTAGCCGTATTTGTAACAACCTTTTGGAATTTTGGATCCTCAATGCTCTTCAACTTTGTACTTGTTTGGCTTTATGACTATTTTGATCTGAGCGTTACTGATGAGTCATAAGTAGACGAAACGCGCGTCTGGCGTACTAAATTATAATCCTGGTACCTTTGATAACTATTTACTTTATTTCTGTTTAATTTTAAAATATGTTGCATGTATTTAACATGATTAAACACCTATAAGTAATATTTCACATTGTTGACTGTACACATGTAATATCTCTACAGTTATAATCGCCTCTTAACTTGTGGTTGTTAGTTCAAACCCCGCTTGTGTCGAGGTCTGATCAACGCAGACCTTTAATGCCAAAAATAATCATTTTTCATACGAAAATTCCACCCACCTCTAAACTTCAAAACTGGTAACCATGATATAACCAAAATTGTTGAAAGTGGCGCTTAATACTTAAAAAAATGTTAATGAATATAACGTGAATGTTACAAACGATATAAGCAGTATAAGAGGTTCCCGATAATGCCACCCAGTTCTTATCCTGCTTTGCCGTTCTTATGATGGTTTGTTTGATTTGAAACATACAATTAAAAAGTAAAATCACAAAAATACTAAACTCCGAGGTTATTTCAAAACGGAAAGTCACTCACTTTAGTATCAAATGGCAAAATCAAAAGTTCAAACACATCAATTGAATGGTCAACAATTGTCATATTCCTGCCTTAGTATAGGCATTTTCTTATGTAGAAAATATAGGAGTAAACCTGGTTTTAAAGCTAGCTAATGAAACCTCTCACCTAGTTTTTGGTGGGGTTCGTGTTGCTTATTCTTTAGTTTTCTATGTTGTGTCGTGTGTGCTATTGTTTGTCTGTTTGTCTCCTTCATTTTGAGCCATGTCGTTGTCAGTTTGTTTTCGATTTGTGAGTGTAACTGTCCCTCTGGTATCTTTTGTCCCTCTTTTGTATGAGGGTCTCATAAAATTCCACAATATTGACAAAGATGTGTGAACAGAACAAACCGGCATAATAGGTAAACATGTCAAAAATAGGGGTACAGCAGTCAACATTGTGTTATTATCTTGATCACTATAAAACAAACAAATATGTAAATAAACAGTTACCATGGCACAATTACAATGACGGAATGTACAGAACCACGTCATATATGTAATAAAGAAACGCAAAAAGGCATTTAGACAAAACATATTAGCAAAAATGAAAGACAAGCATACAAAAACTATCATAGAACAATAACACAATTACCGGATGTATAAGTACAGAACCACGTCATATGTATAAAAAAGAAACATACATATTATATCTACAATACTTAAACCCTATAATTTTAGGATAGCAAATGGTTCAAGTTTGTGAGGACACTTCAAGTGAAATATCATGCGAAGGATCAGACATTACACAAATTTCGATCATCAATGCTACGTATGGCCGAAATGAAGAAACAACATGCCCGCATTCATCTGTTTACGGATCATTTCTATTTCCATGCACCATGAATGTGAAGGAAAAGATCGAACTATTGTGTCAAGATCACACGACTTGTATAGTTACTCCTTTTAATACTGAATATGGCGGGGAACCATGTCTAGACATATATAAATATCTAACGGTTTACTTCAAATGCTCAGGTAATTTTAAATCATTTACTATTATGTCAAAAAGTAAAATCACAAAAATACTGAACTCCGAGGAAAATTCAAACGGAAAGTCCAACATTATACTTTCAAACTTTAGTATCAAAAGAGCTGTTCTGAATTTGCATTTACTCAAATTAATATGCGAGAGTCAGGCATGAAAACATGCTTGTGTAATAAACATTCTGTTTATGTGTTGTCCGTAAAGACTGTATGAAGAAAAATTAGGTTGATTAAAATATTCCTATTAGCCGTTACAATGTGTATCTGTTTGTGGGGTTAGGTAACTGTCTTATTAAAAGCTGTGTATAATGTTTTGACATGTATTTCTAGTATTCTTTCATTATTACATATATTTTGTTTTTGTTCCCAAATGTTTGCTTTCTGTATGAAAAATATACCTATATATGGTTTGGGTTTTCCTCCAAGTTCAGTATTTTTGTTATTTTACTTTATACTTCTTTTGGATCAATATACCACTTTCGAGTTTGTCCGTTACCGGAAAAAACTCGTCAATTATGCGCTCCTTTATGACGGCATTTACCAGATAGAGGGGATCGCCTGTATCTTTGCACCGTATTAACGAGCGTCTTATTGATCGTCATTGTGCAGGATAAGCTAGAAATAATATTTTTTCCGTAGGTACCGAATCACAATTTCCTTGTGATAGCAGTGCTGAATATCATATAAGAATTTAATTTGCCGAATAATTCGTGCAATCAAGCATTATCAATTTTTCCACCAATAGCCCAACAAAGGAACGGAAGTGACGACGCCTCTAAACGCACGAATGATGTTAACTAAAACCAAAGTTTTGACGGATTTGCAACGAACTCGAAAGTTGTCTATTGATTTAAAGCTTCCCCTTATATCATTAAAAAAATTAAACCGTTATACATTATGAATTTCAGATTAACAAATATTTTTTCATTCACATGCATTCTATCGATCAGTTAATATCATAAGCACAAAGAAAGGAACAAGAATGACTTTTCTATTTCTAGTTCTCTAAAACATTACAAACAAGAATAATCTATAAACCAACTGTTTAAAATACATAACTTATATTTAATTTTTGACATTCTAAGGCTTTTTTACCTCAGGAATAGATTACCTTAGCTGTATTTGGCAAAACGTTATGGAATTTTCGTCCTCAATGCTCATAAAACCTCGTACTTTATTTGGCCTTTTTTTTTAAACACTTTTTGATTCGAGCGTCACTAGTTTTGAGTCTTATGTAGACGGAAGGTGCGTTTGGCTCTAATATAAATTTCATTTCAATCCTGGTTTCTATGATGAGTTTATTCATCTACCAAACATGAGATAAGAAGAAAACATGGGAAAGTCTTTGTGCTCTTCGGTTGGGTTATTTACTTCTTGACACATTCCCTATTTCCATGCTCAATTTTATCATTAATAAAAAAAAAAGTAACACAATAAAATTATTTTAACAAGCAGACATGACGAAATTTGAATCCACAATGTCAATAATTAAGTTAGCACTTATTAAACAGTTATTGACGGTTAAAGAGCTGCTATTCACTGAGGTCAACGATTAAAGTGAATATAACTTTTCAAACTAAAATACAGTAATTAGTGTTACAGTATTCCGTATTCCAAGATAAAACAATGTTTTAAATGACAATAGCTCACAAAAACCTGTTGTGCATCAAACATTTTACCTTAATCATACATATAAAACTGCATGTTGTTTATTGCGGCGAATATCATTTATCTTAGGTGAATATGCTGTAATATTTAAAATCCAATTCATATAGAAAATATCAAATAGAATAAATTATTTCACCTATCATTTTTTTGTAGTTGACGACTTTATTGACGTATCCAATGAAAAGCAAGAACATGAACATTTACATAAAGTTATACTGACAACGGATGTGATGTCATTCATTGATTGTGCTAGGATTTGCACATCAAATTTTGACTGCTATGGTTTTGAATACAAACCCGATGGTCTCACTTGCCATATTGTGTCAAGTGTAATAAGTGTTGCTAGTCAAGTAACTTATTTTGTTAAAACTATGAAATAGAACGGGGTAAACGAAACCGGATAATTGCAACTGTCCATTATAATTTCGCCTCTGATACAATACGAACAGAATTAATCCGTTTTAGCTTGAAATAAAATAAGATTTCGGAAAACTTAATGATTGGTTTTTGCGCATAAACGTCATGGTTACGGCGTGGTTTTGGAATTGTAGAATCTAAGTGCCTCTGCTTTTAATTTCAACGTTAGATACTTGGTTTGTTTTTCATTTTTTATTCTAACTCTTGGCCGAGAGTGCCGATTGCAAAACTTGAATTTTTTTCTGGAATTGATTGTCTCTATTTTGGCATCACCGAATTTCCATTTGCTATTATAAGCACGAAGGTTTATCGATGGATTTGTGCTCCTCAGTCTTTTATTTTCTGATAAGTGTTTTGAAGACTGAATATCTGATTTTCGTGTTTTGGTTGTCATAGTATTTTCGTTTTATTTTTCTTGTTTCAATTATGATATCATAGCAGTGATGAAGAAAAATAAGACATAACTTTTAAAACACTAAATTCTTTATAATAAAATGCCTGTTCCAATTCAGAAATATGACAGTTGTTATCATACAGCAACCGTTTAGGGAGAAAGATAAGAAGTTAGCAATATCCTTTAACTCTACTTTCCGCTATATAGATGACGTTCTTTCACTAAATAATTCAAAATTTGGTGACTATGTTGAACGCATCTATCCAATCGGAGGGTCGGTTGAAAACAAAACTTTACGACAAAAGAGATGATTTCAGCTTTCCAATTGTGAACTTTCCATTTCTAAGTAGAAACATTCCACCTGCAAACGGGGTATATATCTCCCAATTGATACGATAATCCCGTGGTTGTATTTCCTATCATGATTTTCTTGGTATAGTGTTGCTGCTCACAAGGAAGCTATTAAACCAAGCGTTCCAAATGGTGAATTTGAAATCATCCCTTCGTGAATTTTACGGACGCCATCACGAGTTGGTTTACCGTTATGGAATAACCGTTTCACAAATGATATCGGATATGTTCCTTACGTCGTAACTACAATCCCCTTCCCTTTCATGAATGTGACCTACCGAATTAGACTATTTACCGGATTTGTTATAACATAAGCAACACGACGGGTGCCACATGTGGAGCAGGATCTGCTTACCCTTCCGGAGCACCTGAGACCACCCCTAGTTTTTGGTGGGGTTCTTTAGTTTTCTATGTTGTGTCATGTGTTCTATTGTTTCGTGTGATTGTCTTCTTTCTTTTTAGCCAGGCGTTGTCAGTTAATTTTCGATTTATGAGTTTGACTGTCCCTCTGGTATCTTTTGTCCCTATTTTATCCATTCATTTGTTCGATCTTTTGATTTTGACATTTGCTTAGGGACTTTCCGTTAAGAATTTTCATCGGAGTTCGGTATTTTTTCTTATTTCACTTTATATTTATGAAACGTACCAAATTGTTTAGAATAAATTCAACGCGACAAATGAGACAGACATATTACATTTTTTCCGGTAATCGATCTAGGCTTACAAGAGCATGTAACTTTTATTTTGTGCAGTCCTTTTAAGTGATAAAACTGTGGAAATAGTAATTTTAACCATTTGACCAAAAACAGCTTATAAGATTAGCGATTTATTTATTTGTGAATAAATTTGACATATATGTATATTTATAAGCTATGTTTCGATTCGTTCTATAAGTATTTATTTGTTTCTATGCCGTTGTAATTTCAATCAAATGTTGCAAAATCTAAAAAACAACATAAAAAATCATTTCCGGTATTAGTATGATGTTGACAGTTTACGTCAGGATGCAATTGCCTTATGGCTAGAATTTCGACAATTGCAAAGGTAAAACCGTGATGAATGAAAAAGTAAAGAAATGTGAAAGGAAATTGGTATATGTATTAATCAATCGATTCTAACAGCAAAAATAATACAATAATAATTCAACAACTGCAGCTTTAAATTTATTAACAAAACCAATTGTAATATTTATATCTTATTATATCATTATGACTTGATTAATCTTACAAGTGTTACTTAATTTTTTATGATGTGTATCTAATACTGTAGTATGTAATTTCACATTTTTCCCCATAAGAAATAAATAAATTAAAACAAAAATCTGTTATGTTATAAAAATATACATATAAAAAACAAAAAATAAAGTTTGCTCTATCATATCTCACTTATTTGCACGTGCTCCATTATTTTGTGTTGATGTTTTATTATGTTCAACCAAAGTTTTGGTTCTATTAGTTAAATCAAAATTCAGTTGGTCAAATTATACATTATGAAACTGCTGTATGTGCTTTCTAAGTTCCGATCGAAGGTGATTTAGAATTTTCCCACTAGACAATAACCCATTGTGATACCATAGTTACGACACATGAATGCAATTCAGAAGTTCATTATAGTTTGACAAGTCCAAGTTTATTTCATGTTCTGAATTATTTCATCACTGAAGCTTCTTTGCAAGGACAATTTGAAAATAACAATCTTTAATTGGCAAATTTCTGGGATTAGTTAAAACGTTGTCAAAGAAATGTGGGTTCTAATTCTACTTCATTTCGAAGCATAAAGTAAGATAACAAAATTACTGTACTCCAAAATCAAATCGGAAAGCCCCTTTTCAAATAATTTAAATTTGGATGTAAAGCGTCTTCTGATTGGCTGACGTTGTTTTGTTTATCAGCTTATATGCATAATTTAGTCATATGATCGTGATCTCATCAACACTTTTTCATTGTTTGCTCCGGTTTAAAATTGAATTTAGAATTAAATTATACGAAATTACTGTAATATTTTTTTCTGTCTATTCTAAATAACATAAAAAATGTGGTGATACGCTGGTTATTCAGTTTGTACCACATTTTTATGTTATTTCTTCATAGACAGAAAAAATATTACAGTTATTCCTTAAATGGCAAAATCAAAAGCTCTAACGCATCAAATAAATGGTAAACAAATGTCATATTCCTGACTGGAAACAGGTAATTCCTTATGTAGATCTAGAAAATGATGAATTGAACCTGGTTTTAAAGCCAGCTAAATCTCTTACTTCTATGACAGTTGTATGAAATTCCATTTTATAAACAACGATGTCTGAACAAAACAAACAGAACTACATTGTATTACAGGTAAAAATGTCAGAAATAGTGTACAGCAGTCAACATTGTGTTATGATCTAATAAATCACAATAGAACAAACAAATGCGTTGACAAAGAAAAAATTGTCAGATAAACAAATACAAAAGCAAAAATGAAAGATAATGATACAAAGACGACAAGAGCTCCGCAACACATTGGTTGCATACATAACTGACCATTCACGCAAAAGGATATTATGAAAAAAGACAGTCAAGGTTAATTATTTACAAAGAAGACTTTAAGATTAATATATTATAATTCAAATATAAGTTTTAGTATGTTTTAATTCAAAAACATCTAACTCATTTGCATCATACAAAGATATTCAAATATCAGACACAAATGAGTATAAATTTTTAGGAATGTTGATTAAAAATAATGGAAATCTTTCGCACAGTACTATAGATCTAACAAAAAAGCTAAAAAAGTTTTCTTTGCGATGAAGTCATATACTAGTCCATTGAATAATATACCAGTTAAAGTTGCAAATAATCTCTTTGATTCATTAGTTAAACCTATAGCTTTATATAATTCAGAAGTTACATTTTTAGAATCCTATATAACATATTTTAGGGCCAAAAAAAGAGCAAATAACTCTGGAAAACACTTGGACCACTTTTATTTCATTCATAAAACACATATAGAGAAGTTACATCTTCAGTTTTGTAAATATACACTTGGTATAAGGAAAACTTCATAAAATTTAGGTGCAAGAGCTGATCTGGGGAGACTTCCTCTGGAACTTAATATAAAATTTCAATCTATATCGTATCTTATTAGATTATATTCTGATGAAATTAATCGTCTTTTAAAAGAATCCTTTATTTTGTCTCAAAACCTATACTCGGCAGGAATTTATTCTTGGTTCTCATATGTAAAACATATAGTAGAAGAAACTGGTATGGATTGGGACACTTTGAAAACATATTCCTCACAAAAGATAACTAAAAATATTAGAGAACAAATAAAATTAAAATTGAAGCATTTTTATGAAAAATTAGTAAATGATAAACTATCAGATATAAAGGATAACAGCAAACTCACTATTTATAAACATGTAAAAATAAATAATACAGAAGAAAAATATTTAACTTGCTCAAAACTTGAATTCAGAAAACTGATAACAACATTAAGATTGAGTGACCATAATTTATTAGTAGAAAAGGGAAGATACATAAAAATATCAAGAGAAGAAAGATTATGCAAAAACTGTTAACAAATTGACGATGAAATTCATTTCTTTTTATATTGTAATAGAAACCATAATAATAGAAAAGTTTATTTTGATTTTTTTATAAATGAGAATATCCACTGTATAAATTTAAATGACATAGATAAAATAACATATATACTCAACCCAATTTCACACATTCAGGTATATAAGCTAGGATCCTTTTTAAAACAGTCTATTGAACTGAGGACAGGGGACTATTAAAATATTTACTTTTATTGTGTATATTAATGATCTTGTTGTTATTTTTTATTTCTATTTTGTTATTTTGTGTCACATACTATAAATATGTAGGTTCATCGCAATAAAGATCTGAATTGAATTGAAAAAAGTATGTTTTTTAAAATCAATATGAGAATTTGACAGCTAATAACCTCTCTAGATATTTTTTTTCAGGAATATTTCATAGAAATGTAAACATGTGTTTGTATGTGATCCACTGTCAGCTTTCTATTCAAAACTTCTTGGTTTTAAAATAACCTTGCCCCGAAATATAATGTATCATACAGGTGACTGAATGATAAATGCAGATTTTATTATAAAAAGCCAATTATGCCTATATATGTACTATAAATGTTTCAATAACACATATCACAAGATCATGTCTTCCCGTACTATGTATTGCGTTGCTTTAATTTTCAAAATGGCATCAATTGATATAAAGTGTAAGACGGTTTGGTCATACAGCTCCATCTATTTTTTATATGGGGGAGTTTAAAACTTTGATAAAAGAATTTGGAGACCATTGACAATGCCGAAAACACAAAAAACGAAAGACAATAACAATCAAAACCAAGGAGTAAACAAAGACTCACAAAACCAAAGGACATTTACATCAACAGTTATAAACAATAAATAATAAACAACACGAACTCCCCTAATAACCGGGAGTGAAATCAGGTGCTTTGGAAAGGTTAGCCTTTCCTGCACCGTATACGGAACCCGTCGTGTTATTTCTCTGTTCAGTTCGGTAATGATGAAAAGTTATTATGACTGAGGAAGAATATCAGATATTGAAAGGGTTGAAAGTTTACTAGTTTCTTTCTTTATAAATCTTTAGATGAACAATTTAAAAATGTTTGTAATGAGTTGATTATATCCTAGGAGATTGATAGTCCACGGGCAGTGGAATCGACATTAAAACAATAATTTTCATGCATCCGATTTGCCTTTGTTGAATTAACTTTCACTAAGAATGTTCAAATTTGAATATTTGAAGACAAATGATGAATAAGAATCGAAAGAGTTGAACAGCTTTCAGAACAGAAAGACATAAAATAAAATCCAAATCCATTTGAAGTCGACTGTGCTTGAGGGAGTTGAAACCTTGGTTTGCTTTTAATATCTAAGTAAAAAACTGAACAATTCGAGAAAGATTTTGTATAAGGACAAAACAATGCCGAGGTTTCGACTATTAGTCAATGATAGCTGCTTTTAGTCAAAATTACATTTGGTTGTATGTCATGATGTATAACGCCTTTTATGTTTATGATAAATATCAGCAGCTTCTTGTTTTGTTTATATAAAACAAACTCTACATCATTTTTGGTCTTAAGATATATTGAGCACATTTCACTTAAAAGTTATACATGTAAAAGAAGAGGGACAAAAGATACCAAAGGGATAGTCAAACTCATAAATCTAAAACAAACTGACAACGCCATGGCTAAAAATGAAAAAGACAAACAGAAAAACAATAGTAAACATGACACAACATAGAAAACTAAAGAATAAACAACACGAACCCCACCAAAAACTAGGGGTGATCTCAGGTGCTCCGGAAGGGTAAGCAGATCCTGCTCCACATGTGGCACCCGTCGTGTTGCTTATGTGATTACAAATCCGGTAAATAGTCTAATTAGTAAACTGTTCGTAGTAATATTTTCTGGTGAGATGAATTATCCCAATAACAATGAAAGTCACCACTTGAAAATGGAAAACAACATCAGATATATGTTCAACTAAAAATTTGTAAAGTTAAGTCAAAAATATAAAACTTCGGACAGCATTAAATCCAAATGGCATACAGAGAATTAGAAAACCGTGTAGGTTATAATTTAGCACTCTTACATGAATTCATAAGCGGGACAAATACATATAAAATACACCATCACGTCTAAAAGATTACGCAGTGGCTCTTGAAATGTTGATACCAAAAACGATGATAGTCCACTTAGCAATACTGACAAAGAGGTACAAAATGTAGTTGCTAACAAACCTTCCGATTTGACAAGCTACAGTTCCAATGTCCTAATCGAAAACAGTTTAGTAAGCATGTGAATGAAGTCAACAGGGACAATTTATGATTCATTTTCTTGAATAGGTATTATAGGATTAAACACTTTTGTATACAGATTAATGATCTGAATTCCAAATTAAATAAAAGATTGAAGGGATTTGTATGTAATGGTTGTGAGTCAGATGCCTAGTTTAAATTTCAACTTTCTTCGAAAAACCAGGGTTCCATTCCTGTGTATCGCACATTCACGAGAATCGGACATGGTACAACACTGAGGAATTGACAGAGTGGTTTACAAAAGTAGTTTAAAAACACAGTATATCGATGTGCATACGACGAAAAGCAGTCCTAAAGAATCAATCACATTCCAGTATTTGTAGAAATGTAATATAAGAATTCAAAAGTACTGCTTTATTAGAGGAACATTATTGTGATAAGTTAATTAATCTTACTATGATCTCTTGAGTTGTGAGCTGTCAATTTTATTTCCTTTAATTACTTGTAATCAATTAATGTTTGATTGATAGTTGACTGAAGGATTTAAAATGTATATATATTTCTTTATATTTATTTGACTCCTTCCAAACTGTCATTGATATTACATTAAAGTCGAAAAAGTGTCGTCCTGCAAAAAGCATTTATTTGGAAGATTAACTAACCAGACTACGTTTTAGCTGTTTTCGAAAAAGTGACGACACTATTTGGCACCATTCAAATTGTCATTGGAACTTGCGTTGTTTATTGACATGAAGACACACAATGTGTAATCGATTCAAATTAATTATTTGTGATGTGTATGGCAATTAAAATCGAATCAGTCATTGAGTGAAATCCGGATACAATTCAATTTCATTATTGATTTAATTTAATAGTTATGGAAGAATACAAAACAAAATATTTTTTTTAAAACCAAATCAGTCTTTTTTTTAATACAAATTACAAGCATCAAAGGTTTTCGTTAAAAGGGACGTGTAATAAATCTGATCTGTAATAAAGATTTCAAACATAAATTTTGTTTTGATTAATTAGTAAAATTGATCAATTCAATGGTTTGATAATTGATATCAAACTGATAATATCTTAACACTATAGAAAGTTAATTTTTTCGTAGTAAACAAACATTCTATGTGAATCCGAACATTGTACTCGTACAGATGGATCTACTACTCTATTTTGTAGCTGGGTATATTTTACCAATTAGAGGTAAGAAAACTATGTCTATGTTCTATATATTGTTTATTATTTGTAATCACATAAGCAACACGACGGGTGCCACATGTGGAGCAGGATCTGCTTACCCTTCCGGAGCACCTGAGATCACCCCTAGTTTTTGGTGGGGTTCGTGTTGTTTATTCTTTAGTTTTCTATGTTGTGTCATGTGTACTATTGTTTTTCTGTTTGTCTTTTTCATTTTTAGCCATGGCGTTGTCAGTTTGTTTTAGATTTATGAGTTTGACTGTCCATTTGGTATCTTTTGTCCCCCTTTGTAATCTTTTAATTCATTATTATATAGCATATAACATATATTCAAGTTATCAAACAAGTTTGACCAATAATAGTTTACTTCTAAAATTGTGACTTGGATGAGAGAGCTGTCTCATTGGCACTTCTACAAGATATTCTTAAATCTATGGTCTCAAACGTTTATTTATATGATGAAGGTTATTTCAGCACGTGCCCTATGTACATAAATATGTATAATTCGGGTTCATGTTTTATTTGTATGTTCTTTTTTATATTTTTGTAATTGCATTTGTTTGGTAAAATACAATAAATTTTGTACAATATGAAAAACACGTCATAACGAATTGAATCCAGAGATAAACAATGTATCTTTTGGCAATTTATCAATGGGATAACTATTTAAGCATGGCCTTCGCAAAACGTAGATTTTACTGTCACATATTGAGTTTACCGAGCCACTCATCGTGAAGATATTTGAACGGATATTTTAATTCTTATGCCACATATCAAAATTAATTCCATTTGTTAAATATTTTTGCTTAAAGATATCATAAATTGAAAGGTCCGCGAATATGTTGCATCGTATTTATTATTTAAACATGGAAATTCATATCGTTTACTACGGATGTCAAACATAAATACTATACTCATACTTTCCGAACGCTTCAAAATGGTTTCAATATTGACAAAATGAAGATTCCTAGTCTCAAAATGTGACTTGGTTGTTGTTTTATTTGTTTACGGACGGGTAGAAAATTGAATCTAACCCTTCAATATATTTGTCAACGTCCAATGAAAATTATCGGAATAAACGTATATCATTTATTCTTTGCTTATCTTCTTTCGACTTTGGAAGTTCTCAATAAAGGTCTTTCAAATAAGGCGCTTTGGACACACAAACTTTATAAAGTACTACTTATATAATACACCAACCACGTTTTTGAATATTCTTTATAGTGACATCTCCATTTCAGGATTTCAAATGTTAGAACTTTGTGAGGGCGTCGAAGGGTCGGTTCCTGTCAAGGGTTGAACTTACCAAAAATTCTGATTATCAATGCTACATTTGGTAGATATGATGGATCCACATGCCCACATTCGTCTGTTTCGTCTTTTACATCATCGTGTTCCATGACTGCTACAGATAAGGTCACACAATTGTGTCAGGATCAAACAACATGTTCACTGACTCCTTCAAATTCTGAATATGGTGGCGACCCGTGTCCAGGAATATTCAAATATTTGACGATTTATTATAGATGTTCAGGTAAATTATCTTAGATATCGGTCTTTTAGATTTGAACTAGAACCTTGACATACAGTATGACATGTAATTCCTGAATTTTAGTAAGTACATGTAATTCCTTATTTCACCTTATATATACTGTCACATAGATAAAAGAAGATGTGGTATGAGTGCAAATGTTACACTATTGTTTCAAATAAAGGTGAAGGTTGGTACTTATTAAAACGTTTAAACTCGCTGTATTTGTTTGCACCTGTCCTAAGTCAGGAACTTGAGGTTCAGTAGTTGGCGTTTGTTGAATTGGTTCATAAGTGTTTCTTGTTTTTTGTTTTTTTTGTAGATTATACCGTTAGTTTCCCGTTTTATTGGTTTTACACTAGTGTTTTTCTTAATAAATTGTGACTTAGGACAGGTGCAAACAAATGCAGCGGGTTTAAACGTTTTAATAAGTACCAACCTTCACCCTTATTTGAAACAATAGTGTAACATCACAACATAGAAATAGCTATTAAAGGCACAAGGCATGTAATTTGATACGCCAGACCCGCGTTTCGTCTTCATAAGACTCATCAGTGACGCTCAGATCAAAATAGTTAAAAAGTCAAACAAGTATAAGGTGTAGAGTATTGAGGACCCAAAATATCAAAAAGTTGTGCTAAATACGGCTAAAGTGAGAAAACATGAGTATTTCGAATAATTTATACTTTTGCAAACAGTAAATTAATAAAAATGACCATATAACTGATATTAATGTCATGTCGAAGTTTTGACTACTGGGCTAGTGATACCCTCGGGTACTAGACGTCCAGCTGTAGGAGCATCGACCCCTCTGTTGTAGATAGTTATCAAAGGTACCAGGCTTATAATTATATACGCCAGACGAGCGTTTCATCTACATAAGACTCATCAGTGACGCTCGAATCAAAATTGTTCGAAAGTCAAACAATTATAAAGGTTAAGAGAATTGAGGACCCAAAATATCAAAAAGTTGTGCCAAACACGTTAAGGTAATCCATGCATTGGATAAAAAAATCCTTTGTTATTCGAATATGTCATATTTTCAAACAGTAAATTTATTAAAATGACCATATAATTTATATTCATGTCAACACCGAAGTGCTGACTTCTGGCCTTGCGATACTCTCGAGGAAGAAACGTCCAAAAGAGGTGGTATAAGACACACTATATAATATCAATTTAAATGGCTAAACTCAATCAAAATAAAAATAAAAAAATTAACACAAATCTTTACACCCTTAACGAATAAATTTAATCTACATGTGTATGACAAAATGTAAAAACAAAATCAATATAATAAGAGGTGCATAAATAAATGGTATGCCGCTGTGAGATGTTAAATAATTTCAGAAGGTTAACCATAATCTTGAACAAATAACCTTGCATCACAATAGTACAATGTACAATATGCAGTATAAATTGAGAATAGGAATAATTTTTTGGTCATATTTTGGGATAATTAAAAAAAAAAAAGAAAAGAAAACACGCGCTTCATAAATATTCTTTACAAATCAGCAAAAAATACAAAACAAACTAGTCTAATGTACCTTTTTCATATACATGATATCTGTCACCAACACCAGTTTCAATGCTTTGCATTCTTTTATATACTGATTAAATTGTAACTTCTTACCGTAGTTGAAATGTTGAAATATTTATCATCTTTACCATTTCTTCCCTGGATTTTTTAATAAAAATTGTCTTTCACATGTATTGTATGAAAGATATAAACAATAATAAAAGTACAAAGGATCAATTTATAAGATACGCTAATAAACAATTTTAAGAACAAATTTTGCTGCATTGAACCATTCCTTTAAGAGAAATGACTTTTAAAAAAAAATCCTGCAAGCACTAATAAAAAAGAAAATTTCAAAATGGTTCACGGATGTATTGTGCAATATCAGTGATATATTTTACCTACTTTCTGATTTATTTTGGCAGTTGAAGACTTCTTTATCAACGAATACTATGAACAAGAAGAACATGAGAGTTTACAAAATGTGATACAGACAACAGATGCAATGTCGTTCATTGATTGTGCTAGGACTTGTACGTCCAATATTGACTGTTATGGATTTGAATACAAACCAGATGATCTTACTTGTCGTATTGTCTCAAGTATAATAATTGGTTCTGGTAAAGTAACCTATTTTATAAAATGTACTTAAAAGTTCATAAAAATATGAAATAAACAAATTGATTTGGTATAATTATAGATGTATGTAGTATTATTATCGCATAAAAATGTAAATTAGACAATAATTGGTCTTTTAACTTTGACAATTTCGATATGCCTCATATTATATTTTGTTATCATTCACATGTAAGATAGTATACATCTTATTCAAAACATTTGAACTGTTTATTCAAATATACACTATTCTAATGATACTAATAAATATATAAAACACATAAAATATTCAGAGTGTGATAAAGATTGATATAGAATATGAATCATCCTGTCGTAAGTTTTGTTATTTTTCTAAAAGTGCATGACCCTGCCGATGAAAAAATGTGAAAGATGAATACCATTTAAGATAGAAAGCTAGATATCAAATCATACTATGTATTCACATGCCAGAGTCTGAGCTTGATTTGCTATATGATATAAAAACTAAACTGACGAAAAAAGGTCATTTATTCAAAATCATAAAATGCAAGAAATACATTTTGCAAATAAAACATTTGACATAAAAGTTCATATTTAATATGAAATAATAATACATAATTAATACGAAATTACATCAACTAATATCATATCAATTGAATAAATGACAAAGAATAGCAAAGGTGGGGAGAAAAATCTGCCCCATAAATAAACATATATACATATCTACTTCAAAAGATAACATTAAGGGAGGTATGAGGGTGGGAATTTTGAACAAATTGTTTGATAAGAATCACAAGTTAACACATCAAATGCTGATGATAAAAGGAAGTGACCATAAAGCACTTACACGTGAACTCGTGCTGACCCGCAAGATCATTGACCAATAAGAAAGATGAAATCCAATCATGCATTGGTCATAAGTGAAATTTCTCTGCACGTGAAAACATGTTATCCAATTTCTACAATTTATCGTTTAATTAAGTAGGACACTCTGACCCTTTGACCAGACTAGAGACATCATACATTTAGAGTATTAATAGCTCACTCTTTTATTTAAGTCGGTTAGTAATATCTATGTTAATAACCAATTAAAACAGAATTATCTTCTCTGCTGTCTTAAATTATTTTATTCCGCTTATTTTCAATTAGCAAATAAAATTGGTTATCTTTCATAAAACAATAGTTTTCCCATATTTTGAGTTATATTTTATGCGTCTGCTCGCTTTGATCATGCCGGCTGCTTTTTCGCCTGTCATCATTGTTGCAGCGTTCGTATAAGCAGACGGTATAGTTCCCATGACTGAGGAATCTGTGACTCTCAATCTCTTGATTCTTTTCCCCCTAGAGATGAAAGAACTCATTTTAACAAGAAAGATTTTATAAATAAAGGCAACAATAGTAAACCGGTGTTCGAAAGTCATAAATCGCTTGAGAGAAAACAAATCCAGGTTACAAGCGAAAGGACAAAGGAACAAACAAGGAAACGAGATATAAGATAACAAATGCCATTTCCTGACTTGGTACAGGACATTTTAAGAACAAATAGTGGGTTGAACCTGGTTTTAAGCAAATTTAATGGGAAAACTTTTGTTTAAATATCTATTCTTTTTCTACTAAACACCAATACGAAAAGCAAATACTATTTCCTTAAATCCGTCTGTCGAATTGTTTTAAAGATCCTTGATTCAGAATTAGTTCAAAAAATATATATCTTTATGATTGATTTGTACTAAATTTTGTTAAAACAAAATTTGAATTCTTCTGTTGACTTAAGTTTGCCAATTGTTAGTTTTCACATATGATTCACGGTGATTTGTAGTTTTCATAATTTTTGAAGCAAGATTAAGATTGCTTATAAGATACATGACATACAGTATGTGACCATCTTTAAAGGGTTTCGTTAAACGTTTGCCAAACCTTTTATACATTAAGATAAGCTAAACATAGCGTTTTAATCCGGGATAGATCTCATGTTATGCAACACACATAACACGGTCATGCTTTAAATCTTTGTTAAAGAGTAAAATCACAAATGAAGGAGAGAAGTGATAGGCGAGCGTAAATTCGAATAAACAAACGAATTTACTATCACTCCAATCACTGCATACCTTAAAAAAATTACAAAGTAATGTTAACATAAAAGCTCACTTTTACGTCTAGAATGATATTGCTGCCACAC
Source organism: Mytilus galloprovincialis (assembly GCA_037788925.1). Taxonomy (NCBI): domain Eukaryota; kingdom Metazoa; phylum Mollusca; class Bivalvia; order Mytilida; family Mytilidae; genus Mytilus; species Mytilus galloprovincialis. The sequence continues at coordinate 88,804,256 of CM075337.1, forward strand.
TTAAGCGTGTATTTACAACTTACTCTATTGATACTGAATATGATAGAATAAAGTGCACTTACCTCAGATACGACTGTGGTAGGATCGTTAACTGCACCCATTCTACACTTGCTTACTTGGTGATTAGATTCAACTGCATAGTGACGAACCATGCATCTCCGATAATCATCCGTGTCAAAGGTCAAATTCTTACAATGATTAGTGCACTCGTCCTGTCTGACAAATTTTATTCCTATGCTAAAGTGTTGTACAAATCTCAAAACTGAAGAAAAAACAAAAAACAATCTATATTTTAGTATCGAATAGTTGCTATGCAATAAAAACTGCCACTAGAAAGATATATATGTTCCTATTATTCAAGATTGTTTTAATGCATGCTCATATATAATAAAATAAAGAGAAATATTCAGAAATAGATTGAAGTTGTTTCCCAACAAGATGCATTGCTAGTAAAGCAAACAAATAGTTTTCATTCTATAAGTTGTCCGAAAAATTAGTAAAATATTAACACGAGACAGCAAAACTAATGACACGTATAACCAAAAAAGTCAAATTGTTGCAGGCGATATCTGAATCAGTAATTCAACTGTGAAAGTTATCATAATTGTATACACAACTTTCATTTTTTACATACTTTTCATGTAGGAATCATCATCCTGATGAGACAGATTATTAGGGTCTACACGGTGGATTTTACTGTTCAAACGTAGTCTGAGTGTACATCTTGTCTGATGATGCAGCTTCCATATAAGCACAACTTCTTGATTAACTTCCAAGTATAAAGATATTTAATAGTGTATCAAAAGGTGACCCAGTTCTTGTACCTAATAACATAAAGCGTCATTGTGTTATGGTCAATTTTGGTATTTTTATCTTTCATTTTTGCTAAGGTGCTTTGTCTTTATGTCTTTCTTTAGTTTCTTTGTTACTTATTTGTTTGCTTTTATAGTGATTAAGGATTATTTCACAATGTTGACTGCTGTGCCCCAAATTTGACATATTTACCTGTTTTATCTGTTTGTTTAGTTCACACATCGTACATGTAGTACAATGGCATTTTATGCGACTGTTAACAAGTGAGAAGTTTAGCCTGCTATAAAACCAGGTTTAATCCACCATCTTCTACATTAGAAAATGCCTTTACCAATACAAAAGAGGGACGAAAGATACCAGAGGGACAGTCAAACTCATAAATCTAAAATAAACTGACAACGCCATGGCTAACAATGAAAAGGACAAACAGACAAACAATAGTACACGCGACACAACATACAAAACTAAAGACTAAGCAACACGAACCCCACCAAAAAATTAGGGTGATCTAAGTAGATTTAAGTAGATCCTGCTCCACATGTGGCACCCGTTGTGATGCTTATGCGATATCAAATCCGGTAAATAGTCTTATTCGGTAGGTCACATTTATGAAAGGGAAGGGGATTGTAGTTACGACGTAAGGAACATATCCAATATCATTTGTGAAACGGTTATTCCATAACGGTCAACCAACTCATGATGGCGTCCGTAATATTTACGACGAGATGATTTCAATTTCACTATTTGGAAATCTTGATTTAATATCTCTCTTGTGAGCAACAACCCTCTATCAAGAAAATCATGATAGGAAATGCAAGCACGGGAATATTGAGATCCCCCCTAGTTTTTTGGTGGGGTTCGTGTTGTTCATTCTTTAGTTTTCTATATTGTGTCATGTGTGCTGTTGTTTGTTTGTCTTTTTTTCATTTTTAGCCATGGCGTTGTCAGTTTGTTTTAGATTCATGAGTTTGACTGTCCCTTTGGTATCTTTCGTCCCTCTTTTGTATCAATTGGGAGATATATACACCGTATGCAGGTGTTGCTGGAATGTTTTTACTTAGAAATGTTATTTGTTATTTGTTTATTTGTTCCATGTGTTTAAGTTTTTGATTTTGCTATTTGATTAGAGACTATCTGTTTTCCTTGGAGTTTGGTATTGTTGTGAGTTTACTTTTTATAGAATCGAAGAAAGAGTTAGAGTTTCCTGATTTTCAGTTGTTATATAATCTTTATAAAAACTACTAGCACCAAAGGTCCTTGAATATACACCTTATTCATATAAAACAGAAGATGTGGTATGATTGTCAATGAGAAAACTCTTCACAAAATACCAAATGACACATACATTAACAACTATATGTCTCCCTACGGCCTTCAACAAACAAAGTTAAGAAGATGCAACGAAATTATTGGTGTTAAGTAGAAGATCCACTTAGTTCAAATAAAAGATCTTCATGCGTCAATCAAACTCAAAATTCCCCTTATATGTACTGATTACCTTTTTTGCACAAAACATCCTATAAACTACTGGTACACATAATTAAGTTAAGTATACCTTTGATAACTGATTTGAAGGGCCTTTGATAAATAAGGTCTAGAAATCATAAGATATTGCAAGGACAACGCTCTTCGTATACTTTTCCCTACTCAAAGGCCTGCAACTTAACAAGGATTAAACTACAATCGTAAAAATTGAACATGACCTTCATTTATTGGCATAAAACAACATATTTAAGTTTGAAAAGATGAAAAGATTTAAATTTGATCAAAGGTGTTTTCAGGTTATTGCTCGGACACTGTTTGGCAGCCGCTCGATCGCATAACTGCCCAACCGCATTGCATCACACCATTTATAACTGATATTGTCCTTTTGAATTCCAATTAAAAAATACAAAACAAAGAATAGCAGAACTAGTTTTTCTGCTTTGTTCAACGGTTATCGTGATGTGTAGGGCACTTAAAATCGAATCAACTATTATTTGAATCCGGATACAATTCTATTTCAAATGAGACAATTGGTTTGATTTTAATATTTATGAAAGAATCACAAACAAAACAGATATTTATAACCAAATCAGTCTTTTTTTAATACAAATTACAAGCATCAAAGGTTTTCGTTAAAAGGGAAGTGAAATAAATCTGATCTGTAATAAAGATTTCAATCATAATTTTTGTTTTGGTTAATGAGTAAAATTGATCAATTTAATGGTTTGATAATTGATATAAAACTGATAAAATCTTAACACTATCGAATGTTCGTCTTCGTAGTAAACAAACATTTTTATGTGAATCCGTACAGTGTTTTCGTACAAATGGATCTACTTTTTTATTTCGTAGCTGGATATATTTTACCTATAACAGGTAAGAAAACTATGTTTATGCACAATATATTGTAATCTTTTAATTCATTGATATAAAACATATATAGATATAGGACGTTGTGGTATGAGTTCTAATGAGACAACTCTGCATTCAAATAACAATTTATAAAATGAAACCATTATATGTCAACGTACGGTCTTCAAGATGGAGCATTGGCTCACACCGAACAACAAGCTATAAAGGGCCCCAACATTACTAGTGTAAAACCATTCAAACGGGTAAACCAACGGTCTAAGCATATCTTCAAGTAATCAAACAGGTTTGACCTACAATAGTTTACTTCTCAAATTGTGATTTGGATGAGAGAGTCGTCTTATTGGATCTCATACAACATCTTCCTAAATCTATGTTCTCAAATGTTTTATTTTTAATGATGAAGGATATTTCAGCACATGTCCTATGTACAGAAAACTTGTATAAGGCGGGTCCTTTTTTTTTTATGTTTTTTAAAAATACATTTTTGAAAGTGCATTTGTTTGGTAAAATATAATACATTTTATACCATATAAAAACACGTATCAACGAATTAGATCCACAGAGAAATAATGTATCTTTTGGCCATTTATCAATGGGATTACCATTTAAGCTTGGCATTCGCAATATTGAGTTTACCGAGCGATGCATCGTAAAGATATTTGAACGGATAGGTTCAATGCCACATATTAAAATAAATTCCATTTGATAAATATTTTGACTTAAAAATATCATAGATTAAAAAGTCCGGGAATCTGTTGCTTCGTATTTATATCCTAAACAATGGAATTTCATATCGTATACTACAGATGTCAAACGTAAATACTAGACTCATACTTAACGAACGCTTCTGAATGGTTTCAATATTGACAAAAGGAATATTTCTAGTCTCAAAATGTGACTTGATTGTGGTTTTTATTTGAGAAATCACATAGCAAAAACATTGGGATTGGAAATTGTGGCTTTTTTTGGTTACGGACTAGTAGAACATTTAATCTAACCCTTCGATATATTTGTCAACGTCCAATGAAAATTATCGTAACAAACATATATCATGCATTCTTCGCTTTTCTTCTTTCGACTTTGGAAGTTCTCTATGAAGGTCATTCAAATAAGGCGCTTTGGACACACAAACTTTATAAAGTTCTTCTTATATAATACACCAACCAAGTTTTGTAATATGCTTTATGGTGACATCACCATTTCAGGATTTCAAATGTTAGAACTTTGTGAGGGCATCGAAAGTGTCGTTTCCTGTCTAGGGTTGCACGTGCCGAAAATTCTGATTATAAATGCTACATTTGGTAGATATGATGGATCCACATGCCCACATTCGTCTGTTTCGTCTTTTACATCACCATGTATCATGACTGCTACCGAAAAGGTCAAACTATTTTGTCAGGATCAAACAACATGTTCACTAACTCCTTCAAATTCTGAATATGGTGGCGACCCTTGTCCAGGAATATTCAAATATCTGACGATTTATTACAGATGTTCAGGTAAATTATCTTATATATCGGTCTTTTAGTTTCAAACTTGAACCTTAGTATTCAGTATAACATGTAATTCCTAATTTTTAGTAATTACTGTGACGATTGGTTAATTAAAGTCCAGTTCATATTTATCAGCTTAGGAACAACCTCTCAATGTAATGAATATCTCTTTTATGAGTGGTACATTTAACGAGATACAAATGAGCACATATTTATTTTATTTACATAAACTATACCCAACGAACTATACATATATTTGGTATCATATGGTCAAAACATGTCCAGGAATTTTGTTATAATAGGACCCTCTTTTTGAAAAGTGTTTCATATGTAACGATTTCCCCCTTTTATGTTAAAAAATCTAAGTTTTTCTTTTTTCTTTTCTCCAATTATATACCTTTTTCATATATATGTCATTAACAATCAGTTTCAATATTTAGCTTTCTTTTTATATGATAATTGAATTGTAACTTATAAACATAGTTCAAGTGTTAAAATATTTATTATTTATACCATTCCCCCCTTGCATTTTTATAAAAAGTTGTCTAATATATGTATGAAAGATTTAAACAACAATATAAGTACAAAAGGGTCAAAATATAAGATACGTTATTAAACAATTTCAAGAACAAAATTCTGCTGCATTGAACCATTCCATTAAGATTTGTAACGGGATTGCTTCTCTTAGAACATGTGTTAGATACTTAGTCCGCCGTAAGCCTTTGAGCTGAGGAAGAAATTATTTAGCTAAGTCGGTTAAGGCAATTATTTTTGAAGAGAAGCAATGGTTTTAATTTTTAATTCGCTAATTTTATTATGAGTATAGCAAGATTTAGTATTAATGAAAGAAGAAATTTCATATTGTTGAATCCTCAAGCTAAACTCAATTTAGTAGACTTTTAAGAATTGTTAGGAAAATACATCTCTCACTATTTTTGTCTTTTAAATCAGAGAAAAGAACATTTCTTATTAGAAAAATATTTTATATCGGACAATCCCGTTATCAAAGTTACAGATAACCATGCCGAAATATTGTATTAATTTTAAACTAAACATGTTGATGTAACTGTCTTTTTGTGACACCAGGTACTGTCTGATGAATTTTTATTGTACATATTTGAATAAAATTTTAGCAAGAGAAAAAAAAAAACTCGCGCTGCCTTGTAACATAGAGTTCTCGGGTTCGAGTCCCGGTGGAGACAAAAATGATTTTGTAAGATGAATCATGCTCTCATTAAGCACTAATAAAAAAAAATTATCTTTTAATGTAAATAACATGAATAAAAATCATTAAGGTGGTATGGGTGTCTTACTCCATCTTGGATTGTAAAAAACAGAGAACCAAAGGTCCAGATTTTCTATCAAGTTAGCAACATTTGATGCAGGAATGAAAATTTTAAATGTGAATGTTCATTTAAAAGAACCAATTTATAAGAATATAACTTATACTTATTTAATATTTTTGCAAATATTGATTATTTTTGGTTGTTTTTATTTTTTTTTAAATTGGCATTTTAAGGGGAAGTAACTCTGAAACAGTGCATTTTCTGAAGGATTCTACATGGAATTTTCCTATTTTGTATTTTAGCTGGAAAAAACGTACGGTGACCCTATCTTTTCTTTTGATATTCTCAAAGCATTGTCTGAAAGCTATCTTTTCCTTAAGTATTTAACAATTCTATCATTTTGTTTAGTTTCTAATAACAAAATGGTGTTTTTCTCTGTATAATCCATACAAAATGTGTCATTTTGTCACGTCCTGTAGCTTGAGAAAATGCACGGTGACCTATCATTTTTATTATATTTTTCAACATATATCAATAGATACTACGTTTTGGCAAAGTATAAACAAATTCTATCATTTTTAATTTAGACTCCCATACCACCTTAAAGGGTGTTTAAAAAAGTAATTTATAGATACTGAGTTTAACAATTATTCCAAATTCTATTACTACACAAGAAATCATTCTCTTAACTTTTTTCTTAATATAAAAAAAACAATACAACCCCCCCCCCCCCAAAAAAAAACAAAAAAAAAAAACCCAGACACACAGACACAAACAGTATCCAAGTTTAGAATCTAAACATCGAGTTCATGTAAAAAAGGCTCACGCACTTAATATATATTAACTTTATAATGTCATAAAGGATAACACATAACGTTTTATAGAAACGGTTAATGAAATAAAAAGTATATTTCTGTTTTACTGATATGTAATTCGATTTCTTTAATTTGGTCATTATGAATTAACTATTCTCATGCATTTAATCCCATCTACAAAACAACACTAACTTTCAATATTTAAAGCACGTCAACTGTCCGTGGCACGGATGGTTTACGGATTTATGGTGTAATACCTATGATATATTTTACCTACTTTCTGATTTATTTTGGCAGTTGAAGACTTCTTTATCAACAAATATTATGAGCAAGAAGAACATGAGATTTTACAAAAAAATATACTGACAACAGATGCAATGTCGTTCATTGATTGTGCTAGGACTTGTACATCAAATATTGACTGTTATGGATTTGAATACAAACCAGATGATCACACTTGCAAAATTGTGTCCAGTGTAACAATTGGTTCTGGTAAAGTAACCTATTTTGTAAAATGTACTTAAAAATCAATTAAAAATGGGAAATAAACAAATTGATACGGTCTAATTATTAATGTATGAAGCATTATCATCTAATACAAAAATGTAAATTAGACAATAATTGGTCTTGTAACTTTGAAATCTCGATATGTCTCATATTTTATTTGGTTATCAGAAACATGTATCTTATTTAGCACGACGTTGTCAGTTTATTTTCGATCTATGAGTTTAAATGTCCCTCTCATATCTTTGACCCCTGTTTTATTTAAAACTTTTGAACTGTATAATTATATACTTCACACACACAATTTTAATGATACTAATACATATATAAAACACATAAAATATTCAGAGTTTTGGTGATACACATTGATATAGTATCTGAATCACCCTGTCAAAAGTTTGTAAGTTTTGTTATTTTAAAAAGATGCATGACCCTGCCGATGAAAATATGCGGTAGACTAATACTATATCATTCATAAAACAACACTTTTCCCATATTTTGAGTTATATTTTAAGCGTCTGCTCGCTTTGATCATGTCGGCAGCTTTTTCTCCTATCATCATTGTTGCAGCATTTGTATTGGCAGACGGTACATTTCTCATGACCGATGAATCTGCGACTCTCAATCGCTTGATCCCTTTCACCCTAAAAGTAAAAGAACTCATTTTAAGAAGTAAAATGTTTTACAAGCAAGTTTAATGAGTAAAGTTTTGATGAAATCTCTCTACTATTTCTCATTTCATAAACTCAAATATAAAAAGCAAATAAAAGTTTCTTAAATCAGTCTCTCGAATTGTTTTATAAATCCTAGATTTAAAGGTAGTTCAAAGAAATTTATTTTGGTTGTTAACTGATTTGTATTAAATATGAACTCTTCTTTTGATTTATGTTGGCCAATTATTAGATTCGACACATGATTCACGATTATATGTTGTTTTCATAGCTATTGAAGCCAGATTAAGATTGCTGATAAGATATATGACATATGAAACTCTGTAAGAATTTCGTCAAACGTTTGCCAAACCTTTCATACATAAAGATAAGCTAAACATAGTCTTTTTATCAGAATAAGTCTAATCCAAGGCAACACACATGCCACAGTCTTGATATAAATCGTTGTAGCATTCAAATGTAAAGCAACAATTGTTGACCAATGTTCAAAATCTTATAATTTATTAGGAAGATATAAATTAAGTTCAAACCAAAATATCCAATTACAAAAGGACCGAGAGTGTCAACAGAGTATACTGACATGCAGGTTTCGCCAACTATGCAAATTCTTACTTAGTCTGAAGTCACAATCGGAAATAGGACACAATTTACAGATCAGACGACTATTAATCATTGATATGGTTATATCTATAAAACTTTTTTCGATTCGAGCGTCACTGATGATTATTTTTTAGACGAAACGCGCGTCTGGCGTGTATACAAAATTTGGTCCTGGTGTCTATGATGAGTTTATTTATCTACTATGTAGTATCAACATATTTAAGACCACGAAAACATGTCACTACTGAGTTAAAACTCAAACACAGATCGGTCAACCAATTCCCGACGTTGACTATGAATCTTGGTGGTATCGTCAGTCTTTCTTGTGTATAAACCTGATGGAGCAGAATTTGTGTAAGGTCCACACCCCTGTTATAGAAATTCGTAAATAAAGTATAAATTGAGAAATTTAAACGCCATACGGTAGAGAAGAGATTATGTTACTGCTGCGATATGTGAAGTTATCATTTTTGAAGTTGATATAATCTTGTGTGTCATAGATTCTTCTTTGAAGTCGTCCTTCTGTGTCAGTATCGGGAAAAATAGACAAACCAGACTTTTTAGTTATTGTAGTACATTTAATTCTAATAAGATATATAAAATGAAAGAGAAAAAAAATAATTAAAATAGCCTGAACGTCTAGTTCATACTTTTCAAATTAAAGTCTCAGTGGTAATCATATAAAATATTTTTATTTTTATATCGAGGTCTCATTATTAAATGTCTTTCTCCTTTCATTTGTTTTATTCATACAAAAAAATAGTGAAAACTTGTTTGGTTCGTATTAAAAAACCTCAACCAGTATTTTAAACCATTATTATTGTGTGAAAATATCAGAATTCTACTGTGTTTTATTCATAAAAAATTTTCATCGAAATCCATAAGAAAGAAGATACCAAGATTGAAAAATTATAAGTAAAAAACAACTAAAGATTTGACTTTAAAGAAAAAAACAAGACAATGAAAAGATGAACGATATACTACAAAACATTACAAAGAAGATGAGGCAACACGAATCAAACAAAAACCCGAAGGTGATATCAGGTGTTTTGTATCATGTTCCACAAAAGAATGTCGTCGTATTGCTTATAGTAAGTGAATTTTCGATGACATGCCGCATGCCGAAGGGATGACTTCAACTTTACAATAGGAACCCCTTGTTTAATAGCTCCCTGGAAGGAATCAAGTGGAACCTTTTCAATTATTATGAACATAACAAAATGATAACCCTGACCCAACATTAAGTATTAGCAAAGTTTACGATTAACCAAGGTCAAACAGTTTTTTCATAGTAATGAGAAAGATAAATCAAAATTAAGGGCCGCATAATGGCATTATATGATTCATATTCTGAGAAAAGTTATATTGAATTCTAAAAAAGGTTTTACGAAGAGTCCAGAAATAATTTGTTTAACAAAAAGGAGATGCACAATGGCATGTATGGCAAAATGTTTATGCAATTTTGATTAGGGCGGATAGAGGTGGAGTGCATCTGCGTCCAAATCAGCTTAAAATAATTCAAATAATATTTCGGATGGAGCAATTAGATAAGACCAAAAGTATGGATTAATTACTGGCTCTAGAGCAGTTCCCGATATAAAAAATTGTAAAATTTCACAACAACCGATCTCTGCAGAAAATTCAAAACGGATAGTTCTTTATCAAAAGGCAAATACATCAAACAAATGGATAACAAAAGAGGAATGAATGAAAAGTAGGATAAACGAATAAACGAAGAAAACTAAACACACAAACTAACTAACAAACAAACGGTTGGAGACTCCAATCACTACATTCCTTTTCTAGAGTGGAGAGGGCTTACATAGGCTATGCCTGTTGCCCAATCCAATTCAATTTATTTGAATAAAATATTGTTTAAACTCCTTTTCTAGAAAGCGACAATATAATAAAAACCAAAAGTTAACCTAAAAGTCTAGAAGCAATAGTAACTAACTACATGAACATGTTAAAAATGATGAAATAAAGTGCACTTACCTTAGATACGGATCAACGACTGCGGTAGGATCGTTACCTGCACCCATTCTACACGTGCTTACTTGGTGATTAGATTCAACTGCATAGTGACGAACCATGCATCTCCAATAATCATCCGTGTCAAAGGTCAAATTCTTACAATGATTAGTGCACTCTTCCTGTCTTACAAATGTTGTTCCAATGCTTTTCCAAGCTGTATTATTTGATAAGTGTTGTACAAATCTCAAAACTGACGAAGAAAAAAAAAAAAAAAACAAAAAAAAACCAGTTCAGTATCAAATACATTTAGTTGCTATACAATAAAAATTGCCACTGGAAAAATATTTCTTTCCCTATGATTTCAAGATTATAAAGCATGCTCATATACAATAATAGCAATAAAATAAAGAGAAATATTAAGAAACAGACAAAGTTGTTTTCCCCAAAAAACTGTATTGCCACTTAAGCAATAAAATCTTTCTTTCTATAATTTGCAAGAAAAAAAGTGAAATATCAACACGAGACAGCAACCATTGGCAACTAATGACACAAATAACCAAAAACAAAAATTATTGCAGGCGATATCTGAATCAGTACTCCCATGGTCTTCAACAATTAGAATTGTATACTCAACTAATTTCATTACTTACTTTTCATATATGAATCAACATCGTCCTGATGAGACAGATAATTAGGATCTATACGAGGTGGCGCCAGTGGATTTTTACTTTTCAACCGAAGCGTTCCTCTACTTTTATGATGCAGCTTGCATATAAGCACAGCGAATCCGATAGAAGCAGTTCTGGTTTGTTCTGCAAAGTCCCCCTGAAATATAACAGCGATTTATAATTTCCATACCATGTAATTCACTGGACAAGAAAGACTGACTTAACTATTAGGATATTTAACATTTTATCAAAAGGTTATCCAGTCCTTCTAACAAACAACATAAAGCGTCATTGTGTTAAATGTATTGTAAATGTTTGTATTCTTGTCTCTCATTTTTGCTAATGTGCTTTGATTTTATGCTTTTTTTTGCTTCTTTGTTATGCATATTTGTTCCTTTGTTATGCATATTAAATTGCCTTAATAGTGGTGAAGATTAAATCACAATGTTGACTGTTGTTCCCAAATGTTATGACAAATTTACCTATTGTGTCTATTTGTTTTATTCAAACATCGTAGTCAAAATACTGGAATTGTATGTGACTGTTATACGAGTGAGAGGTGAAGCTGGCTATAAAACCGGGATTAATCTACCATTTTTTACATTAGGATATGCCTGTAGCAATCAGGAATATGACATTCGTTATCCATTCGTTTGGTGTGTTTGAGCTATATCAGAACTAGTTATTCCGCTTTGTTCAGCAAATATAGCTTTAAACAACTAACACTGTCGAACATTTATAATCACACGAAATACGCATCTGGTGCAGCACATTGTTTATTGTTACCTTTAGTTATTGTTTTGGTCAATTATTAATCAATAAAAACATAGCGTTAGGCGTCTGATATTAACATACCCTTTTATTCATCCTGTCAACAGCACATTTAATTGGATCCTTCTCGTTTGCAAATGCTTTGAAACTTAGTTGTAAGTCAGGATACGAATGGTCATTTTCATTATCAGGTAAATGAGCGAAAATTGTTCCATCATTACCAGGACGCGTCTGAACACCTGAATAAAATTTAATCACTTAAATGAGGTTTGTAGTTGTCAGACATTAATGTTGACATTAAATATCATATATACATTGATATGTTCATTTCTGGTAAACTTACTGTTTGTAAAATGTAAAACTATTGGAAAACAAAATCTTTACCTACCTACATAAGAAAAAGTAATGTCTGTTTAAAGTTAGAATATGACAGTCGTTATTATCCATTAGTTTCATGTGGTTGGAGCTTTTGAATTTGTCATTTGATGAGGGACTTTCCGTTTAAAATTTTCTTAGGAGTTCGGTACTTTTGTTATTTTATTTTTTTCTACTCCATGGTTAAATTGCCTTTGTCGTATTCTGCACATCTGTTCGGAAATTTCTGTTTTAATGCTTTTCAATTTCTTATTTTAGTTTGCCTTCATACTGTGAGGAGAGGGCAGAAAGATACCATAGGGACATTCAAACTCATTAATCATAAATGACTGTATGACTAAAACAGAAAAAGACAAACAGACAAACAATAATACACAAAAAAACAAACATAGAAAATTAAAGACCGAGCAACACGAACCCAACCACTGTGCATGATCTCAGGTTCTCAAGAAGGGTAAGCAGATCTTGTTCCACATGTGGCAACCGTCGTGTTACTCGTGTAAGTACAAACCCTGTAACTAGTCTAAATCGGAAGGTGCCATTTATGAAGACGAATGTACCAATTGAATTATTACTATCAATTGATGAGTTATTGTAGAAACTCAAAACTGTGTTTTGCCTGTGTGTTATAAAAAATGAAAAAAATCAAATTGCGTTTCTAACTAATAAATCAACAGTTATAGTACAGTATATGAATTACCTTTTTTGTGAAATACATATTCCATAATTTCTCTTTGATCTAAAGCTTTTTCCTGATTCATGTTAAGACTTGTATTTGTAGAATACTGGAAATAGTACTGCATGTGATCTTGCATTCCCTCACCTACTGGTAGGTCTACCTTAAGAGGGACCTTTAAAATAAAAAAAAAAATGTTTGTTATCATATTTGAACATGTATAATATCAATTATTCAATAGATATCTATTCAACTGAACGAAATGCAGTACGTTCACTCATGGTAATAAGGACATGGGGTATAACTTATAATGCGACAACAATCAACCACAGTTAAAATAAAGTGGATGTAATTATATTTGGTTTCACTAACCATTTTCTACATACGAAAATGTCTGTACCATGGCAGGGATATGACAGTTGTCCATTCGTTTGATGTGTTTGAATTTGTTTTATTTTGCTAGGGACTTTTCTTTTTGAATTATCCTCTGAGTGAGGTATTTTTGTTACTCAACATTTTATAGTTACATTCTAATGTAGTAAATGGAGCGGAGACATTCATCATGATCAACAATATTGTTTATATACTCTGGATTGTTTATCTTCCAACAGAATTGGCGTGAAATACTTACAATTGAGTTAGAACAGTTCTTAAATTACCTCACACAAATACTGCCGTTTCTAGAATGAACATTATTTACCCCAACTTTTTGCAGATGTGCTTTGGGTCCTATACCAGACAACAACAAAATTTGAGGAGAACCGAACACCCCTGCCGATAGAATGACTTCCTGCTTAGCATACACTCTTGTGGTTCGTCCATTTTTCATCACTGTAACACCTCTGGCCGTACCATTTCGTATAATGACCTACAAAATATTGTTGAACGGTAACCATTTTCCATTAATCGTGGTCGAAAAATATACACTTTTCCATTCTAGATATCAAAACCTCGTCATTTAGTTAAAGTACACACAAGTCTATGCGTCATACTTTCAGATATTACGGTTTTTTTTTAAAGCGGTTTAGGTCTACCATATTTCATAGAAACAAATATGAATAAAAAATCAAGATCACTGGCTGTAGTAAAGTTCAATGAAGATTTCTCTATATTGGACTTTTATGTATGGAATTCAGGAATACATGAGCAATTGCATTTTACGGATATTGTGAAGAACACTTCTCATCAAATGAAAAATGCTATAAGATCGCTACTAGATTGTAATAACGTATACATAAGATTGTAACTGAATGTACCCTTGCAACATGGCTATTGGTAACAACTTGTAACTGAGGTCTTGACAGAACTGGTCTTAGGAAACAGCTGGCTGAAGTACAGCGTTCACCATCTTTGATATTTGCTTGTAGAGGACAATATCCTACAAATGCATACAACAGGTTATACTTTATAATTTATATTAGAGCACTTACTTCCAGAACTTTTTCTCACACTATTACTAGATAAAATGCATCATTTATTTTTATTGGAAGAGAACAATTTCCCATTTTCCACAGACTTGCTGTCGCAAAAGAACCCTTTAATTTTTATTTAATTATTTCCTATTAAATTAAGTCCTGTTCTTTTATAATTATTTGTGAATAGGATGAAGCATCGACTGTTTCGGTTGAAGAAGATTACCTCAAGCCTGTGGTCAAATCAACTTAAAATTCGTACACATTATTACCTAGTAATTAGAATATATGCTCAAAATTATGGTTTGCCCTTGGATTTCATGGTTCAGTGATTAGTTTGTGTTAGCTTACCAATCTGGTTATAGCCATTACAGTCAACAACTGGTAAACCTTTCTCAATGGCGGCAGACCTATGAAGGAATTCCATCGGTGACGTATGGGCTTCTGTGATAACCAAAGGACCTCCTCTGCCATGAAATGCTACAATATTAAGATTAATCATAAATTCACGTTTCAAGTACTATTCATCTCGTACAGTTAAGATTTTGTGTAAATCAACCTTTCAAAAACAACAACACATACGTTAATTTAATGTCACCTCTAGATCTGTTTTCGTGTTTCATTGTATTGTTGGGTTACTTTCTTTTTGAAGAATTGACCCCATTTTCTCATCATTAATACAGATGTTCCATGACAAATTGTGTATGTTGTTTAAAGTGATTCGTCCAAAAAATTACTTCTTGGCCATTCACAAGAATAAATCGGCATGTTTTGAAAGGCTCTGATATTTTTCATAGCATAATCTACGAACCCTCTAAACGCAGATAGAAAATGCTCTATTATTTGTCCCCTTCTCCAAAGTAGGGCTCAGTACTACCGTTTCAATTTCAATAGAACTGCGGGGATGAGACATTGCCATGTTGCAACAAGCCTAGGTTAAAACTGGCCTTAGATGAATTTTACTATGTTTTAGCAATATATCTCTTGAGCACTCCCGATGAAGGTATTACAGAAGTGCGTTTCGCAAAGTGCTATTATTTGCATCATCATTTTTAGTAATAGATTCTTTTATATACGATAAAACATAAGTATACATTGGTTTACACCTTGTATCGACCTTATCGATATCATTGATTGTTTTTAAATGTTTTCCACTTACAGGAATTCATAAGTTCTGGAATTTGAATGTCTTCAGATCTTTTGAAATACGGAAGAACATCGTCATAACCCCATCCTACACATCCCTCATTTCTCCACTGGTCAAAATCATGACGGCTTCCTCTGACGTAGTTCATTCCGTTCATACTTCCAGTTCCTCCCAATACTTTACCACGCGTTGCTTTAGCTTTCTTAAAAGAAGGAAATCTACATAAAATAAACGATATGCCCTATTTAACAGCCTATGAATTTAGCTAATTGGTGATGGTGGTCTCGTGACCTGGTGTTGTTGACAACATTTAACTAAGGTCCCTTGTTTAAAGTTGTTTCATTGATAATTATACCACATCTTTCTTTTTGTGTTCCTTTCCAAATTTAGGAGCTTGTTATATAGCAGTAGTTGTTAGTTTCTGTTTGCCTTATTTGTTTTTCTATTGTTGTTTAAGCATGAATCAGGTCGATGATTCTGGCTTTTCAATTGTTTCACATTTGCCATGTACTTTTTAACGGTATAGTGTTTGCTCATGTTGAAGGTCACACAGTAGTTATAATTGTTTACATCCTTGCATGTTTTTGATACTTGTGGAAAGTCCTCTCAAAAGAAATCATACTCAATTTCCTTTTTTCTACAAATATATAGCTTACAATGTATACGTTTTATAAAAAAGTCATACTAGTGTATATTTTTTACTTTTTTCAAAATTTGCTCCTGATAGGTAATTCATTAGTTCAAAAACGGGCTCTAATGATACCAACGACAGAAAAGTTTCTTAAAGTGAAAGTCAGATATTTCAGTTTTGTATACGATAATTCAGTAACTAACGAGTCGAGAAATATGGTTAGTCTTTGAAACCAGTACCAGACGCATATTATTTTTATATCATGAAAACAACAAAATAGGCGAAATTGTTATAACTGTCATTCCTTTGTTTGAAAGCTTCTTTCTAAACACTTACATTGTTTTTACTGGCAAAAGATGAATATTTTTGTGGAACTGTATAAAACCCCCAGTTTACTTTGGATTTCAGTGCTCGTTTCCATGGCAATGGTATTCGGGTATACTCGTTCTCTAGATTAGACCCACCAGCTTCTAGCAATAATACTCTGACTGGGTCCTCGGATAATCTGGTTGCAATGATACCTCCCGCAGATCCTGAGCCAACTGCAAAGTGGCAGAATAGTTGTTCATAAGATTGTCGTCAATACAAATTGATAAATTGATTTCTATTTTGTCTAAGTGAAATGAAATCTGCAATGTACAATTCTTTTCTCGTTTTGCTTAATATGATTACTGTGAAGACAATACCAGTGTTTATGTTTCTTTAGTGAAAAAAGCTATTCTATCTCACTTGCATATATGTATAGGCAAACAAAAAACCTGCACTATTAATCATTCAAGAGTTATTTTGATGAACTGATGATAACACTTGATATTCATCCCGCAAAAGGTACGTGTTTGTACATGTATATTTGTGGTTAAATGTTTAATGTAACTTTAATTTTTTTAGTATGTTTTCATCACGCCTTTTTTTTTTTATTATGATAATAAATGAAATATGTTGCCGGTTTAATTGACTTATGAAAACTGGTATTCATTTAGGTCGTTGGTTTCCGTAATAACTATTTGTTCAAAGTCAATAAAACCATATATTTACCTCATCGAAAGACATTGATAATATAATATTGTCTTGAGAAGTGAAGATTACAAGACGTTTTAAAAATGGCCCGGTCCTAATGTTGAAATCTTTGTCTCACTTCAAAAATATTACACCCTGACTGCATATTTTGCATATTAACAAGCCATGTACTTGACTGTTTTACAATTAAACGTTGCAACAGCATAAAAAAATCTTGACTGTTATTCTAGGGATGACTGTCATATTTATCTTCTCTATGAATATGAAGAAATAACATCAATGATGCAGTGCACACAGAATATACCCAGAAGCGTGTTATTTAAAAGTGTGCACAACATTTTATAATGCTATTTCGAGAAGACAGAAAAAATTACTACAGTAATTACATATAAATTAAGTTTAAACTCCAATGTTAATATACAAACCAACAATGTAGTCGTAGTATTTTTTGAAAGGTTGGTCAAATATACCCTCCGGGTCTTTTTGGTCCGGTAATTGTGTGGAGAGAAAGTTAATGAGTGAAGCGTTGGCGCAAAGCGCAACTAGTGATGCCCCAAGAAACATTGCTCAAACAAACAAAATAATCTGAAATGCAAAATAACAATTAAAGAAAATACTAAATATATTTGAATTATTAATTCAAAATAATACCGGTCAATTTGTTTGTATGGCCCCGCAATAAAGTTGTAGGGGCAATACAGTTTTACCCCTGTACGTCATTCCATCATTCTGTCATTCTGTCAATCCGTCATTCCGTCTTACCGTCATTCCGTCATTCCGTTATTTCGTAACAAACAATTATACGGACTTTTTCTAAATGCCTTCAGATATTAGGTTGTTTTTTTACATGTAAGTTAACCATAATGAGTTACAGATCAAGTTTTAGTTTCGTTCCGCTCTGCTAATTTTTGCCGAAATTACGGGCTTTGGACTTTAATAAATTATTAAAAATCACGGTTATACGGACATTCTAAACGTCTTCAGATACTGGACTGATTTTTATTATGTTAGTTAACCATGATGGCTTAAACAGATTAAGTTGAAGTTTAGTTGCGCTCCGCTGTTTTTGACGAAATTAAGGGTTAAGATTTTTAAAATTGTTAAAAATCACAGTTAAACAGACTATTTTTCTATACGCCTTCAGATTTTGAGCTGATTTTTTATAAGTGAGACTACCATTATGTTTGTGTCCACATGTGTTGTTGAAATTGCAGATTTTTCAACTTTTTGAGACGGGGTCATTCGTGTTGTTCCGACACATCTGGTTAAATACTGTACTTAAATAGACGCTCAAATGTTGAGCAAATGAATTTTGTCTGAAAACATATTTTCTTAAATAAAACGGAAGCGTTCAATACATGTTTTTCTAAAGAATTTCAGATATCGAACTCTTTTACATCCATATAAGCCCCAGTCACATTTAGGTGAGGTTAGGTGAAAATTAATAAATTAAGAAGTTAAAATTGATACTATAAGCTGGTAGAGCATCAATTAAGGATAAAAATACGCAAAAAATATTGATATGTCATGAACCTCCTTTTCGAGATATTTGAGATTTAAAATATGGCGGGAAAAGGCTGACTCGGACTTTTACCTTATATTTGCATTGGTATTATTAGGTCTCAAAACAAAAGAAAGAAAATTAAGAATCTTTTAAAATTTCGGTAAATGACTTTTCATGAGCTATTAAGTCTTACATGAAAAAATAAATGGGTGTTATGGGGCAAAATATTTTACATAACACCAAGGAGTCCGAAAATTTGACACAAATTCCAAAACCTCACCTAAGTACAATCATCCTTAACACGGCTTTATCATAGATTTAGTACAAAATACAGCAATTTTGTATATCTAATAAAGTTTCTTTTTTCCAGTCTGTATCACCTACCCTGTATCGCATACCCCGTATCGCATACCTTGTATCGCATACCTGGCGTGACGTCATAATTAGAATGACGCCAACATTTGACCTATAATCCAGTTTCTGCATTTTCAGGCTCAGGGAAAAAAATGATTTCTATTAAAAAAAAGTCCTATCAGTTCAACTAAAATCGATTTTTTTTCCAAATAGTTAGTACCCAGTAACTTGACTAGCAATTTTAATATAAAATAGTACAATAAGATGTAGAAATATCTGAAGTTTTATTGTTTATTTGGTCATAATTTTCATGAAGTTTGTTTCTGCACAAATGCATTTTTTTACAATTTTAATTTGGTTTTAAAAAATATATGATAAACAGAATAATACATGGCAAAATCCGTATCACACGCCGTATCACTCTCGACCAATATCATCGCTACTTGCTTAAATATTTCCTTAGTCTAAGAGCAAGAACAGATATCGGATGGAATTGACAAATTGTTGACTATTGTTACACAGTTATTTCAATAAATCGTTGTCAAAGCCTATCCCAGCACCCCGACTCCATAGATCACAAGGTGTTTCAATCATCTATTTAGACCAACTAGAATAAACTTATTGACCATGTTAGTAGCCCAAGCCATTGAAAGGTGACACTTATTTTAAAATTACTGTATTTTTTTAAGGGACTCGACATCTCGTGAATTGTTTGAATTATCTTTTTCTATATTTTTCTTTCTGTTTTTCATGTTTATCAATCTAACAAATAGAGTATAGTACTATGTTTTTAAAGTTTGCAATGCTAATTGCCCAGGTACTGTGTCTTTTAATTTTTTTTGTCTAGGGAAAAGCGAAAAGAGGTTTTTTATCAAATAAAAATGTTTTTCTTTTCGTTATCTTTTAATTTATGCAAGTGTTTTAAACTATTATTCTTTATGTGTATGTTATGTCTTGTAAACACTGCGGAGAATACCAAGGAAATCAACTGTGATACAAATTTTAATGTGTCATTTCTTTGTTGTACAGTCAGTTCCTGCTTAATATATTTAATTTCATTTTTTTAATATCCCTTTTAATAAGGCGTTCAGAAAATAACGTATATTGTGTTTGTAAATCTACTGGATCGTTCTTACAACTCTTAAAGCGAAGCTTTTCTCCTTAACTTTCTGGTGTTACTTTTCATGTACTTTTCTCCATCTCTGCGTCTCTGTCTTTTCTGAATTTTATTATTTAAGACGCCGTTTCATAGGTCAACGATCACATCATAGTGACACGTGATACTGTGTAGAATAAACGTCTAAAACCGTAGGGAAACGTACTTTAACCGCAGTGAACCGAATTAGAAACGTACTGGCCCCTTGTAATACGTACTGAAACGTAGTACAACGTAGTTTATACGCAATAAATCGTATTTAAACTTAGTAGAACGTGCCTCGTGTATCTATCAAAAACAATTTACAAAACGTAACAATACGTAGACGAACGTATCAAAACGCGGTATACATAACCTAGTAAAACGTACGGACCGTTAAAAAATGACAAAAAATACATGAAACATCTAGCATTTCTACAGACCGGTTTTCTACAGTACTAAAATCTAGCTGTCGAAACGTGACAATGTGACTGGGGCTTAAGAGAGGCTTTTCTGGTTGAAACTGCTGGTAAGTTTTGAATAGTTATATTATTTTGTTTGTATTGCATACAATCAAGAAATAGTAATGTACGTTTCCGTTTAATGTAAATTTATGTATATGGTATGGACCGTACAGAAACAACAGCATTCTCAAAAATTGTAAGTCTTTAGGACACCACTCCGGTAACTTTTTATTGTTGAGTTTGTACAGTTTACACTGCATCTTATATAACCATATACATGTATGATGATTGTTGTCAATGAAAATGTACTTTCTAAATTTTTCTTACGATGTCACAAAACAGTTATCCATACGGTGTCCTGTAGACGCCTAGTGGTTCTATACGTACACCCCAGTATCCTTTACAGTGTACTTATAAAATATGATAGCCATAAAATAGCCTTAGCACTGAAAGTGGCGTTAGAACATCAAAAATCGATCAATCATTTCCATATCTTCAAGACTCTGCAGCGTACCAACTTCGATACATGCAATTGTAGGATCATGCATTTGAGAGAATGGTCATCGTGTCCACTGAAAAAACAATCTAACAAATAATAAATTTGCAAAGCACTTACCTGAAATAAATTATATGGTTTGAATTACAATGTATTAAAGAAACTGAAAACGGCAGCTGTATCTTACATAAATGATAAAAACAGAACTATATCTCGAATATTTCATTCTACTACCAGTTTTTATTGATAAGTTTTAGAAATATTCGTTAGATTAACTAATTACATAAAAAGTTACAAGTTAACTTTAAATGTATTTTTTACTCGTAAAATTACATAAAATTTCAAATTAATTTACATTTGTTAAATTTTAACATTAAAATTAAAACTTTCAAAAACACTATTAAAATTTTTACTATTTTAAGTCGTAATCTTGTCTGGTTGTATATGTGATACGTATGATTTGTTTGTTTTTGTTACAAACTTATCCTTGAAAGATCACGACTGTTAACTTTTCAACCCGTGAATTGTTTATAATACTTTTATTTATGTGACGAGATATCATGACGAGAGAAGTGCCACCTGTAGTATACAAGAAGAAAAAGAACAAAATACGTTGATTCAGTTCAACTTCATTTATTCCATGTGAAGAGTTCTGGCATTTATTTAAATTACTCTTCATTAAAAAGAGACTCTTAGGAACCTGTTTTTTTTTGCCTACAATTGAAAGTATGCACTACTATCTGTAATGGTTGGAAGTTAATATCTTGACTTTGTGATCTTTTTTTTTTTATATATATTCAAAAATCCGAGTCGTGAGGGAAGGTGTAAAAGGCAATACAGAGATACAAGATACGAGATACGAGATACAGCGATACGAGAAACGAGATACGAGACATGAGAAACAATTATAAGTAATATGAAAAAAATAAGTCAAGTGTGTTGAACTACACTAATTTCATTTAGACAAACTGTTAAAATTGTAAACTCTGGGAACTAATAGATAAATTTGTCAACATCAATTTAAAACACAAGCATTACAATGAATAAAAGCTTCTGAAGATTATACACTTTAATTTTATTTGAGGTTATTGGCCTGTGCCATAATTTGATACTACCATGGTCAAATATAAAAATTCTTTAGTGATTTATTTATTTAAAACAGATAAACATCTTGTTAATTATATAAATGTAGACTATTTCAACATAGATTTTTAAATTGATTTCTTAATCATTTGTTTATTGTCATCTTATTTAAAAATAATAAAGTCATATTAATATTCACTATAACAATTATGTTTTTGTGTACCTTATAATTTGTAAAAGACTTTCTGTTTTCTACTGGAGTTAAAATGACACACACAAATACTTCTGTGGAATTTTATCTCATTCATCTTTGTGAAATTATGCTTTAATGAGTTATCTGTTAACTATTTTTTTTTTCACAATCATAAAAATTACCATGTAACAATTGGGTTAAAACTTATTTATAAGGGTCTGGAGTGTGGGGGTGGGGGTCTGTTATTCTGTAAACATTTAATTTTCACCCCTTTTTATACGACCGCAAAAAATTTGCGTTCGTATATTGCTATATATCACGTCGTCGTCGTCCGTAGACAGATTGGTTTCCGGACAATAACTTTAGTTTAAGTGAATGGATCTCTATGAAACTTAAACAAAAGGTTCAATACCACAAAAGGAAGGTTTGGATTGTTTTGGGGGGTAATGGTCTCAACCGTTCAGGAATTAGGGGCCAAAAAGGGGCCAAAACAAGCATTTTTCTAATTTCTGGACAATGACTTGTGAATAAAATTTTTGATTGCTATGAAATTGTACCACAAGGTTCAATACCACAAGGTTCAATACCACAAGTAGAAGGTTGAGATCGATTTTGGGGGTAATTGCCAAAACCGTTCAGGAATGAGGGGCCAAAAAGGGGCCCAAAACAAGCATTTTTCTAGTTTTCAGACTATAACATGTGTTAAAGTGTATGGATATCTCTTAAATTGTACCACATTTTACAAATATAAAATTTCTTAACAAATTTGGGGGGGGGGGGGGGGGGGTAAAAAAAAATGGGGGGCCAAACTTTTTTTTCTTCCAGATTTACGAAATTACCAGTTTTTTTGGAAAAAAAATTGGGGGTAAAATATTTTTAGGGGTGGGGGGGCAATTTTTTTTTTTTTTTTAAATTTAAGGATTATTCACAATTTATTTTGCTATTTCTTTGTCTATAGTCTAAAAACAGAGGATTGGACTTCTGCAGTCGTATCTAGCTGCGCTCGGCGAAAAAAAATAATCTATTTTTTGAAAGTGATTTTTTACGCATTATTCTCTTATTTTTTCCCATGTTTTTTTTAATCTTTAAAAAATAGTAAAAACATTCTTTAAAATGAATGAGAACAGCAAGGTTTTCTTTTGATTTTGTGTTGATGTGTATTCTGCATGATTTAAATGTTAAAGTTTCTTGAAGTAACATGTCCAAGTTTTCACCAGTTCTTTCCAGTGAATTTGACTACATGACGATAAATAACACATGCTATTAAACATATAATTTACAATGATAATTTTGATAATTTTCTTTAAATTTTAAGAAGGGGAAATTCTGTAAACATTTAACGTTTAGCGTTTTCTTTTATTAATTATTAATTATTCAATATTCATTATATTTTTATACCACACATTTCTCTAATCTTCATTTTGTTTGCCGTTATTCTCTAATCTTCATTTTTTGAAGAGCATTATTCTTTATTCATTTAACCCCATCCATATATTACAGCTATCTAGATGCACAATGATAAAACTTGGCTAACATGGGTATAAACATGTTAAACCCAGCCTTTTTTTAACCTGTCCTAAGTCCGGAACCTCTAGCCTTTGCAAGTCTTGCATGTTTTTTTTTAGTTTAGTTCATCTGTAATGTTTTTGTGTACATTTGGAGCTTGGTCAAACTCGCCTATGAGTACATGAGTTCCCGCTGTGTTGAATATTGTGGTCAGGTTGTTGTCTCTTTGACACATTCCCTGCTTCCATTCTTTTATTCTATTACAGAAAGCTCCAATTTTTTGGGGATAATTTCTCATAAAATATTATAAATTATGTTAAATCATCATTTTTTAATTTCTACTAATAATTTCATTGGTCCCAACCTGTGTGATGAAAACTTGTAGGAGTGTTTAGCCCTTTAATGATTGAACATTGCTGGTTGCGGGATCAGCAGAACAAGACTGACAATTTTAGAAAAATCTGACAAACCAGGTCTTTTTGAACTATTGACCCTGAAATATAACATTTTAGTTCATTTCTCAGTTTTGCATATCACGAAAACTATAAGAGCTTGAATAAAAGTAAATCATAAGAACAAGATAACCAAAGTCCAATAACTCTTCCATAAGACAATAAATTATAAAAACGAACGATACTTTAACTACATTCCGTCTGCCAAGGAAATTGGTCTCATTTGCACTACCACATCTTCTTACCATTATAATGTACATTGAGATTCCATCAATGACAAGTTATCGTCATAGGAATTCGGGAAGAAGAATACGAAGGACAAGAGAAAAATTTGATGCCCCTGTAACCTTTGACTATATGACTAATAAAAGTTTGGAAAAAACATTTTGTTTAATGTATAAATCTGATACAAAGTGAAGGATATTTGAAATTTGTAAAAACAGAATGTACTTGACATGTTCAGTCACATCAGTACCATTATCTGGTCAATAAAATAACATGTTTGCATCATTATCATATACATTGGTCATAATCTCAGTACTGCTTTTGTTGTTTAGGAAGTGATGTAATATTGCCTTCTTTTTCTATGCACTGTGTAATTAACAATTTAGTTAATAAACATGTTTATAATGAAATTCCTAGCTCATGTTTGATTAGAGTTTTGTGGCTTTCTTGTAGTAAGCTCCTGATATCAGTTGAAATAACAATACTTTGAGGCTCAAAAGATGGATCTTTGTGTAGTACACACCTTTTCTTAGTATGGTAATGAACAAATTCTTTCTTGAATGACATTTTTAACAACCCTGCTTCATTTACATACTGTCTGAATTCCTTCCTAGCAATAACTATATCTTGCGGTTCTTCCGGTACCTCCATTATGTTTTGTCTGAATTTCTTACCGCAACCATAACACACCATTATGCGTGTGTTCCTTAGAAAGCGAAAAATGTAATTGCTTTCTGCACTTTGATCTAATACAATACCATCTACTGTTGTCACTGTTGCTGTTGCATTAGATGTTTTGTGTCTTTTCCATGTAGACTTGTCAGTGGGCTTTTTCCCAGCAGTAGACGGTAGTGTGCTGTTGACTGCTGCTGTCAATGTGAAGTTATTTTTGTTCCTGTTGCGCCAGGTTATAAACAAGTTTAACACTCCAATGTCTTCAGCCCCAGCAACTGCATGTTGGCATATTTTGTACAGTTTGTACATGTAACAATCGCATGAAACTCGACCTGATTTTCTTGTGTATTCAACATAGTGGCTTGTTTTACTATTAGACATACTGGTCACACGTCGTGAGTCTTGCTGTCCAGGAACCTTACAAACTGCATGCTCAATTAATAGTATGTCACCTGCCTTTGACCACATATCTGTTAAAACTGATGCTGGAACATCAGAAAATGTACAGGACTCAGCTGGCTGACTAATACAAATGTTCTGATTTTTTTCTGCTACAACATTTACAATTTCTTTCTGCTGTACTTTACATCTGTTAACCTTTGCAATATGTCTTTTCCTCTGCTCAGATGTCCAGGTTGCCCATGTCTGCATTGGAACTTCCAGATGCTGATATTCCCCTTTGAATCGGTAATTTCCTTCCTGTACAATTGCCATTTTTAGTTGATTTTCCTGTGATTCAACATAATCTTTAGCCTCTGTGATAAATTTAGGCAGTGTAAGGTTCTTCCCACAGACTTTTTGCATAGCATTGTTGATGCTTTCATTGTCATTGGTTGTATACCACTCCAAGGATGAAAGGTCAGCCTCAGATCTAATAGTTTGTATCATTGTTTGTTTAAAGGTTTCTTCCTGGTATGTCTTAAACCATTTCAAGAAACCTGGACTCATATTTTCCCATTTGTCCTTCAAAGAATTAACTTTGATATCAAACTCAGCATGTGTCAGACTATCTACCAACCCCAGAATTTTAATTGATGCACTTTCACTTTTCCCAAATATGTCTGCCAGTATCAGTGACCTGTTGTGCAGAGATACACCCATGTTGATTAATTTGTTCTGAATATTTTTCCTCATGTGGTTGAAACACCTTAACTGTGTATGTCCTTCAAACGCCATTAATGCGGCATTTGTCAGTGCTATTTCTCCATCACTACCAATCGCTTTGATGCATTTCAGTTCTTTCTCTGCAGAAATCAGGGTGGAGAAGAAATTAAAGTATGTAGTAGTTTCCTTCTTCTTATGAACACATATTGGTCCTACAAATACTGGACTTCTGTTAATCATATGTTTACCTGGGGTAATGTCTTGCAAAAGTGGATGTTTGTATGTTGTTATTGTTACATCAAAATTGCCGAAATGAAATGTAGGGTCAATACCTACTATACTACATGGATGTGTTGTGCAAAATCTTTTTAAATCATGTAATTGCTGGTTAGAAGCTAACACAACTATGAAGTCTGGCCTGACATCAAATTTTCGTATGAAAGGCTGTTCTTGATTGTCATACATGTGAAGAACTTCTGTAGCCTCATCCATCTCCTCTTTATTTGTCCTTCTTATGTTTTTGACCTGTTGTTCATTCCTAGGATAGGAACTAGGTCCACAAGATTCTATACCACCGTTTTCATTAATGACGCCTTTCATGATTGATTTGGCTGATGTTTTTGACTTACTAAGTTCAATCATTCTATTCAGTGTGCTTGGAGCCACTCTACGGTAAGGTGCTGCATGCTTTGACTTAGCATTCCCATGAGGTTTGAGTACAACTGGTTCTATATCTCCAGAAAAATAGAACTGCAGAATGGCATGTGGATATCCATGAATCTCTATTATAAGCCGGCGGAAATTTGGTGTTTCTTTATGAAAGGAATATGTTCTCCAAAGCTCATAAGAAGATCTGTTTGTTACCTCGGTTGTTTTCATTAGTTGTAATTTGCCTGTATGGTCTACTCTGTATCTGCGTTTTGCCTTGTTTCTTATACGCCAGACACCATTTCCATCCGCTCGAATGTCGCGTGGGTCTTTTAAGTTCTCTCTGTTGATGATGAAAGCAGCTGGTTTTTGTACATACTGGAGAACAGATACACTGTGTGGATATTTTTCAGCATTAATAATAACCTCAAATATTTCCTCAACGTTCAAACCTCTATTTACAGTTGTAAAAGACTCAAACAGATCATTAAACAATTCACCTGGATAGCTTGTGAAATCTTGAACCTTTTTGGTTTTGGTGGTTTCAACTAATTTACAAACATTGTCTTCTGTCAATATCTCTTCAAGACTGGGTAATGACTCGTCACTGCTTGACAACATTGGTAGTTGTCTTTTTACACGTTTTCTATATGGTGGTCTGTAAATAGAGTCACTGGAATCGCTCTCTATGGTTATGGCATCCTTAAATGGAGACTTTTCAGGAGATGACCATATAGTTATTATTTCATCAATTTCTGTGTCAGGTGTATTCTCAGGTGTATTGTCAGGTGGTGATGAAGGTTCATCTGAAAGAGAGAGGAATGGAATTAATATGATACAATCATAAAATATTTCTTCAGATTTGTGTTAAAATTGTTGCTAATTAACATGATCTGAAAATGTGCTTTGCCGTGCACAGCTTAATACGCCCGCAGGGGTTGAACCCTGAACAGTTTGGGCAAGAATGGACACAATATTCAAGCTTGATACAGGTCTGAATTTGAATTGTAAGGGACTGACCATTTAACTTGCGGGGGGGGGGGCATGGTTTTTTCGTAAATAAATATTTTGATTCTGAATTTTGAGAAAATAAATAATTTGGCCAGCAAGGGGACAAAAAAATATTCTGACAGAGGATATTTAGCATAAAAAATAATGTCAAATTTGCAAAAAAATGATTTGTTGCGCTACTTCCCAAAAATAAATAATTTGTGTGCGAAGCGCGCAAAAAAAAATTCTGACCAGAAAAAAAAACCATGCCCCCCCTGCAAGTTAAATGGTCCGTCCCTAATTAAATATTTGACACATTTTAGGTTTCTGACATAGAGTAAAAGTAGTCAACAAACTTGAAATTGGTTAAAATATTTGAATTTATTTTTAATTGAAGATTTTTTCTGTTGCACAATACTTAGTAAATCTGTTTTCAGACTATATAATATACCAAGAATTAGCCAAAAAATGGAAAAAAGTTTAAAATTAAAAAAATAAAAATACACAATTGTAACAGGATGCTGTTACAAAGTCTCCCAAACAAAGCCCCTGTAATTATAAACCCTGTGGTACTACCCCTATATTTTTTCCCATTAAAACTGTCCGATCACACTTGCTTATAAAGGATTTGATGACAATGAAAATTTGAAATGATTATGTTTTCTAATGAAAGTTTTGTGGGGATCTTGACTTTAAAAAAGGGGGGGGGGGGGTGACCTCAGAGTCTCCTTATATTTCATTTGATTTGTTTTATTGTCCTATACAAGAATATATATATATGGTTTAGGGGTGGGGATCTCTACCATTTACAAGTTCTCAAACAGGAGGGGATAAGGGTTACCCCCGGGGACTTCCCCTATATTTCATTTGATTTGTTTTATTGACCCATACGAGAATATTTATGATTTTGGGGTGGGGATCTCGACCATTTACAAGTTATCAAACTGGAGGGGGTGGGGTAATCCCTGGGGACTACCCTATATTTCTTTTCATTTGTTTTATTGTCTCATACAAGAATATATATGGTTTAGGGGTGGGGATCTCTACCATTTACAAGTTCTCAAACAGGAGGGGGTAAGGGTTACCCCCGGGGACTTCCCCTATATTTCATTTGATTTGTTTTATTGACCCATACGAGAATATTTATGATTTTGGGGTGGGGATCTCGACCATTTACAAGTTATCAAACTGGAGGGGGTGGGGTAATCCCTGGGGACTCCCCTATATTTCTTTTGATTTGTTTTATTGTCTCATACAAGAATATATATGGTTTAGGGGTGGGGATCTGGACCGTTTACAAGTTATCAAATACAATGGGGGTGGGGGTGACCCCGGGAACTCCCCCTATATTGCTTTTGATTTGTTTAATTGTCCCATACAAGAATATATATAGTTAAGGGGTGGGGATCTCAACTGTTTTCAAATTATCAAACAGGAGGGGGTCAAGATGACCTCCCAGGGCTCCACCTATATTACTTTTGATTTGTTTAATTGTCCCATACAAGAAAATATATAGTTAAGGGGTGGGGATCTCAACTGTTTTCAAATTATCAAACAGGAGGGGTCAAGATGACCCCCCAGGGCTCACATGTTTATTCACCTTTCAGGAACAAATTAACAACACTTAAAAAGGACATTGACAGGAACATATCTGCAAAGTTTGGTGAAATTATATTTAGTGGTTCTCAAAACAAATATCAAATCATGAAAACTTAAGGAATGACACAGACGACAGACTTCAAGTGATGACAATAGCTCACAGTGTAAAAGTCTAATAATAAGAAAAAAACTTACCTTTCATTTCTCGTTCTGGTAAACCCCTAAGGGCTTCTGCATAAGTTTTCTTTAAAAAAAATTTCTTCGACATGTTGCTTTGCTGAACCAGTATCTAGCAGTGGCTTATTTATTGTCCAACATTGGAACCATTCCCATAACCTCAGTTTATTATATTTTTAAGATGTAAAGTGACACTATTAACCTCTGTACTGTTTCAAAATTGTTTAATTGCTGACATTGTGATAAAAAGTTTACTGATAAAAATGCAATTTTATTACCTTTTCCACATACACTTTCAACAAATTGTCAGTATATTTTTTTATTTTTGAAAGGGACCTATGGTTTGTTAATTTGATATGCTACATTTCATGAGTGTTACAAGGTTGTGTCTTAAATATTGAAAAACATAAAACATTTTTTTTTTAATTCTGATAACAACAATTAAATGTATACATATTATGCCATTAAGATAAATATGATTCTTCAATTCAAAATAACTGAAATAATTGATAGATATTCATCAATGCAAGTTTTTATCTTGCAAGATCTGTCACCAAATAAGCAATTTTATATAATTTTTTTTTCAAATGAACCATAGAGAATTTAAAATTATTTTTTTTTGCATAAGACTGTCCTCTTTATGCCATTGTATTAGAATAACTGAAATTTGTAAAAACATTAATATCAATGATTAATGCATTAACAAGTTTCATGTATTTCCATAATATACATTTTTTTAGCTTTAATTAATTATTATATAATTTTCAGTTATTTTGTATCTCGTATCTCGTATCTCGTATCTTGTATCGCTGTATCTCGTATCTCTGTATTGCCTTTTACACCTT
This sequence comes from Mytilus galloprovincialis, assembly GCA_037788925.1. Taxonomy (NCBI): domain Eukaryota; kingdom Metazoa; phylum Mollusca; class Bivalvia; order Mytilida; family Mytilidae; genus Mytilus; species Mytilus galloprovincialis. Next base: position 88,834,917 of record CM075337.1, read on the forward strand.
CCCGAGTCGTTTCTAGTATGTATTTTATAGGTTAAACAAGTGTGGACACAGATGAGGGTGGATAGTATGTTTGGTTGGATGTTTGAAGTGTCTTATGACAAAATGGAGTTCTATGTTTTCCTATATGGTGTTATTAACTGTGTTGCACGATGACAACCAACCTGAGCATTAGGAGTATTGTTTATTTAATATTAATTTTTATGTTCAAGACGTGCATGGAAGAGACAATAATTACATTAGTTGCCAAATGATTATGATAGAATATGTTCCACATCTTTGGTTTTGGATACATTTTGTAGATAGGAGAGCAACACATTATAGGTTCATTTTTTCATGTTTTTTTTTCTAAATGGGAGATGATATATAGATTTGATAACATGATATAAGAAGCCAACAATTCAATGATTGTCGTTTGTTTGTGTGTTACATATTCACTTTTCGTTTATTTTTTTGTACATAAATAAGGCTGTTAGTTTTCTCGTTTGAATTGTTTTACATTGTCATTTCGGGGCCTTTTATAGCTGATAATGGGGTATCGGCTTTGCTCATTTTTGATGGCCATATGGTGACCTGTAGTTGTTAATTTCTGTGTCATGTTGGTCTCTTGTGGAGAATTGTCTCATTGGCAATCATACTACATCTTTTTTTGTATGTATTTGCTTACTAGTATTTGTATGGTTCTATTTATATTATTTTGTGGTGGATCATCAGTATCATTAGTAAATTTTTTTTAGGCTAGATAAGTTTAAATCCCAATATGCAAAATGATAGCTATGACGTATGTAACTCTTATCTAAACTCAATAACTGTTATTAGGAGTCAATCGATGATTACGATTTGTTCTACTTTTCTCTATTTGACATTTTGTTGATCTGCAGAGTTTAGCGTTTTGTATCGAACAAATATCAGCATATTAACCCGAGTGATTCGATTTTATAACATAAATTGTTATAAAACAAATAAAGTAAATAACTTATGGAAAAGTGGATCTCGTAATAATACTCTCTTATTTGTTTTGGTTTTCAATTCTTTTAATAATAAGAATAATATTGAAATAACTGTGTTTCTATGGACTGAGATAAGATTGAATAACGGATAAAGCCGTCATACTTTAATACGTTTCATTGGTCATTATCGAAGTGGAACTAATTGGAAAAAAGAAGGGGAAAATCAAGGATGCATAGACAGTTTCAATATTTGATCAAACTTTTAATTATATGTGAAATATGTACAGGTATTGGTTTTTTTATGTTACAAATCGGATTCCAATGTCTTTCAGTGCTTGAAATTGAGTGGGACACGTGTCTGTGTCATTTTGGTCTCTTGTGGACATTTATCTCATTGGCAATCATACCACATCTTCTTTTTTACATGTTGATGATTGTAGTTCTTTTTAGAAAAGATCCCACTGGCAATCATACCATATCTCCAAATTTTAATAGATGTAAGAAGATAGGGCATGAGTGACAATGAGACAACTCTCCATCCAAGCCACCATTTGTATAAAATTAAAACCATAATAGGTCGAAGTACGGTCTTCAACACGGAGACTTGGTATGTTACATCTGTATAAATAAGAAGAGGTGGTATGAGTGCCAATGAGACAACTCTCCATCTAAGTCAAAATTTATACAAGTAAACCTTTATAGGTTCTAAGTCTTCAAAATGGAGCATTGGCTCACTCTGAACTGCAAGCTATAAAGGGCTCTAAAAATGACTAGTGTAAAACAGGCAAACCAACGATCTTCTAAAAAAAGAGAAACAAGAAACACTTATTAACCACATCAACAAACGACATCTACTAATCATAAAATTCCTTTATACATTATGAACATTCAAACGAGAGAAAAAAATAACGGCCTGATTCAGTTATAAAACAATATAAATTAGGCAATTAATTTTCTTAAGTAAATTGTTTCATATTTTTCATGATGGGGCCTCTTATAGCCGCCCATACGGTATGGGGTTTATCATTGTTGAATGGTTGCCTATAATTGCTTACATTTATTTCATTTGAACTTTGTCATGTATAGCTGTTGTTTTTCGTCTATTAAACATAAAAATGAGGAGATGTTGTATGATTAACAATGAGACAACTCCACTGAGAACTAATGACATCGAAGTTAACAGCTATTGGTCACCAATAATGAGCAAAACCCATACCAAGATCTATCTGCCCTGAAATTTTCAGATGAATCAACCAACCCGTTGTTGGGTTGCTGCCCCTGAATTGGTAATTTTAAGGAAATTTTGCTGTTTTTGGTTATCATCTTGAATATTATTACAGATAGAGATAAACTGTAAACTGCAATAATGTTCAGCAAAGTAAGATTTACAAATAAGTCAACATGACCGAAATGGTCAATTGACCCCCTAAGGAGTTATTGTCCTTTATAGTCAATTTTTAACAATTTTCATAAAATTTGTAATTTTTTTTTGACATTTTCCACTGAAACTACTGGGCCAAGTTCATTATAGATGGAGATAATTGTAAGCAGCAAGACTTTTTAGTAAAGTAAGATGTACAGACACATCACCATCACCGAAACACAATTTTGTCATGAATCCATCTGCTTCCTTTGTTTAATATTCACATAGACCAAGGTGAGCGACACAGGTTCTTTAGAGCCACTAGTTTTTAAATTGAACGCATACATGTAGTTGACAGATGTCTGGATGTACAGGTTCTTTTGTATTTTTTTTTTCAAACGTATACTTTCCGAGAAGGTGTTGTGTTAAAATTGTTTAATTAGTTTATTATACATGTAATAGTTTGATAATTATTACTGAGCAGTACTATCATTTTAATTGGTACATGTATAACTCGTCCAGCTGATAAAGATACAAAAGGTTGTCACACATGATAACTTTTTTAGGTGAAAAGATGAAATCAATCTTTTAATTGCATTGCAATGTTCCAATCTTTAAACGGAATGCTTTAAAGTTCCATATTTGCATAAAAAACTAATAATAATTCTGTAATAATAAACTTTGAGAAAAACAGTAATGTTCAGAATATTTTTTGTTTATTTTTATGCAATCGACAATTAACAGAATACAATAAATGTATTGTTCACTTGCATTAGCAGTTATATATAATCGACATTGTTTTCTATATTCGTGCTTTAAAATGAAGAATATGTTAAAAGATCCACTGAGACTATTATAATAGATGATTATAGATAAACACAAGCCTATCTTCAACAAATGAATAATTCAATCCGTAAATCGACATCAATTTACTTCAAAAGTAAAATAATGGATAAAAATGCAATATATTAAAGTACATACTAGTAATTTATTCATGCTTAATGGTAAATGTCAAATGAATACATTAATTCGTTTCTTTAAGAACTATATATATGCTCCTTGATGACTTTGACATTGAAAAAACGTTAAAACAAAAACAAAACAAAACGGTAGACACTTCAAATATCAGTAATGGACTGAATGTTTTTTTCAAATACGTGCTTACTCCTGAGGGATAAGTATTTCATCGAATAATTCCTGACATGATCAACTATAATAGCTATGTTAATGGATGGAATGCTCTCTAAACATTCTTAGTATTGGTTTCATATCATTCCAACCAGATTTATAGAATGAATTGTTTTGTACCATTAGGGAAAAATATGTTTAAGGTATTGCGGCATTTTAAATAAGATTAAAATTAAATGTACGATACATACATGTATATAATGTCACATCGAAATCTACGATGCGTGTATCTGGTTCTACGATATATGTTATAAATTCATAGCTGGCTTGACGATATATGTTATAAATTCATAGCTGGCTTGACGATTTCTGCTATAAATTCATAGATGGCATGACGATATTCATAATATACTAATAGACGGTTTGACGAATTCTGTGATATAAATATATTGGATACGACCCTGTCTTCGATACATAATATGTATAGCTTGTATGACGATATCTATGAGATATGTTTAGCTGGTACAATGATAACTGTGATAAATTTATAGCTGGTACGACGATATCTATAATATATTCATAGCCGGTACGATGATATCTGTGATAAAAATATAATTGATACGACACTATCTTTGATACGTAACTCTGGTTCGATGATATCCAGTGTATGTAAAGTGCGGATCCTAAAATATCATTTTTACTGTATATGCCATAAATGTCTAATGTAGAATGATAAATAAACAGACGAACTTTTTTTAATTTTTGAAGAAAATGAAGAAAATTAGTTAAAATGTATATGTTCAGAAATACATAATACTAATAAAACAAAGTTAGAGATGCGAGCGGGGTTTTGTCGCGCCTAAAGCCATCCAGCTGTGAAATATATACCAAAATAGGTGAATATTTAGGACATTTCACGAACAGATCGTGCAGGTGCTTTATAACTAACAGGTGAGATGTTGTTGCAGTAAAAAATATTCATTTAAATACAATTATTAAAGTTGTATAACGTAGAATATGTTTTGTCTTTCAGTTTCTTCATATTTAACTAAATTCCACTATGATGATTTCGTAATGCTAGTCATGTTTACTGTCGAATAATGATACTATTCTTTCATTTTCACTGTGGAGCGAATCATTAGTATTGTATATGCGGTGCATTTTCACTGTATAATTTTTTTTTTTTATCTATTACAGCTCATTTCTTTAAGAATTGAATGCTTCTTTTTGTAAATTTATTGGGTGGTAAAAGCGTTGACCGAAGTACATTTTGTATGAAGCGCGGAAGCGCTTCATTCTAAAAATGTACGCACGGTCAACGCTTTTACAACCCTATAAAGTTTCAAAAAGAAGTATTCAATACTTATAATTACATTTTTTTAGCTAAAATCATGAAAACACGATTTTTATCCAGTTTTATTTAATTCACCTGTGCACTTTTTTGTGGGACCTCGTGTTATCATGCATGATAAATGTTATTGTCTGATGCAATTGTTTACGGAATAACATGTTAGCCAATCAGAATAACGTGTTATAATGAAACTTACATCTAATGTAATTATTTAAGCATATAGAGCAAGACTTTAGTTGATTTGCTTGCTTTTTTTATTGGATAATCATTATGATAACACCCAATTTAATTCAAATATTAAAATATACAGTTTAAACTATGCCTAGTCATATTGTTTAAAAATGTCAATCTTATTTACAAAGTTTGTATACACAATTATACAAACAAAGCAAGCAAGCCAAACCAAAGTTTTGCTTTACATGCATTAGGAAATTAGCTGTAAAGCCTTAATTTAGCCGACTTGCTCAAACAATAAAGTAAGAGAAAGATTTGATAAAATTTAACTTACGGAGGAAAGTTTGGTTTTAAAACACTCTAATAAATTCAATAGAAATAACATTTATTTCAAATGTATTCCATTTAGTTTCTTATAAAGCGTATAGGGATCTTTATCCTTATTTTTTTATCCATTTCATGACACTTCACCACTAATTACGTACTGCATCTTGATATAGATTGCACCTTTGTTTTCCCGTTTAAAAGGTTTTACACTGGATCCCTTTATAACTTGCTGTTCGGTGTGAGCCAAGACTCCATGTTGAAGACCGTATGTTGACGTATAATGGTCTACTTTTATAAATTGTGACTCGGATGGAGAGTTGTCTCATTGTCACATACGACATCTATATATGGCTCAAAAACGAAACGAGATGGGATAAAAAGGGATAAAAAAAATCTACGCTACTTTTTTAATATATTTACTAGAACACACCCGCGAAATCGCGGGCATTCAGAGCGTAGTTTAAAGTATGTAAAGTGTTGTTTGAAGAATTTTGTGAAATATTGAATGACTGGAGAATTTCAGCAAAAGTATCATAAATCATAGGTTATTGGGGACAGGAAAATGTTTTTTTTAATCCCTCCTCCTTTATTTCCAAAATTCCCAATTTGTGGTTTTCTATCAATTTCAATATGAATATACATTTAGTATGTTATGAACATTTAAGTAAGGAGCCTGTAATTCAGTGGTTGTCGTTTGTTTATGTGTTACATATTTGTTTTTCGTTCATTTTTTGTACATAAATAAGGCCGCTAGTTTTCTCGTTTGAATTGTTTTTCATTGTCATTTCGGTGCCTTTTAAAGCTGAGTATGCGGTATGGTCTTTGCTCGTTGTTGAAGGCCGTACGATGACCTATAGTTGTTAATTTCTGTGTCATTTTGGTCTCTTGTGGAGAGTTGTCAACATGGCAATCATACCACATCTTCTTTTTTTTTTGTAATCAATGAATTTTGTAAAAGATTTAATGAATGGAGAATTTCAGAAAAGGTATCAAAAGTGCACATGAATAATTTTAGCGCTTATAAATCTGTATCTATATATAAATAAAGTGTATTTACTTTCAATTCTAAGTTTTCTAATCGATCCATGGTGGTCATTGATATAGTATACAGACCCTCTCTATTTAATAAACTCTGTGACCACCGTGGATAGTATAAACTTGAAAATGATAGCAGATAGAATTCTGAAAATACACTTTATTCGTAGTATATGTATGTTCAAAGCATGGTTCAAAGTATACAGAAAAACGCAAACCGGAAGTATAATCTGACTTAAAATTTTGTCCAATGACGGGACAATATCCGGATGCCCTTTTTCTCGTTTTTCTCCCAAAATAACTCAATCTGAATAATCATATGAATGGATGACAAATGCGACTATGCACTGTACCTATAGGACACAGAGGCGTGTTGATTAATTTATTGTGGAAAGAAGAGAAGCGACACCCAAAATGAGGTCTTCTCGTTTAATAGTATAGATAATGGGCTTAATATGAGTCAAAATAGAGTAAAATAGTGGGTCGTATTTGGGTATAAGCGTCACGCCGGATTGCCGTTTTTTGCAAGCGTGACAGGTGAAAGTCAAATGATTGTGTAGTGAAAAACGGGAAATGAAGTCTAGCGGGACACGGATAATTACAAAAAATTAGAACTGCATAGTATATAAAGCGGGATGCGGGAATCTGACAAAACAATACTAGTAAGCGGAATACGGGAATCTGCGAAAACAGTAAGCGGGATCCGGGATCAGAACCCCCCAATGAGACCCCAGAATAAGATATTTTTGTATATTCATCCTATTGTTACAGTCATGCCTTCAATAACAAATGTATCCAGTGCATGCATTTTTTTTATATTTTTGGTCCCTTTTTCAATTTTGTGGGGTCCAAATTTATAGACAAAAGTCCTTTAATATGGATATTTGGAATTCGTTAACATGCTGAATCTAACCGTGTATCTAGTTTGGGGATTGTTTGCCTAGTTGCTGAAATAGCCCACATAGAGTTCCAAAGGGTCTAAAATCAACAAAAATGAATTGTAGCATGCATTTCGTGTACAATAACCCAAATGTGCATGGTTTTACCTCTGCGGTAGTATCCATTCGCGGATCTAGAATTTTTCATAAGTAGGGGCCCACTGACTGCCTAAGAGGGCCCCCTGCTGTCACGCTCCAGTGATTCCCTATATAAGTTAAAATCAAGAAGAAACGTAATCGTAAGAATACAATATGACATTTTGAGAATCGCTTTTGTTACAAGTTTGAAAAGCTATATATTTGATGAGGAATGAATGAGGAGTTTGTATTTCAATTTGAAAATACATGTATCATAAATCCTAAAGTCATCAACTAAGTTTTTTTTCATTTGTTGCAAGTGCATTCATCACATAATTCTACAATAAAAATTCCTCGCATCTTTGAAAATTCTACATTAATAATGACTGCACTAACAGTGATAATTCATCGCATCTATAGTTAAAATGGATCGCTTTCAATAATCGATATGCTATATTATGATGCTTTTATAACACTTATTTGAACTTTAATGCTATGTTTGTATATTATAAAGACATATCACAATGAAAATATGTTAAAACTTTACTTAAAATCCTTTAACTTGATATTTTCAAAACGTAAACAAATACAGTTTTCCCATGATCCTTTATTCTACAATAGACATACCCGCATATAACAGTAAAAATGAACTAGCTGGATTCGCACTTTATATACACTGATATCCATGACAAATATATTCATGCAGCTCGTATGACAATATCTATTATAATATTTATAGCTGGAATGACGATATATATATGATATATTTATAGCTGGTACGATGATATTCATGCTATATCAATAGCTGATTGGGCAATATCTACAATATATTGATATCTACAACATATTAATATATAGCTGTTAAAACGGCACTTACGAGAAATATATATGTAACGATGATAAGAGATATAAATTCTAGATTGATGGATTGCACAGATTCTAAATAGTGCGGAATGTTATATTATTTTACTCCATTTGTATTGGCATGCAGTACTTTATTAACAGGTAGGTTGAAGATGTTTTAAAAATATCATGCATCGCAGCTGTTTTTTGTTGTTGTTGTAGGTGTATCTTTGTTGTAGATATCGTTTGATTGTAGGTGTCTTTTGGTTATAGCTGTTTTTGGTTGTAAGTGTCTTTGGTTGTAGGTGTCGTTTGATCGGTGCCGCATTGATGTAAACATCATAATTCTTTCTTATTCATATTCTTTACATTTTTTTTTTATCTTATAAATTCTTTTCGTTGTCTTGAAGTTGTGTGATTTGTTTTCGGTGAACCTTATTTTAGGGTAGATATAGTATAATGATTAATACACATCTTTGAGAAGAACATCGGAGTCAAAGCTTAATTTATGAATACTCTTTTAAAAAGTTAATTACCCTTAAAAAACTAAGAAAATTTTCTCTGTTTATTGTATCCCCGTCATTAAATTAAGACATTTAAGAGTATTTGAAGAAATTTTTTGAAGCATTTCAATTTCACTCTTTCATACATTACAATAAACGAACCCTTATATTTTGAAATCCATCTTATACAGTTTGAATATAAAATCATTCTGTTAGATAATCAGTTATTATGGAAAATAAGATGTGGTATGACTGTCAATGAGACAACTCTCCACAACAACAAATGATACAGAAATAAACAGCTATAGGTCACCGTACGGATTTCAACAATGGATAAAGCCCATACCACATTGCCAACTATACAAGATTCCGAAATCCAAAATGTAAAACAATTCAAAACGAAAAAAACTAACAGCCTAATTAATGTACAAAAAATAAACGAAGAACAAATATGGAACACAGCAACAAACGACAACCATTGAATTACAGGCTCCTGACTTGGGACAGGCACATACATACAGAATTTGACAGTGTTAAACATGTTAGCGGGGCGCCAACCCTCCCCTAACCTGGGACAGTGATGTCACATTAAAACATAAGAACAAACTATAAAAATCAGTTGAACAGGCTTAAATCATTAGATGGATAGAAAAAGAAATGCATATAACAAACACATGTGGACGTAACAGGGTATTTGTACATCCCAACAACAAAAAGACACAAGTTCCGATCTTAGAGTACTCGCAGTTTCTGACAGCTAGTTAAAAGCCAATAACAACTAAAACAAATCATGTATCTAAGACTAAATACAGAAACATAATTACTTTTTTTAACATTGAACAGTGAGAAAGTTTACATATTGAAAATTGAGCATATATGCCTTGTTATAACTATGAAAAGTCCTTTTATTTCTATTTTCCAGTTTCTAGTGTCGAGTCGAAAAGAGAAGTCTCCATATGTACACAAACCGGTTCCTACCAGATTTTAAATACGGTACCAATCACACAAACGAATCAAACGTCCTTGACATTTTCTGTAAAGACATGCAAGCATGCAAGAATCATTTTGACTGACAATACAACTTCATTTAGACCCGCATATATAATTATAATTGGATTATGGACTAAACATCAGATAGTGTCTCGAATCACCACGTGTTTTAGTGAAAAATTCACGAGATGTTTATATTCTTCAATAGAAACTCCTTCTGTTTTGAGTTGTAGTGGGTTTAGAAAATTTTGGGTATCATGGAACGCCAATATAACGTTTGGACAAGGGGACATCATCGGAGATAACATTACAAGATCGGAGATGCTGTACAATGAAGTGGTCATTGATTTTATTGGAATTCAAACTGTATCTGGCGATAATGATAAATGGACATTCAACTCAGGTAACATATTTTTATGCCCCATTTATGGGTATTATGTTTTCTGGTCTGTGCGTCCGTTTGTCCGTCCGTCCGTTGGTCCCGCTTCAGGTTAAAGTTTTTGGTCGAGGTAGTTTTTAATGAAGTTGAAGTCCAATCAACTTGAAACTTGTATACAGGTTCCTTATGGTATGATCTTTCTAATTTAAATGCCAAATTAGAGTTTTTACCCCATTGTCACGGTTCACTGAACATAGAAAATGATGGGGCATCCGTGTACTAGGGACATATTCTTGTTTAAAATATTAATGTATAATATAGCTTTTATCAATATAAATAAGAAGATGTGGTACGACAACTCTCCATCCAAGTCACTATGTATAAAAAGTTAACAATTAAATGTCAAACAAGGAGCATTGGTTAACACCGAACAGCACATATAAAAATAATCTTCTATATAAATGATCCCAGATTAAAAATTGACGAAAAGTCCATTTTACAAAATCATAACTTGAAATCCGGCTGGTGTTACCAAATGACATTTTGATGCGAGCTACTTTCCTATTAGGTGGTAATAAATGGTTAGCAACTAAACAGAGCATACGTTGAAAAATTGATAAAGATTAAGTTAAAATTTGGCCATGGTAATTTTCATAGGTATTTGGGAACAGCACTATTATTTTTGCCCTCCCATTTTCCAAAATCCGTTAACTTATTTTTTTCGTTTTCCATTCATTTCAATTATTTTCGCGGTTTTCTTTATTATAAGAACATAATTATATTACAATTTTCTTGTATGTGCTATTTACTATCAATTCCTAGTATACTATCCACAGTATACACAAACTAAGTTTAGTAGATTAAAATTTTGTGTATCCGAAAGTTTTTGAATGACAGGGTTATCTCTCATATCATCTATGTTAATGAAAAACGACATGCTTGTCTGGAAATTTGAATATTTTGACCTGAATAAAACGATAGCCGAGTAAGGGTGTCTTTGATTAGAAAGTCAATACATGATTCTCATAGAAGATTCAATAAGGAAGGAAAAGAGTGTCTTTGTGGGATATGAAGTCACATAGAAATAATTTTAATTGTTTTTTTTTTAATATAGAGTCATATGACAGTCACACAAGTGACCGGTAAAACAATGTTAATTCAATTCTTGCACCAATGCATACATATATCATAAACATAGTCTTCTCTGCACGATTTGTAATTTTTTTCTCATAAATGTCGTATAATTGTCAAAAAATATTTCAATTTGGTCAGTCTTGTTGTGAAAATATGTCAGCTAATTAATTGTCGTGTTTTGAAGCCGAAGTTAAACGATTGTCACCCGTTTTATAAACAATCAACAGAGAAGCATGGATATTCAGGTAAGCACGTGTATAACAGGTACAATAAGATAAAGTTTATCTTGATGACGGAGTGATGTTTACGTTTGGTTTTCCATTCGCACTTGCGTATTGCGATCACCGGATTTTTACGAGAAAGGTCACGCCCTGCATACGGAAAACATGTCGTCGAATTGTTTGCTGGAAGCAAGCAAATTGAAAAAAAGCAAACTTCTAAATTTGAGCAAATTATTGAATTTTCTCGAGAAAAAAGTATATGTACACAAGTTTTATAATAAAAACTAGCCATTTAGTTATAAAAAAAAAACATATCCATAACTTATTTTTAATTTGAACTTTCATATGACTTTGAAGATGGGTAAGCAATTCAAAATGGCGACTTAAATCCCTTTAGACTTTTTCAGTTTACGGATATGGATAGTAAACTGCACATTACTAGAAAACAAAGAAATATGTATGCCAACTTTACTGTAAAAGTTGATAATGTAATACAAATACACAGGAAATACGATTTTTTTTTTTGAAAAACAAAGATAAAAATATTTTGAATCTGCTAACCGAGTCCCTTTGCATAGGGGTAAATACAAATATTATGTATAAGAACCAGGGTTTATTTATTATCAGAAAAATGAGAACTTATTATTACTAGATTTAACTAACTGCAATTATTCTTAGAGTTGCACATGCGCGTTAAATTATATCTATTGTTTAAAACAGTTGTTGTCCCATGTATCTGCCTGACATAATCAATAGATCGTTATAGAATTGCAACCTCGGCATAATAGATCGTTATAGATAAGGATTGCTACTTCCGATAATGTATGCATATTTCAGATAAAATACCACTATATTACATTGTCCTATCTTATTTCCCCAACTATGGGCGAGTTTTCAATTCATATAAACATCTATAAACTTTCATGACAGCACTCAAGAATGCAAACCATTAAATATATTATAAGCATTGTCTTATATCTATTATCTATATCAGAACTACAATTTACAATTTGTAGAGAATAAATAATCGTACTATAATTTTTTTCAGAAATCAATGATACAATTGGTATAAATGCTGCCATTGTTTGCGAAGGAGAAGATGAAACAACAACTCTTCCGGATTTGCCACCGAATTGTACTTGTTCATGCATACCCAGTGGGAATCATTTTGACTATCTGAATGACCTTAATTTAACAACTGAACAATTATATTTACATCTAAAGGATCGTCTTACAGATTTAAAAGCCTCCATTTCAATAAATCCGAAAAGTACTAGAATCGCTAAATCTAAATTGAGGTGTGCAGATGATAATCGTTTTGTTTCACGTTTCGCTGGTGTGATTGGTTCACTTGTTTTGGTTGCTGTCGCTGGTTTTATTGTTTTTTTAGATTTAGTGGGGTTCGTCATTAAGTCGTGAAAACTGTACATCATTTTTTTTTGTTTCAACTCCTTGGAATGTTAGTTATACAAGAAATTATGCAAACACGTTTTCATTTAATGAATTGTCTCACAAGCCAGAACTGTCTTTAAAAAGTTTCCGTCACAGTCTTTTCAGCCATATGTAATGATGTAATAAAATTAAGGAAGATTGCTCTTCATGTTTTTGAATTTTTGCCATATATTCAGAATCCTCTGATTTTATCCATGTATATACTATCCTCTGATTTTATCCATGTATATACTATCCTCTGATTTATCCATGTATATACTATCCTCTGATTTTATCCATGTATACACTATCCTCTGATTTTATCCATGTTATATACCTTCCTCTGATTTTATCCATGTATATACTATCCTCTGATTTTATCCATGTATATACTATCCTCTGATTTTATCCATGTATATACTATCCTCTGATTTATCCATGTATATACTATCCTCTGATTTTATCCATGTATACACTATCCTCTGATTTTATCCATGTTATATACCTTCCTCTGATTTTATCCATGTATATACTATCCTCTGATTTTATCCATGTATATACTATCCTCTGATTTTATCCATGTATATACTATCCTCTGATTTTATCCATGCATATACTATCCTCTGATTTTATCCATGTACTGCCATTTAAAAAAATCCACACTAATTCCCACTTATCTTTTCATAATTTTACAACATATTGATTTCTTCGTTTTAGTTCCTTTATTCATATACTATCAATTTATATAGCTTTCTTTTGAAAAGCTTGATATTATGAAACAGAGTAGCGAGCATTTATAAATTACGTTTTAGACTATAGACCTATTATATTAGTAAGTGTCTTATCTAAACTATTTACGTCTATATTAACAAGTCGCTTACTGGCGTGGTCAGAAGACGAGGACAAATTAATTGATAACCAATTTGGATTCCGACCAGGCCGTTCAACTATAGATGCAATTTTTGTTATCCATGGAATTATTACACATGTCCTGCAACATAAAATGAAACTGTTTTGTACCTTTGTGGATTTCCGTAAAGCATTTGATAAACTAAGCAGACGGATCTTATTATATAAACTTCTACAAAATGGTGTCAGTAGCAAATTGGTTAATATGATCAAATATATTTATTCGTCTGTCCGGCTACGAGTTAGATCTGGTGGTTTACTTTCGGGCGCAATTAACAATTTACTTGGTGTGAAACAAGGGGACCCATTGTCTCCCTTATTATTTTTGTTCTTCATCAATGATATTATAAAAGATATGTCCGTAAATGCTAGTGATGACGTTGTACAACTCAATGGTTTTCTAATATACTTAATTCTTTTCGCTGATGACACTGTATTGTTGAGTAAGTCTCCCGAAATGTTACAAAAATTACTAGATAATCTATCAATCTATTGTAAGAAATGGAACATTGAGGTAAATACAGACAAAACCAAAATTGTTGTTTTTAGAAATGGATGGCAGCCAGCTAACTTCAGTTTTATGTATGAAGGTAAAGAACTACAAATAGTGGACTCTTACGTGTATTTGGGTATGCTACTTCATTATAATGGGAAATTCTTACATACCCAAAAAAGATTATCTCAACAGGGATCAAGAGCGCTTTCGTCACTTCTGAACTCTTTAAAACATGTGTTTTTATCCACAAGTCAAGAATGTCTACTGTTTGATAGTATGGTTGGTTCCGTATTGAACTATGCATCTGAAATATGGGGTTTTCACCGTGCAAATGATATAGAGCAAATACAGAACCGTTTCTGTAGATTTTTTTTAAAACTAGGTAAAAATGTTCCTTTAAGTTTTTTATGTGGTGAACTAGGTCATTTGCCTATGTATGTCTCAAGAAAACAAATTATTTTGAAATATTGGCTTCATATTATTGTAAATAAGCCACCTATTGTTTATGATGTTTATCAACTTTTATTAGAAGATGCAAACAATGGTAAAAAGAACTGGGCGTCTAGTGTTCGTGATTTATTGTGTAATCTTGGTTTGAACTATGTTTGGACTGCACAGAATTATGTAAATATACAGTTAGATGTTATAAAAACTCGTATAAAGGACCTGTATTTACAAACTTTGTATGCATCAATAAATGATTGTGAAAAACTGTGTATTTATAAACACCTCAAAACAGACTTTGTAATAGAGAATTATTTAGATTTTTTTTATTAATAGTAACTTACTTACAAAATTGAGAAGTGGTACTTTGAAACTGAATTTGGAATTAGGGCGATATAAAAATATTCCTAGACATATGCGTCTATGTGAATGCTGTAATATGGCTTGTATTGAAAATGAATACCACTTCGTACTTGTATGTCCAGCCTACAGAACTGTGAGACAAGAACATTTGCCAAAATATTATTGTTCTTGGCCAAATAATTTTAAACTTTTTCATTTACTTCAAGCAATATCAAAATCAATCACAATTAAACTTTGTAACTATCTAAAATATGCTTGGGAAATTAGATCATGTATTGTGAATTAATTGTACCTTTATTATATTATGTATTGTTCTCTGCTATCTGTTGTTTTGTCACATTGTATATACTTGTTTATGTATTGCCATAGCATATTATTTATGCTTTCGCAAATAAAATATTCATTCATTCATTCATTCATACTCCAAGAACGGCGAAATGGTCACATAAAAGAGTAATCATCAGTCTAATGACTCATGAGCGGTCTATCATGAACACAAACAAGTATTCCTGAGCTATAGAAAAAATTCAAAGAAATTATCAGAATAACTTTTTTGTTTTACTTTTAGACACACGAGTACCTCAAACATTAGTATTGATTTCAACAGAAACTAAAAATAAACAAATAAACCAGTGACAATTCTGCTTCAAGTCGTATTAAACTCTATAAAATCAAACCAGAATTCCACAATATTATTTGAAAAATCATAGTTTTGAATGAAATTCAGTGTCAGTGTAGCGGACTGTAGAGTAAACTTGAAGCTTACCGGTAAATTGCATTTAAATGTACGTGTGTGATGAACTAGAAAGGCGTTGATATGTCCAGTTTTTTTTTTGCAATTGGAAATTTTAGGATAATTCATATTTTGAAAAAAGTATATACGATACTAAAGGGTTATCGACCACAATCTTTGACTTTTCAAACATGTATAATTGGAAGAACAAACCTAACAGCCAAACAAAAAAAAACGAACAAAAAAAATCAGATTCCATCTACAAAACATAACACAGAAACAAAGAATTGAGCATTATGACTGCATACACTAGTATTGGACCAATCAAACCTTAAATCGGGACGCCGACGCCATACGCAAGTGTTGAACTATTCTAACCTCAAACCTGGACACGACAAGCGGACCCTTTAAAGTGGACGGTCCACCCTTGAAAACGGCGGACGCGGATCCTTGAAAGTGAACGGCACATGGTTCAACACTAGAATATGGCGTCGGCGTCCCTATTTAAAGGGTTGACTGGTCCAGTCGGTGTCCTTGGCTTGGAGTTCTTACGACACATACTGTACTACTCACAACTCATGAACATTTAAGGTGAAAATCGTCAATACATAAGAAAAATCGTAGTTTCTTTGTTTTGTTCTGCGAACTGATTGTCTTATCTTCATTTTTCATTTTTTACAATTACATTGTCAGTTTGTTTTTTTATATTTGGCCTCTCTTTTTTTATCAATATATTTATGGTGCATCACATCTGTATTAAATGGACATATATTGTAATTGCTTAATGTCGAATGACTGCTTTACATGCTTCAACAAGTAAAAATGTTTTTTTATAATGGTCTTAATCACTGGTATTATCGACAAGTGTTTTTTTTTATATTCTACATTAGATAGAGGTATAGGGGTAGAGTTAAGATCTCATAAAACATGTTTACCACGCTGCATTTGTGCGCTTGTCCAATGTTTGGAGCCCTTTGTCTTTGTTAGTCTTGACGTATTTAAAAAAAAAGTTCATTTATTTGTTTGGTAGTTCAGTGTAACATCATTTTCACAAAAATCATCTGCCAACAGTATATCAGAATCGGACATATTAATATTGTATCGAAAGTTACAAACAACACTGCGAGAATTTCACGGTTAACACAAAACAATCAAATTTAAAATTTAATGTAAACTCTTGGGGGTAGTAAATATACATTACCAATTTTTTCAGTTTTCAGTTTTTAGCTTCTTTCAAAATCACGAGTACAAATGTTATCACCCTTAAAATAAACTTATTAAACAATGGAAATATGAAAACTTTATAACACAGACAAATAATACTGATCCGTATATTAATTTTGAACTGAAAGCAATTTTAATTAATAAGCCAGGTTCAGTTTTGAAGTCAATTTGCTTAATTTACATAATTATCTGAAAAAAAAAAACTGTTATCAGGATTTAATCGTTTTTACGATTAAAATTTCCTTTACAGACAAAAAAAAATCCATTTACTAAAATTTCAATGTTGTCTTATTGGCTATAATCATTGTTAGTCGTATAACTATAAGACTGTTCATTTTCATCCGGTATTTGAAGCGTTTCGTATTTTCCAATAATTTTGACATGCGTGTCGCTGCTATCACTTGCAATGGAGGATTCGTCTACCTGTATTTCTAATTCTTCAGTATCTAGATTGTGTTCCTCGTTTTCGGTATAAATATGAAGAGCAACATCAGTGAAATTCATACTGGGGACAATGTAAGATTCGCCCGTTAATGATTTTGGTGTGCTATCTTCCTGACTGAATTTTAACTGATGATTGCTGCTTTGTGTAATATATTGACAGGCACTGTTGTTGGTATCACAGTTTTCAAAATTACCGTTGCTATTTGAACGTTGACTTGTTACAAGGACATTGTTTAATGCATCTTCAGGAGAATTGGCAACGTTAACTGGATAAAAATTCACACTATCAATATCATCGTAATACGCTTGTCTGGTAGCCGTTTCTCCATTCCCAGTTGACGGACTCGACCTGCTTAGAATAAGACACAAGTGCATATTATTGAATTTAATTATTTTTTTCCTTTGTTTTTAAATGAGACAATCAAGTGGTGACTTTGTCAAATTTCTGTTTTCTGTTTTTACCTTTAATTTGTTGTTTAACGTTGACATTGTAATTTAAGTGATAAGTTGACGAAATATGATGAAATGTAAAAACCGTAAAAATAAAGAAACATCAACAAATTAGCCATGACAAACTTAAGTTCATGGAATGTGAACTGATTTATATTTCAAACAGGGAAAACATGGTTTATTTTAAATGGTCGAATCTAGTTTTTACCTTGATTTGAATACTTTCAAACGCTGTTATATACTTTGCGATTTGAATTTTTTTTACAATATCATTTATCCATGTTATCTAAGCACTAAAATAAGGCACATAAATAGACTGAATTCAATAAAAAGAAAAACTGATAAGAAAGAACATATACAAAATTTGATAGGGCATTGCTACTATTGATATCGACATGTATTGAAAAAGACGACAGGAAACACCAAATAGTCTTAAAGAAAACTGTAGCCGTTACACATTTGGAAAATAAGTTTTGGATATCGACTGGATGCAACGTATACATTACTAGTATTCGAAATACTGATGATTTTCTTATCCCAGACATAGCTTACCTTAGTCGTATTTGGCACAACCTTTTGAAACATTAGGGTCCTCAATGCTCCTCAATTTGAACTTGTTTGGCTTTCTTAATATTTTGATCTGAGCGTCATTGATGAGTCTTATTCAGACAAAACACGCGTCTGGCGTATTAAATTATTATAAGCCTGGGACCTTTGATAACTAATTGAATAAATTAATGGAGCTAATTGAAAGGAAATATCAGCTGAAGAAACCTTGAAAAGTGTTATTGAATACCATACAACATATCCTTATTTTATATTGCTTAATTCTAAATTTAATTAGAACATTGAATAGTAATCTTAGTTAAATGAATAAAAAACATTTCAAAGAAATATTTTAATATTCATCGATATCGTCAGATAAATCAGAGAAACAAGGAGACACTAAATTGTTTTTTGATAACTGTATCAGACGAATACATCGATATCGTCAGTATTGAAAACTTAAACAGTTTAGCCAGAAGAACCGTCCGATATTTGAAATTTAGCTACACCACCGAATCTTTGCATATGGCCGATCTTGTGTTTGAAGTGACACAAATAGCAAAAGATGCTTATTGATCTTGATACGATCTCGAAACTACACGTCTAGTCTTAAAAAAAACTCAAAATGAGTCCAAATTATCTTAATAATTTCTAAGATTTTTCCAATTCGGAAATAACAAAATAATTCTACAAACAGAACTCCATAAATTTTGACTGACCCGACGTTCGATATTTGTGTCCGTAAAACAATACAAGTTTGAGCTTTCTAAAAAGCTGCGGACTGCTTCGCTCTATCCTAATTTAAGGTAATATGTGTGCATGTGGTTGTTGATAAAGTATTGGACATGTTTTTTTTTTTTTTATTAAAAATAGATGTGTTATACTAGGAATATCAATTTTTGTATAAATATATCACTTTCCGCTCGAAAACAATTATCACGTGATATTCGTATCACCGACGATTTAATTTACATCAAGCTTGCAATGCAAAGCAATAACATATAATTGTAAACAGCAAAACATATTGAGCTTTTAATGAAAATGATATTGTTCTACTTTCTACTTTTAGAGTGTGCGTTGTATTTAAATGCATTTTTTGTTCTCTTTACTTGTTGATAAAATTTAAAGCATTAGTTTTACTAACAGACACGACTCTGGAGGTGTGCCTAGATTGGTGGTTATAAAATACAGATAATCGTGCACATTGCAGAATAACAGAGCGAATGAACATGATTTTATAATTAGTAATTGATATTTCAATATTGAATTTCAGTGTGCAATATTTGCGTAATAAAACGAACATAATGAGAGTTGATCGGAACTGAAATACACATAGTTAATTTTCCGGCATTTGATGTCTTATCCTTATACGAGAAAAGTCTATTATTCTTTATCTTATTTTAGCCAATAGCTGTTGCAGTATCACATCCGCATCACAAAGCAATCAATCAGAATCTATATGTGATAGGTAATTATTTGAAGATGGCGTGTATGTTCACTGAAACTAAAAGCTCTGCACCGTGATGCGAAGCAACAAAAAAAATTCCAAAGTCGTTAAAACTATGTGAAAAGCAAAGAAAAAATATATCCATTGATATCCTTCATATATTGATACTATGAGTGTCGTTTTGAACAATAAAACTTGAGGAATCAAATTTGAAAACAAACTACTAGTATATACCTTGAGTCGTGTCTGCAAAACCCTTGTCTGTTCTTTAATACTGAAAATAGGAATGATCATATCAAAAAGAATTTCAATTACGCAACAATTGTTATGAATACACATATACACCAGTTCTTATATTTACCACAAAACCTAAACAAAGATCCGTGTAATTTGAATTTATTCCGTAAAAAACAATTCCACTATCATGTTTCCTTTTATGGAATAGGAGAAGGGAAGGATACAAAAAGGATATTCCATGAGCAATTATTTGTCAATCAGTAGACATGGAATCATACTTAGAACATGTAGAATGCCAAGCTATTCAAATCTGATAAACAAAAAATCAAAGATTAATTTTTTTTCAAATCAAACACAAACAACGTAGCTATTGGCCTCTTATCAGCTGGCTTAGTACATTGTGTTTGCTTTCATAATATTTGACCATTTGTTGATTGGGTTCAATTTATAATTCAATTTTAGTTTATTGCCATGTATGCAATCATTTAAGAGTAATGTCGTATAGGTTTTTTTATTTGATGTTTTATTATACATATACTGTAAATATATCCTACTGATCGAGACAAGAAAGAGATCGATATCAAAATGACGTATTACAGCCGATTGAATTGAAAGTGTAGGTAAAGATTATATCTTTGGTTAACTTGCTTGCTAGCTGAACCGTGAAGTCATTATTAGATAAGGTAAACTACCCTCCTTTAAGAGTAGACTAGTCCGACATATAACCAATCTATCTATGTGTCTGTAGGACTAGGCAACATTTGAAAGAAGGGTAGTATACCTTACCTAATAATGACTTCACGGTTCAGCTAGCAAGCAAGCTAATCAAAGATGTTACCTTTACCTATATACTTAATGCAATCGGCTGTAAACAATTTTGATGTTTTAGTCCAAAGTCAGACACCTTGTCAATAGTTGTCATTGTCACGTTAATATATTTGCGTGATTACGATACCATTTATTCAAACACATTCACGAATATAAAAAACCAACAAAGTATTAATAAATCTTCGAATCAATCTTAATAAGCGTATACATCTATTTACCGTTCACGCTACACCAGCACAGAAGTATCATTATTAGCACAGCTCCGAGTGTCAACGTAAATTCTGCTGGGAACACTTGGTCCCTAGAATGTTGTTGCTCTGCCAAAAAACATAGTCATTTGTTAAACTACAAGTGAGTCTAGTCAAGAAAAGATTTTGTTCTGACTATCAAAATCATCATTAAAATGTCAACATGTGCATGCTGCAACTACCATTTTGATACTATCGCCAAGGAAAAAAAAAGGATCAGACAACAATCTACTAACAGTTTTCATGAAAAAACTGCACAACATTCAATTAAATTTCGCAATAACTGAGCGAGGCTAGTAATGTATATCAAATTCAAAAGAAATAATTCGATGTCTTACAAATAAAAACTCATTATAATATCCGTTATAATATTAAAACCGTAAGATGGATCAACAATATAGACTTATTTAATAATGTTAAAAATCATACATTTCAAAAACTTTGCCAAATCAAATATTCGACATTATGCATTAGAATAATGGCAAAGTGAAGAGAAATAGTACACATTGTGCACGTATATGAACTTTCAAAACGATTTAGGGATTAATGATTTTCAAATCCTATTAATTTTCTATAATAGACAACTTTCAATATGCAAACAAATCTTTTGTTAATCAAAGATATATATTTGCCAAAAATCATATCTTCCTTTCATATATTTTAAAAGTTTTACACAATAACCAAATAAAAATAAAAACAAGAGCAGCGTTACTACGTACAAGAAAGTGTTGACAAACAAATTTAAAATTATATATTTTAAATTCATTCAAATAAAGTTTTTTTTCAATTTGGATGTTCTGTTTATTGATTTTTTTTTTACTGTAATGAGGACTTAGCCTTCTACTACCTGTTTTGACTATGGTTTCATCTGTTTTGTTGCTTTCACCAGCTGCAGTTGTGGAATATAATCTTAAAAGGTAAATTGTGTCTGAATCTAACCCGTTTATTGTAATTGTGGATCTATTTACTACATAAGCTTGATTCCATCTATGTTCAAAATGTTTGCGGTATTCTACAAAAATCGTTTTTTGTAATCCAAAGTCCTGGTCAGCTTTCCATTTGACGAATATTATGTCACTCTGTGCAAAGGCCTTTATATTTGTAGGTGTTCTTGGTGGATCTAAAACATGTATTTAAAAGTATTATTATCTAATGACTACATTTTATATCGATAACGATGTAAGAGTATTCTAATTTGCATATAAATATGATCGAAAACACTAAAGACATTGGGTGATTCTGCGACGAAACAGGCAATTATCTTTATTCAATCGTAAATGAACATAACTACATTGATTCGTAAGTAGACGGCTCGAATGATATAAATTGAAGAACATTTAGAAAGGATTGGATTGGTTAATTTTTAATGTGCACCTATGTTTATAATATACTAATACCATTCAAAAAATCTAAATATCATAATCTATGATATGAAAAAGTTTTAAAAAAATTCTGCCACGTATGTTTCAATATAGACACTAAATTGGTTAGTCGATATAATGTATGTGTTTCTCAATGCATCCTCAATGCTCTTCAACTTCGTACTTGTTTGGCTTTATAAATATTTTGATATGAGCGTCCCTGATTAGTCTTATGTAGACGAAACGCGCGTCTGGCGTACTAAATTATAACCCTGGTACCTTTGATAACTATTTCTAACTCATTTCGACATTTTTGAACCAATTTTAATCTTTTAGAAACTGGTAAAGTCACGTGAGAGGTGAGCGTTAAAAGATAGATAGTTACCCTCTCGGCGCAATTTGCGTTCTTCTGATTGGAGTTCATATGATAACGTCTGATTTCGTTTTGCAAATTGATTTGCATGTTCAAAATGGATTTTGTAATAGTTAAAAGCCAACGGTAATAAATAGTTTCATAAACCATAGTCATTAGAACTCTGGCAGATGGATGTCTCAATTGCATTTTGTATTTAATCTCCTTACTTAATATAACGAGGTATCAAAAAAATAATATCGATAAAACTGCTGTCACATCTTATTAAGAAACTTTTGTAAGTTAAAATGAAGCAAAATAATTATAGACAAATTCAATGTTTTAATAATTTTTATATTCCAGTCAACAAAAATAAGTAAATTTTTCCGATATTCATTTTCAAAAATACATTTATGATTTTCAATTTAACTGACAAAAATGATTTATATGTAAACACCATGTTATCCACATTATGCTTTTTTTTCACAAATGATTACAATATATACACATCATAACCACACTTATTGTCAAAATACATACATAACACATTTACAATCACGGAATCTTCTGCTTCTCCAGCTGAATTAGAAACAAAACAAGTGTACTGGCCTGCATCAGTTCTTTTAATATTGTCCAGTTTTAACTGTTTGTTAGCTGTGTAAGTAATGTGACCATTTGTTGTATATTTCCATATAACAGATGTATTCCAATTGTCATTAGAGGTGTAATTGCAGTCTAGCAGTAATGCTTCATTTTCTATAATATTAATGTTTCCACCAGGAATTGTTTTCACTGTTGGTTTAACTATATAAAAAAAGTATAATATAAGAAAACAACAAAAAAGAAGTGATCTAAAGGCTCACCTATTAATATTAAGACAATGTCGATTTTCTAATTTCTAATGTTTTTTTTTTTACCAATTTATGAAAATAAGGTGAGAATTTTTGTTCTAGAACTTAAAATTTAAGAACTTAGAAAAAAGAGATTTTATTTTTATTTTTGTAATTATCAATATATCTTAACATCACATTTGTTTATATAAGTTTACTTTTCCGGATAAAAAAAAACCCCAGAAGGAACTATGTTTTTGTCGATAAATTGATTCACAATACTCACAATACAAATGCAACGTCACTCTCTTTGTTAGTGTTATTCGTGTCACATTGTTGAAAGCTATACACCTCAGCGATTGCAAATGATTTGAAACATTTGGTATAAATGTGTAAGTAAGAGAGGCTGGTCCACCAGTTGCAACAACAGCGTTTCTATTCATCCACTGCATTAACTCTGGTGGTTTTCCAGATTCGACATCACATGTCAAAGTCATTTGTTTATCAACGATACCATACACAATGCTATCCTTGCTGATTCCTAATATTGAAATGTTTCTTGGGGGCTCTGAAATAGACAAAATAGGCTCAAATTTGTAAAGTGATGTATGTGTTTGTGTTCTTATACATTTTAAAAGTCTTCAGTTTCAGAGGTAAATGAAATAAAACTTTAAATTGTTCGTTTGATCATACATTTTTTTAGATATATTTTCATCAATAACGCGTACGCTTACATATACATACTTAAAAGCCAGGGATGTATATTTGTCTGAAAAGGACCTAAACAGAATACCAAATTCATCATCTTAGGTCAAGTATGCCTAAGGGATTTGGAACCTACGTTTCGAAATAGTTTCTTACTTTTAGAACGTTGAATTTAAAATAAGTTTTTAATAAATCATGTTAGAATCAAAACTAACGATTAAATGATAAATTCGGCGACAAACAGTCTATTAGCAGTGGTATCGATTATTACCAGTTAATGAAATAAACATTTTGTAGATGTAGTATCTTAAGGTGACATTTCAATTCCATTTTTCAAAAGATAAAGCATGACAACAATGTAAACCGTCTTTTACACTATAGAAGAGTGGCGAAATATACAAGAGGGGCAGACAGACTCATAGCTCCTATCTTCGAAACGAAAACTTTTTGTGTGATACTTGATATTTGGCTTTCCTAAATTTAAGTTTTATGCTTATTTGATGAGAAAAAAAGTTAATTGCGAGAAGACACTGTAATGGTCAATCAGTATGGTTTGGGTCAATATCCCTAATGCAGCTCTAAAATTGAGGAACTAAAAAATAGTGCGAAAACACCAAATCGCTATGCAGTGATATTGGACATGTTTTAAGTTTTAACAAGTGTCTGATCTTAACCTTTGGTGCTGATTTGATGAGCAGAGAACCATAGAACAAAGGTGTTCTACCTATTGAGTTTAGCTTTTTGCTAAAAAATAAAAATAAAAATAAGAAAAATAAGAAAAATACCGGACTCCGAGGAAAATTGTTAGTTAAAAAGCTCAATCACATTAGACGAATGGCAAACAACTGTCATATTCCTTACCTGGTGTATCCATTTTCTTATTTTTACAAAGGGTTTGAAACTAAATTTTCCACGAACTTATTGTGTAAAACGGGGAGTGTTTACGTCACGAAGACGCATCACATAAACTCTCTGGATAATGCTACAAATGCAAATAATGGGAAAGTGAATATCCCCAAGAAGTCTCACCACATATGTACAAATGTCTCATCGCCGAGTGAGCTATTGTTTGTTCATAATTGTAGTTACGATATTGGCAAAGAAATTGAGAAAAAAGCTACCATTATCGCCTTCATATAATGAGTTGTTCATATTGACCCATATGCGATTTTGTGTGAAAATATTTCAAATGAACCAACCTGGACAGTCTATTGATATCATGCTGTTTAATTGTATAGATGATTGTCTCTATTGGATATTGTAAATTGACTTTCAAATGTGTCTTCTTTCCAATCGTTCAAATAATGTCACATTGACTTATTTTAACATCAACGTATTTCATTCATATGATTATCGTTAAAAGTCGTTCTCCATCGATGTCGTAGAAAACGACGAATTTATATTGCAACGTAATAACACGAAATAAAACTCAGGTATTTGACCAGTTTCGAATCCACGAATGTGTCCATTGTGTGTTACTTGATTATTAAAATCTGGTAATAGTTGTGACAAGTAATCAAACCATTATTGTAGCAAAGGCTTATTGTAAATAACAGTTGTGAAATTTCACAATAACCTTCGTACAAGTTGTGATAAGGATAATTCAAAGATGCATACACAAAGATTCACAGGTATAAAAAAAGTTTGAACGCTACTTATGATCAAACCAACATAAAACCACATATTTTTCAGGGCTGTTGAAAGCTGGGACTTTGTTTACAGCGGATATCACTTCTAACTTCTTATCAAATCTGTCAGGAGAATTGTTCCAGAATAGTATGTAGAACTGTTATCCTTACACATTTTAGACAGTTCTAGCTAGAACAGTTCTAACCTAGAACTGATTTGGTCATTTCTACCTAGAACTGATTTAGAAAGTTTTATATGGCACGCCGTTTTTATTCAAATTTGAAGATATTTTATTTATTTAACAAGATATCTTATTAAGTATTAAGATATCTTTAATTTTTATAAGATATCTTATTTAATTTGAAAGTAAATAAGATATCTTTATTAGTTTATAAGATATCTCTATAAGTTAATAAGATATCTTATAAAGTATATAAGATATCTTACTTCTTTATAAAGATATCTTTTAAATACATACTTTATAAGATATCTTATTAATTAATAGAGATATCTTATCAACTAATAGAGATATCTTATTAACTTATGGAGATATCTTATATATTAAATAAGATATCTTTATAACCAATTAAATAAGATATCTCTATAAGTTAATAAGATATCTCTAAAAGTTTATAAGATATCTCTATAAGTTAATAAGATATCTCTATAAGTTAATAAGATATCTCTAAAAGTGTATAAGATATCTCTATTAGTTTATAAGATATCTCTTTAAGTTAATAAGATATCTCTATTAATTAATAAAATATCTTATAAAGAATATACGATATCTTACTTCTTTATAAAGATATCTTTTAAATACATACTTTATAAGATATCTTATCAATTAATAGAGATATCTTATAAACTAATAGAGATATCTTATTAATTAATAGAGATGTATTATAAACTAATAGAGATATCTTATTAACTTATGGAGATATCTTATTAAGTAAATAAGATATCTCTATTATTAACTATATAAAAGATATCTTATATAGTTATTAAGATATCTTATAAATTAATAGAGATATCTTATATTTTAAATAAGATATCTTATATATTTAATAAGATATCTTTATAAACATTTTAATAAGATATTTTATTTAATATATAAGATATCTTATTTAATAAATCAGATATCTCAATTAATATATAAGATATCTCATTTTGTTATTAAGATATCTCAATTAGTTTATAAGATATCTTATTTAACTAAATAAGATATCTCGAAATTGAATAAATATAATAACGGCGTGCCATAGTTTTACCTAGAACTGATCCTGACAGTTCTACCCTAGAACAGTTTTAGACAGTTCTATTAGAAATCTTTGGTCAGTTCTTTGACTAGAACAGTTCTACGATTAGTACTGATTTGATCAGTCTTGCGGTTAGAACTGATTTAGTCAGTTCTGTCCATAAACTCTTTGTTTTAAAATATAAATAAGTCAATATATATATACAGTTAATTGTTTTCTGTTTAGTATTAAATTTATATTAAGATCCATTTTGTTACATCTTGTGATCAATTTTATTTGGCAATCACCAATGGCAGTCAGCAGGGTTAAAGAACATCAGTTGTTCGACCTGTTAGTCAAATGCGTTTTGTTTAAATATACTTCTTCACTTTTTTGGTCTTTAAGAAAATGTTGTTTGTGTTGTATTTAGACCCTTCTGCAACGAAATTTGTTTTACATGCACACGTATAAAAATTGCGGTTTTTATCCAACGCAATCATAGGTTTGAACATAGTTTTCAATTTAGACTCGTGTATATATATATATATATATATATATATATATATATATATATCGTCTAAACATCAACCCAACAATGTTAGATCTGTAAATTTGCTTTCGCAAATTTTTTGTTCTTCCCTCGCAGGGATTCGAACCCATGCTACTGTGATATCGTGACCACCAAATCGCCTGCACTGCAGCCTTCCCGCTAGACCACACGACCACCTGGGCTCTACAAAATAATAAAGCTTTCAGTGGCCGTGTGTTACCTTTCCTCGTCAGTTTTAATCTAGCGGCGTACTACAGTACATAATATATAAGGCATGGAGATGTTATTGTTACAGATCAGCTCAATTATCTATAGTAAAGGATCCTACAAATTAATGTAAGATACAGTCACAGAAAATAATTATATTTATAAGTACGTCTGAGTCTATGACAACTCTACAACAGATTTATCCATCGGATCGCCATCAATGATGGTGATACATGGCTGTGTATATATATGTATATACAACTCGTCTAAACATCAACCAAACAATGTAAATCTGTAAATTTGCTTTCGCAAATTTTTTGTTCTTCCCTCACCGGGATTTGAACCCATGCTACTGAGATATATATATTAATAAATTCTCAGCACTGTTTAACATTTCTCGTTACAGAATATGTCCTGACAGGTTTGGTCAGTTACACGACTACATTGTACAACATTTTTAGACAGTTTTGCTGATAGTTCTACGGTTAAAACTGCTTTCACCAGTTCTGCTGACAGTTCTACTATTTTTTTACAGTTCTACGACTAGAACTGATTTGGACAGTTCTACCTAGAACAAATTTAGAAAGTTCTACCCTAGAACTGATCCTGACAGTTCTACCTAAAACTGATTTGGTCAGTTCTACTTAGAACCGATTCTGACAGTTCTACTTAGAACAGTTCTAGAGTACATTGTAAATGTTAACCCATGCTCTAGATTATCATACAATAAAGAGTCGTTCTTTTATGCAAACTTAATACGAATATAAGTTTATGGCAAAGGAAAGTTATTTTCATGGTCAATCTTCATATGAGAAGCCATGATTAATAACTTTGTACGCCAAATCGCGCGCTTTTTGTCTACACACGAAACACGAGACTAACTAGTGCACCCCAAATCAAAATATTTGAACGGCTTGATCAAATACGAAGATGACACCAACACTGACTGATTTTAACACCATGAAATTGCTATAATTTTTATATGTATAAATAAGAAGATGTGGTATGTATACATTAATTTAACCAAATACATACTTGGAATAACAATTTGAATACATTCCTCTCCTTTTACAGCGACACATTTATATAATCCTTCGTACTTGTCCTGCATTTTGACAATCTGCAGGATATGCTGCGCTCTGTTTTCATTTCCAATTATTCTTATAGAGTCTTGAATTTCTCCTGTCGCATTTCCTATAGCATACGTAGTTAAATTTGGTGGACCAAGCCATGTCAAATACTTTCTTTCTACATAAACATTACAGGTGAGGTTTACAGTTGATCCAATTGTTGAGTACATATATTTTGGATCAACTTTACATACAGTACAGGAAGCTGAAAATTGTAACAAATGAAGATTTTGATGACAGATGTTGCCCCCCCCTGGATCCGCCTATGCAATGTCTGTAATCTGACCCGTCAGTATATTTAATTGTCATGGAGACACACTATTATATAAAAACACCGATGAGTTGTGAAATTTATGAAATTCAGTTCTTGCACACAAAATGATTTTTTTATCAAATGTAATACATGTACTACAATATGAGTCCTTAAATGTATGTCACTAAATCAGTAATTTTAAAACAGGAACATACAAAGATGTCAGACGGTAGTAGTTTATGCGCATTATACTAGTTCAAATTGTTATCACACATAAACTGCTTTTATATCCTGTTGATGCCTTTTGGATAAATTATATTTATTTTGTCAGACAAATTATTCTGTATTCTCATATTGGACAACATTTTAGAAACTGTTATTTTTTAAATCACTAGTATTCCATGCAGTTAAACTCGAAGATGTAAGTAAGTCTGACGGACGAATTGACTGACAGTTGAACATAATATCATCATATTACTTTCGTATTACGTATTCATCTCTATATCGTTCCATAATTGTTAGAGAATGCAAAGTTTCCTACTGGGTCAAAAAACCTTGCGTAGGTGGACTTTAGTAAGGCAACATCTCTTTTTCTCTCCAATCTACCTTTTTTGTTCCAGAGCTAACAACAGTAAATGAAGCAGAAAAACTAGGAATACAATGTAGTAGCAAATTATTCATTCACCTACCTGAACAGAAAAATACCACAACTATAACTCCAATGCATCTGTAAAGGATCATCACACCTGTTAAAAGAAAATACATTAATAAGAAAGCAAAAAAACAAGCAAAAACAAAAATAGTACAAACTTACTTTAAATAAAGCTAATACTAACAATGACCACTGCCCTTTCATCGATCTGGATACCTATATCATTAACGGAAAGCTTCATACTAAAATTTATGATAAAAGAGATGATTTTTTATTTCCTATCGTTAATCATCCATTTTTAGATGGTGAAGCTCCCTTGTCACCATCTTACAGTGTTTATATATCTCAATTTGTACGATTCGCTCGTATATGTAACAACGTTTTAGATTTTAGCGAGAGAAATTTATGTATTACTGAAAAATTATTACACCAGGGTTTTCGATATCACAAACTAGTCAAACCATTTACTCATCATCAGTACAAGGACTTCATTTAAAATATAACTCAACATGCAGACATCTTATATTTCACATCTCATCTTTTATAGTAATATTCTTTTCAACACACAACAATATATCAGAAGCTAACAAAACCTTTATACAGACACATTAAGAAGGTATATATTCTGAGTTACGATACTGATGTCAGGTCATTAAAGATTGCATATTTTGACTTTAATATTAATTCACTTATAGGGTCTTTGCATCGGAATTAAACACATTTATTTAAAAACCAGTTGTTGGCATGACACGGGTTATGTTCTTCTCATATATATTTTAGGATGGTATAATAATAAACACCTAACTGGAGGGATTGTACCTGATATTCATAGGATGAAGACATAATCTTTCCATCAGTTAAATTGAGGTCTGGAGCAGGCATGTCAGTTACTGTTAGTAGTCTGTTGTTATTTATGTATTATTGTCATTTTGTTTATTTTCTTTTGTTATCTCTTCTGACATCGGACTCGGACTTTTCACGAACTGAATTTTACTGTGCGTATTGTTATGCGTTTACTTTTCTACATTGGCTAGATCTCAAAAAACATGTTAAACCCCGCCGCATTTTTGCGTCTGTCACAAGTCAGGAGCGTATGGACTTTGTTAGTTTTGTATGATTTTTGATTTTAGTTTCTTGTGTATAATTCGGAGTTTAACATGAGGTCCATTATCACTGAACTAGTAAATATTTGTTTAGGGGCAAGCCGAAGGAAGCCTCCGGATGCGGGAGTTTATCTGGTGACCTTCTCCTGTTGTCTGTTCTATTGTCGGGTTGTTGTCTCTTTGACACATTTCTCATTTCCATTCTCAATTTTATGAAACCGTATAATTATTTTTTTTTGCGTGAGTTCAATTTTGGCATTGTTCGCAATACAAAAAAGAGAGAGGTCAAAATATAATAAGAAAACAGTACCTTCATGAATATAATTGCACCTTAGTTAGTTTGAAACAATAATCTAGTTTGAGTAAATACACAAAGCTGGTTTCTACTTCCTTATTTTTCCCCCCGGAAATGACTTTCCGAACAATATGAAATAGTTAATATTAAATACTATTGTTTATAGTAGGAAACAATTAAGTACATGGATTCATATAATTCAAAACATCATAAACTTTACACAAAAGGCAATATATGTTCAGTATTAAATCAGAAACCCTTTAAGGAAGTTTGCTGCTCAGTTTAAAAATAAATAGCTATCCAGAACACTAGTATATATTGATAGGGGATTAATTGAGGAATAAAAAAAGCCAAGAAAAATATAGGGGTCAATGAGCTTGTTTTCAAGATATTAGCCATTGGAATTTTGAAAGGGAAAATGTTCTCTTTTGATTTTTCATAGCTTTATCATTGACCAGTTAAAGTTCTCAAAAAACTTAAAAAATTAAATAAGATTTTATAAGACTTTTACGAATGGCTTATAATAATACATGTTAAAGATTTATAAAAAGAAAAATGGGGTTTCATGAGCAAAATTTTTAAAGGCATTCAAAGGGATAAAACCAGAGGATTTCGAAAATCTGACATAAAACCCAAAACATGACAAGCAAACAATCGTAATGAATATCTTTACGATTATCTGATAAACATACCCATATCATTCCTTAACGTTTTAAGATTTAAAAACGTACATATTATACATGTAAATTAAACATATTAATGAATAGGTTTATTCCGAATTGATTTTGTATAAGATAGTTTGTAGATACATGACACATGAGAGCAGAACACATCAAATGATCAAATAGCTTATAGTCACCGTCACGTAAAATTGGCACAATGATTTTTGTCAAAATTTTATTAAATATCAGCCGCGTTCACTCGAGATGATGTTTTTCAATGAGCGGAAGAAAAATCCGGTCAAAATATCCACTACTGTCTTACCTTTTATTGTGTTTGCACTGTATAATCCTGACCTTCACATTTTTCAAGATTATTTACATTGTAAAACCGCCATCGTGGTTTCTATGAGGATCCCTCATTTACATAACATTCGTTACTCTCCGGTAGTATTATTGTCATTTATATTACAATTTCCCGCGCTTTTTGCATAAAGAGGATGAAAAACGAGAGACATACAGCACGTGGAACCCACGGCAACACTTCCGGTAATAATATTGACGGATTTCACCATACAAAATAATTTTGGATTATGCGAAGGTCATGATTATACAGTGCAAACACAATATAAGGTAGGACAGTAGTTGATTTTTGAAATGATATTTGATTCCGCTAAACGGCAGCTTGAATGAATGCGGTTGTTAGTTTAAAAATTTTCAACCAAAAACCTTGTGCCAATTTTACGTGAGGGCTACTATAAGTCAAAATACTAACATTGAGATGAACCAATACCACATTAAAATTAAACAATACAAACATTAAGATGAACAAATAACAACATTGAGATGAACCAAAAAAAACATTGAGATGAACAAATACAAACATTGTGGTGAACCACAACCAACATTGAGATGAACCAATACCAACATTGGGATGAACAAATACCAACATTGAGATGAACCAATACCAATATTGAGATGAACAAATACCAGCATTGAAATGAAACAATACCAACATTGAGTTAAACAAATACCATCATTGAGTTGAACCAAATTACCAATATATATTGAGATGAGCAAATACCAACATTGAGATGAATCAATACCAACATTGAGATGAACAAATACCACCATTGAGTTGAACCAATACCAACATTGAGATGAACAAATACCATCATTGAGTTGAACCAAATTACCAATATTGAGATGAGCAAATACCAACATTGAGATGAACAAATACCAACATTGAGATGAACCAATACCAACATTGAGATGAACAAATACCATCATTGAGTTGAACCAAATTACCAATATTGAGATGAGCAAATACCAACATTGAGATGAATCAATACCAACATTGAGATGAACAAATACCATCATTGAGTTGAACCAATACCAATATTGAGATAAGCAAATACCAACATTGAGATGAATCAATACCAACATTGAGATGAACAAATACCAACATTAGAATGAACCAAAACCAATATTGAGATGAATCAATACCATAAATGAGATGAACCAATTCTAATTTTAAGATTAACCACAACCACATTGAGTTGAACCAATACCAATTTTAGATGAACTA
Organism: Mytilus galloprovincialis; assembly: GCA_037788925.1. Classification (NCBI taxonomy): domain Eukaryota; kingdom Metazoa; phylum Mollusca; class Bivalvia; order Mytilida; family Mytilidae; genus Mytilus; species Mytilus galloprovincialis. The sequence goes on from CM075337.1 coordinate 88,868,677, forward strand.
ATACCAACATTTATTTGAACAAATACCAACATTGAGATGAAAAAATACCAACATTGAGATTAATCAATACCAACATTGAGATGAACCATAATCAACATTGAGATGAACCATAATCAACATTGAGATGAACCAATACCAATTTTGAAATGAACTATAACCCACATCAAGATGAACAATTACCAATTTTGAGATGAACAATAACCCACATGAAATTGAACCAATCCCAATACCAACATTAAGATGACCCAAAACCATCATTGAGATGAATCAAAACTAACATTAAGCTGAACCAATACCCACATTCAGATGAACCAATACCAATACCCACATAAAGATGAACCAATACCCCAATACCAATACCCACATTAAGATGAACCAATACCCCAATACCAATACCAACATTAAGATGAACCAATACCCCAATACCAATACCCACATTAAGATGAACCAATACCAATACCCACATTAAGATGAACCAATACCCCAATATCAATACCAACATTAAGATGAACCAATACCAATACCCATATGAAGATGAACCAATACCAATACCCACATTAAGATGAACCAATACCAATACCCACATTAATATGAACCAATACCAACATTGAAATGAATCAATACCAACATTGAGATGAACCAATACCAAATTTGAGATGAACCAATACTAATATTTAGATGAACCAATACCAACGTTGAGATGAACCAATACCAAAATTGAGATGAACCAATTCAAACATTGAAATGAACCAATACCAATTTGGAGATGAACTATAACCCACATTAAGGCGAAGTGTACGTAATTAAACTACAAAATGAATTTTTTTTTAAATTTCACATATGAATTCTGCTTGTAAAATTACACCAGAAAATTCAAATAAAAAAAGGGGGTAACCGTTTTCGTTTTTGAGATAGGAGCCGTTGAAATTAACAGCATGACACACCAAAAATACAAAGGTTATATAGGGAAAATCATTAAAATTAGATATTTTTACATATACAAGATCTTCTATTTTGTTGGTCAATAGATTTTTTTTTAAATTGATATACGATTCAAAAATGAAAGACGAATCTATCGGTGCAAAGAAAGTCCCTAGCAACCGTGCTAGTTTTTACGCTACTCCTTGTTGAAGTTTGGTTTTTTGGCCGGTGTCCGATAGCCATTCTTCCCCCATGCCAAATTTTCCTGGGGGAAAAACTGGATCGATCCAATATTTCCCCCCGGAAAAAATGGCATGATCCTACTTTTCCCCCTCAGCGTTATGGGGGAAAACCAGGATCAGGCCAATTTTCCCCCCGCAGTTAGCGTGAGAAGCTAAATTTTCCGCCTTGTAATATAACGTCGGCGACGTCACGGTAAGGCAGCAACCATTTGATTTTCTGGGGGGGGGGGGGGGGGGGGGGGGGCTATGGTTTTTTTTGGAAAAAAAAGTTTGTTTCCAGTTTTTGGAGAAAAAAATAATTTGCTTTTGATTCTGAGAAAAAAAAATTGTTTGTTTCACCCTCAGCTGCCACTATATGTAATGCTAAAATTGAAAGAAAAAAATTGTTTTCGACTTGTCGCGAAAAAAATAGATTGTTTTTCGCCATAGGCGAAAAAAAAAAATTTGTCGAGGAAAAAAAACCATAGCCCCCCCCCCCCCCCCCGAAAATCAAATGGTTGCTGCCTAAGAATTTTTTATGAAAAAAAAGAATAGTCAATTTTCTTCTATCAGTTTATAGTTTATACTAAAGCTTCATCGTACGACTATGAATTTGATAGGTATTTATAGAGATATATATGTTATATTTATACACACGAAACACAATCCGATGTGATGATCACATCCTTTCTCTTTCGTGAACCCTTGTTATCATTGACTAAATGAATACAATAACGTTAACCACTTCTGGTCAAGTAGTAGATTTTTCCCAGGACAGACGTCTATGATGTCTCCAAAGTAATATGGTTAAATGATTTCACATGATAAATCATGCAAAGTGTAATTACTAAGTAATAGAACTCACCAAAAGCACGGATAGAGAGGAATACTCGTCGACTTAAAGCTTTAATTCAGGAGAAGAAGTCCGATACGGATGAAACTTCATCCAACCCAGAGAAGATATGAACACCCTCTCTAGGAGACGTAGAAGTACAGGGACTAACCACAGTACAGTTTGAGCTGTACAAGATCTACAACAACAAAAAATTCCACGTGCCCTACAGATGCATAGGGTCGAACACTTTCCAGCACTCATGATAAAAATTCGACGTGGTAGTAAGTAATTAAAGGCCGCTGGAACCGTACGGCATTTCACAACGAGAAACCATCATAAATCATAATCGGCCTTAAAATGCCCCGACCATAAAATTGTAAAAAAATTGAAACAAAACTAACGGACTTATTTATAAGAAAATAATTTACGAAAAAAACATGACCGACATGAAACGACAACAATCACTGTACTACATGTTCCTGGCTTTGGAACAACACATAAAGAATGTGGCGGCCTTAAACTCAACCCTCCTCCAACCGCAAGAAAAAACTGTAAAATATCATAGGCAATTGACTTCACTAAAATGTTAGTACGGTGCACCATAATCACTTACATAAAAACAATAGACACAAAGCACCGAAATGAAAGTAAAAAGTATTCGCTTTTTCCACTGAAAGGTATTTCAAAGCCAGTGAAAATGTAGTCTAGTCGGACTAGGGGACATAGCCAGAATGGTAAACATGTAAACAGACTGATGAATATGCAGACAGACTTGTGGACATAGAGACAGACAGTTAAAAATGTAAAAGACTAGGGGACACATAGAAAACTGCTGAACAGAAAGACAGTCTAGTTGACACATTGACAGACTGATAAAATTGTAAAAAGACTTGTGTAAATTTGAATGAACAACAAATTTGCATACAACTAAATATAATTCTAACACTGTTCGGTTTAGTTTCCAGACATGCATATACATGTACATATATTGAAATCTATATCATGGGGGGAAAGATTGGCATGAGGGAAAAGTTACTATATGTATACGTTTTGTCAACTTTCCGCAGGGGAAGAATGACAATCTCCCCGGGGGAAACATTGGCTCATTCCAGTCTTTCCCCCGGGGGAAAAACTGGCATGGGGGAAGAATGGCTATATAACACCGGAACATTAAACTTATCCGGCGACGTCATTGTCTACAGTGACGTCGCCACAACTTCTACGTCGTAACTCTATTATACCGTGAAATGTCGTAGCAATGACTGCGTGTGTATTACCCATCTTCATATGTATAACAAATGATCTAGTGTTATAAATTGATAAGGAAATAAACTAACTAATTTTAAAGAATATTTCTGTCGCCAAAAAAATGCAAGTTTGTAATTAATTTACCGAAAATTACCGGAGACTTCATCTTTCCTATATTAGAGTGGTAGTCTTCTTCTTTGGTATGTATTATCCACCACTATATTGGTGCACCCCATAAATGGGTAAATGTTCATTAATGATATGTATAGTCACATTAAAGGGATTATCTTATCAATACTATTTACATAGAAATTCAATATAAATTCAATATAAACATTTGGGTTAAGAGCCTTAGAATATGTACACCCTTGATGTCTCTTGAGTTTAAAGTCAATGTTCTGAGTTTATAATCACTAATCTGAGTTTATTATCACAGTTCTAAGTTTGACAATCAATGTTCAGAGTTTATGATCAATGATCTTCCACAATGTAGGGAGAAGCACATTTTTCGTGAGCAATCCTCTATTTTAGTGAGAGTCTTTTCACTACATGACAATATTTTCTGTTTTGTCAAAACACTAGGGTCAAGAATCAACTGTGTTAATAGATCAAAATCACCAACCAGACTATTCCATGAGCACGTATTTGGATTACTTATGCTGTTTATTATCACTTCCAATTCTTCTATATATGATTTTCTGTATTTAAATAGAGCGTTGCATTTTAAAATGAAATGAACTATATCCTCATCTTCATATTGACACAGTGGACAAACAGAGCTAACTTCATGTTGGTTAAATTTACTTGTGTTGGACTGGAGAACGTAAGTTCCTGTAATTAGACGAGCTTTTATACCACCACGGCGGACATCTTTAATATTGCTTTCAATTGAAGACCAAAGTTTATGAACAGTTCCAATTTTCAAACTTGACAGATCACAGTACGACAGGGTAGATTTATTTTGACAATCAAGTAGTAATTTTTGAGTCCAGAATTTATCAATTGCTAGTTTCACATTCTTTTTCCATAATAATTTACACGGTGGATTAATAACCATTTTAGCCGCACTGGGAAGATCATATTGCACTAGAAGTTTATCTATGTAGGTAAACCAACTGTCTGAAGTTTCTGATTTTGTTGAAATCTGTCTTCTAAGAATTTTGTTTAAAGTTAAGTTTTCACTTCGAATAATACATCCCAAAAGGTTCAATTGTCTAATATGGAGCTCAGCCGTGGCAGGTCTAACACCAAGAAGCAGATAAGTAATGCCTTTAACTGATCTATTTGGTAAACACTGGATTTTACGCAGGAAATTAATGTAAAATTTTTCTAGAGCATTAAGATGATATTGCTTTAGAACAAATGTTTCTAAGCCATACAGAAGTCTTGGAAGAACATAATTTATGAACAGTTTCATGCATGTGGTTGGTGGTAAGCCATTAGTTCCATGAAAACCAGTACCAGTGAGACTGTACAGAGTTTTTGTAGCACACGAAATACGGTCATCTATATTTATTGATACCTCATTTTTTTCTGATCTAATTATACCCAAATGGGTGGTTGTTTTAGACACTGAGACTTCATTGTCACCTAATTTCCAGTCTGAAGACGTAGTATTTGATCGCTTAGGTGGAATTTTCATAAGTATAGTGCTTTTCTCGGGATGTATTACATATTTTTCACGGTTTGCATATGAATTAGCTACATTCAACATCAATTGGAGATCTGTTGCAGAGTTGGCAACTAGAGCAATATCATCAGCAACAGTCGGACATCCAATATAGGTTGTTCCAATATGCATTCCTAGTCTATTGCGTTCTAATGTTTTTAGAAGTTCATTTATGTAGGTCTTGTATAGACCTGTGGACAAAATGCCTCCTTGTCGCACTCCTTGTTTAATAGGAAAATTGTCACTAAGACGACCACACCACTTTACTCTTGATGTTAAATTTGTATACCACGTGTCAATAACATTCCATATTTTACAACAGATTCCATTTAAAAACAGTTTACATTTTAAAGACGGATGATCGACAACGTCGAATGCTCTTTGAGAGTCTAAAAACGCTATAAATAATGGAAGGTTGAATTCCTTTGCTTCTACGATGCATTCGTTGATCAGTAGCGCTGCAAGTAATATTGAGATATGTTTGGTGAATCCAAATTGTAATGAAGACTGGTCTAAAGGTAACCGATCTTCAATTCTGTCTAGAATGACATGTTCGAAAACTTTTCCTATTGTATATGAAACAGTAATGCCTCTATAACTACCAAAATCAGTAGCGTCTTTCCCTTTTTTGTGAACAGGTGTAATGATTCCTGATAAAAATTGTAAAGGTATATAACAGTGTTCAATTATGGCATTAAACAGTACAGACAGTACGTTAAAAATAGTAGAACTTGCAAGTTTAAGGTGCTCAGCACAAATTCCGTATTCATCACTTGATTTGTTGTTATTGAGTTTATAAATAGCAGATTTTACCTCATCAGGCGTAATAGGTGAAAAAGTATCCTTATTTTCAAGGACAATTTTACGAATAAGCTCCAAGTTGAATTGAGTATTTTCATGATAATCAGAGTCAAATTGTTCTAGTTGTTTTGGTACAGCAAGGTCTTCATAGAATCTTGCAAAACCTTTACTTTGTTTGTCAAGATCAAGAATAAGTTGGCCTTCATTCATGAAGCCTTGTGGTTTTGAAATAGTATTAGATAATCCTCTTCTTATCAGTTTATAAAAGTTTGTGGACTTGCCAGATTCAACTATTTGGTTATAGAATTGTTTCCTTTCACATGCCATGTCCTGTCGCTGTTGTGACCTAATGCGTCTTTTGATAGATCTACGTTCTTCAATAATTGGGTGATTCACAGTTGGTCTTCCATATTGAATCCAATTTTTGTGGATTAGATTGCCTTTCACAAGTAATTGTCTAAGTGCTGGACTAGCCTTCCATTTTGGTCCCTTCAGACGAATTTTCTTAGATGGTACAGCAATTTTGGCAGCTGCAAGTATATTACCATTAAGCTGGTCAATAAATGTCTTTATTTGATCTGGTCTTTCAATGATGGGTATCTGTGAGTTAGACAGAGTGCTTTGATATGCCTCAATATCACAGTCTTTCCATAGATTACGTCTTCTTTCAGGAGGTTTAATAGATTTTGCACAAGTCAAGCTTAACGTGGCTTTTATTTTGCCCACAACTGGTACATGACTAGACGTATTTGTTGGATGTTGGTGACATATTTCAAGTTCAAGAAGATTGTCAACAGTATGACTAAAAATATAATCGATCTGAGATGATCCTTTACCATGCTGATACGTTGGTGCAGTTCCCATGTTTGCAAGAGTACCTAGTTTGTGTTTATCTATAAAAGATCTAAAACGTCTATCTGAATCGTTACGTCGAGAAAGTAACATTGTTGCGTTCATATCACCTACGAGAATAATTTGGTGTGATTCACAATACTTCTGAATGATGATTTCAAGCAAGTCAAGATTGTCTTGATACTTAACGGCTGTATCAGAATATCCAGATGTAGGAAGGTAGCAATTTATCAAACAAATCCTTTTTGGAGAGCTGTTAATTTCTACTGCAATAATACGCTCATTACCGTCCTTTAAGGTTTTTACATAGCTATCAAACTTGGAGTTCCAACAAATCATAACTCCACCATTACCACGCAAACGCACAGAGTGTACTTTCGGGAAGTTACAGTCACTTGATCTTATAGCATAATTAAAATGTTTAAGAAATTTTGTAGCCTCTTGTTGTTCATATTGCCACAACCAGTGCTCTTGTAGACAGATAAAATCATTAAAAGGTAAAATTTCCTCCAAATAAGGAGCATTGCCTCGAATGCCTTCTATATTAAAAGTTAAAAGTTTAAAATGGTCAATCGCATCCCTCGATTGCACGGTTACATCTCCCGAATGTCCGGTTCTGTCATTCCTTTGTCTAGAAAAGGATCTGAACATTGACTATCAATGAATTTGGTTTCATTAGATGGTACCACTATGTTTTCAATGACTTTGGTTTCACTAGATTGTAATAAGGTATTGTTAACTTCACTATGATTGTTGATGTTAGGTTTGTTATTCGCTTGAATTAATCTAGATGATGAAGATGGAGAGTCGTCTCTTTTGTTTTGACTATATATTCTTGAAACTGATTCACCGTATGATGGAGGATGTGTTCTCTTTGTGTGTGCTGGGCCTCTACGAGTGTTGGAGTTGACCTGAGCATTACTAAGGTTACGATTAGAATAATGACCAGTGGGTGGTTTAGTTAAATGATGCGAATTTCTTTGATGAAGAGATTGAGTTGAGTCGGTATGTACTTGATTTATAGATTGAGCAGACTGAGTGATGTTTGACGAGACATGAGCATTGTGAAACGGATGAGACGGAGTAAACGAATTGTGTCCCGGATGAGCGAGATTAATTCCTTGTTGATAAATCGGGTTTACCGGAATATGCATATTTGGAACCTGTCTAAAAGGAGCGATAAAGCTGTTTCCATGATGAAAGTATGAATGAGGATGTACATTATGCTGAAAATGAGTTTGAATTGGAAAAGATGGAGCATACGGATTTTGAAATGTTGAGAATGGAGTATGTGGATTGTTTATCATAGTGTTCTGAAGATTATCAATTCTAGAGTTCAGATTTGAGAAGGCAAGCATGTGTTGGTAGTCCATGAGAGCAGCAAGCTTCTTTTCTATATTGTCCATGTTTTCCTTGTACCCAGAATTGGGAAGTCCATTCATGTTGTTTTGATTGTTCGTAAAATTTTGTGTACTTGTATACTCATTACTGGATTTTGCAGATTTTAGCAAATTTATAGTTCTCTCTTGATCATTAATTTTCTGCTCAAGTTCTATGATAAAAGATCTAAGATTATCATTCTCTAACATTAATTTATTTGGAGCTTTCTTCTTGCTTTTAATTGGTGATACGATAGATGATATTGCACCTGATGATACTGAGGTTGTATTTGTTGTATTACAACTGGAAGTTGATTGTATTTGATGAAGAGTAGAAGTCAGACATGCAGTACTAAAATTTGAACTAGTTGTTGTTGGAATAACATATGGCACAGAGTTAGCAACTGATATAGATGACTTAGGAACACTAGAAGATGAAGGTGTAGATATGTTTGATATAACGCCACTTGAAGGTAAGTTTATGTTAACTGAAGACGGTATAGAAGGTATCGGTTCATCTGTTGGTATACTCAAAGTCTCAATTGTACTAGAAGTGTTTGTATGTAAAAGGTCATTACAACATAACGGGCACGTGAATGGTGCTATTGCTGGTATTTTGTCCACCTTAGATTTGTTTAGATGAACACATGAGTAATGAAACCATTCAAGACAAGTGTCACAGTTAATTGTGTCATCATTTGCAACATCAGAGCAAATTGGACATCGAGATGTTGTATCTATGTGTGCCATATTAACTGAGGCTGACATATTTGTACTAAGACTATCTGTTATGGCGAGAGTCTGTCTCTCAGAACTTTTATTGAGGTGATTCTCAGAAATAGTTTCTATCTTTGAGTTAACAATCATACCTTTTACACTATTGTTGATGATATCAATATTATCTGAGTGTTGATGTAGATATTCAAGAATTGGAGTAAAAAAGTTGTCTACAAAATATCGTACTCCATTGCCATTGGCCACAATTGATGATGTAGAGTTATAAAGATTGACCGTAAATTTAAGTTGTTTATTTGTCGAATTACTACTTCCCTTTGTTAGGGTGACTTTGATTGTCTGGAATACTATAGTGTTAACTTGGTCTACATTGTTTTGAACAGAGAAACCTAGTGACGGAAAGTCTGAGCATGACATTGTGTCAAGTTTATCAAATAGTTGGACTTTCAGTATTTCATATGCAGCAGTACTAAGTTCAGCTCTGAAGTTATTGTTAGACTTCATGGCAAAAGTTACCATATTTCTATCACAAGAATCTTCTTTCTTATTCATTGCTTTTTCTGGGCCCATAACATATGGTTTAACTTTAATTGTGGTATCAGTAGGTTGTTTGTGTTGGCGAATTCTTGCCGAGATTCGAACTCCTACTTTTCCATTGACATGATGTAACCACTTTGGAATAATAATTGTTCAGTATTTTAAGTGTTCTTGGTTAGTTAAATACTAACTGGATACCACAATATTAAAAATAACTCAGAGAGACATCGAGGACAACATTGGATAAGATATATTTAAAATGTAAAAACAAAAAATAAACTTTTTACAAGATGGCGGCGAGGACTAAAAAAGTGTATTAAGTGATAAAAGACGATTTAAAAATATATACACGCTTTAAAATGGATAAAAAGTGTGGTGAGAGTGACTATACATAAATGTTCAATCAGTAGACTGTGATGTGACTTAAAACTTTGCGATTAAAAAATAAAATTGGTGCTCAGGTGATTCGTCCTTCCTTCTACGCCATTAACCATGCCATTTTTTGCAAGGTGCCGCTAAAAGTCAGTGTTGTCAGAATAAATTGATTGGTTTTAATATTAGGATCGGGTATACATCTCGTTTTCAATCTCACTTCTGCATGTTTGTATTTAAAAAAAGTAGGCCTATTTTTCTGCATACTTTCATCTTCGTCATTTCTGCATGGTTTTAATCTGAGGATTTGGATACAATATAGTCTACATTATAAACTTGTTTCATAAGTCTTGTTTACACACTACTGCAAAAAAATATTTTATTTTACAAAAATTCCCGTCTCGATCAGTTTCCCTTTTTTAAAACTAAATGACAAAGAATGATGTAATGTTTGCTGAATGGAGTTTCAGTAACATAAAAAAATATTTGTTTGTTCCATGCATTATTTTTAAAAATCCACATACACGGATTTAAATTGATTGATTGATTGTTGGTTGCTTAACGCCCAGTTGCAAATAGTTCATGCATGAGCAGGACGAGAACAAGTTAACAATAAATACAATAGGTAGGTTTGGTCATAATAGAGGTTATCCGGGATGATTGTCTGGAAATTCTGACCGGACATGACTGTGAACTTAATAATCCCGCACAGCCAAACGGACGCCCCACTTCGGCAAGTGTTTCATTGCCGGTCGGGAGGAGACCAAAGTGACCATATTTCGTTTCCCCAGTCGCTCGTGGGGTAACACGGATTTAAAAAATAAGCTGATGCATACTATGGCTCTTCAACTATTTCGGTTCTTATACATACGTGGCTTTCAAATGTTCGGTCTTCGTTCCTTAATTATCAAGGTTAAATCCAGAAAAGCGCTTCTGACGCTTGAAATTTAAAACGTGTTGACTTCATTTAACTTCTTCAAAATGTTTTAGGACGCAATGAGATTAAAAAGAAGGACCGCTTATACATTTTAACAACATAGAAAAGGTCAGAGTATTTGATATAACTTCCCGTCCTAGATATTTCATACATGTATATTCAAAATGAAAACATACACCTAATATGATACTTTTAAGATCGACGTACCTTGTGCAATTACGACAGGAACATACACAGTGTTCCGAATAACATTGTGTATAGGGAAATGCTTTAGCAATGTATTATATAGTGTAATGCTATGTAAAATTAATGATATAAGAATGTACCAAAGGCGACCTATGAGAATGTACCCAGTTCGATGCTTTAAAAATTTACCTTATAAGATTTTAAAATAAATACTCAGTGTAATGCACGGAGATTATTCATAAGGTATTGCTACACGGGTTTACCTAGCGTAGTGCCGTTCGGATATAGCCTCTGCATAATGCAAATGTATAGCTTTCCTATTTATGTAATATAGAAAAAATAAGGAGATGTGGTATGACTTCCAATGAGGCAACTACCTGTCACTGGTTAAATGAAGTCGATGTAAGCAATAACTATAAATTAAAACAACCATACTGTTTTCAACAATTGAAGGAAAAACATAATGTGTAGGCCACAAAAGACTCAGTCGACACGAAAAATGCGAAAAATTTCAAACGAAAAAAATCAACGGGCATTATTTATAAAAAAAAAAGCATTTACGGAAAACAAATACAAGATGTGAAGTGACAGACTTAAACCAAAGTGAACAACAACCAGTAAACCACTATAATATAAGATTTTGGAGTTGCATATCATTTACATACAACGTTTTTTATTGGATTTTTTTAGGGGGGGAAGGGGGTCAACATTGATAGTAAAAAAAGAAATATTCGATAAAAAAATTGAATGTAAATGATGTGAAACTCCAAAGGTAGACTAGTAAAGCGCAGGCTTCTCAATTATTGTATAATCATGAACTAGGTAAAAACATATAGAGCTGGCATCCTCATTGACAATCACTGAAGTCTTTAAGCATCCTTTGCAGTATACTTTGGTAAAGCCTCGGTCACACCTTACCGGATAGCACGAACGGACGCCTAACGTTGTCCGTTGATGTACTGACCAAATAAAACGGACGTGTAACGTAGGCCTAACGGACACACACCGGATATGCAACGTACGAGAAACGGAAACATACCGGACAGAACGGATGTCGAACGTACATCAAACGGCCGAGTACCGCATAAAACGGACACCTAACGGAAGCGTACCGGATTAAACGGTTGAACAATATATACGGAAAAATTAAAAGCGACAATAATGATACATGAACATCGCATAAATATTCAAAATGTTTAGGTGTAACTGGTTTTGGTTTATTCTTCAAAATACCGCAAAAGGTCAGTGTCTGACCTACTTAAGAGCTGCTTGATGGTGAAGAATCGTCCTTACTCTAATTTTCAATTGGCATTTATCCGTTTCAGATCCGTTCATCATCCGTGTTATCCGTTATACGTCCGGTAGGCATCCATTTCTCATTCGTTCAACATCCGTTTTATCCGTTAAACGTCCGGTAGAAGTCCGTTGGTGAATTTATCTTCCAGACCTCCAACGGATGTATAACGGACACGTAACGGATACAAAACGGAAACGAAACGGACGAGTACCGTACAAAACGGACGCCTAACGGACGTTCAACGGACATTTTATCCGTTGGACGTCCGTTCAAAGTTTTGAACATGCTCAAAAGTTACCACCGGACAGAACGGACGTCGACGGATAAAACGTACGCTTAACGGACATGCATCCGGTAAGGTGTGACCAAGGCTTAACATTCCAAAAAAAAATAATCTTTAAAATGCTATCGAAATGTAATAGTCTGAACTCATTTACCCTGTCATTCCACTAAATATTAAATTGCAGTAACAAGTGTAACAAAACTTTCCTGACCTCTTTTCTTTAATCTTTTTGTACTATATATTCTATTCATTCATAATCTTGAATTTATACTTGAGAATAAAATGTTATTTCAAAATTACATTCTCTAACTTTGAATGATACACACAGGCACAATAAAAGACAACAAATTTCGCTATCTTCTCGAAATTGGAGTTTGATAAAAAGAAATGACATGTTATATTTTTATCTTGTATACTTTCAATTTCAATTTGATTCTAAATTTAGATTTAGTTTTCCCATAAATTGCGGACGGAATAGAAGACACCTGTTTATTTTCTGCACATGTAGAAAAAGTTGAAAACTGGGAGTTGAATGACTAAGTTTATACTTATTCTAAGATAAATGTAAGAGTGAGACAACTTTTACCTTACTGAGTAATTTGGGGCCTAATTTGTTTATTTTTTGTTTGTTTTCCGTCTTGGTTCTTCGGACTTGAAAGTGTTGCACTAGTGGTCAAATTATTCTCTTGGTATAGCGTTTTATTTTTTTGTATTAATATAAATCATGTCCTAAAATTTTTAATTGCACAAAAGACGGACATGTCAACATCTTTTTAATTCAAAAATTAAATTCACATGTCCTTCATCAATTATTCGTAATCTTTACCATGTTTACGATGAATATTGTGTGTTTTTCGTTCAAAACTACGGCTTTTTGAAACGATATTTATAGATTATCGTTGATCATCTCAATGAGATTGATTTTCTCGCTTGAGCCGGGACGGCGAAAGCGAGAAATGCAATTGAGTTGAGATGACCAATGATAATCTATTTATCGCTATTTTACTGATGACGACGTTGTCAATTTCATGTCAATTTCGTTAGCAACGTCACGTGCCTCCTTAGTTTCTAGCAATAATTTTCCATCTCAAGCGAGTAGCATGATATGAAAATGATCACAAAAAAAGATCAAAAGAAAAATGCACAAAATAGCGATAATGTTGGGTAAATTCAGGTTTCGTTTTAAATAATTTGATATCAATAAAAGTGTGTTACATGTTTATTTTGTTTTTTGTTTTGCTTATAATTTTGTTGTGAGACTGGGACGTTTTTACTTTCTGTTCATATCATAAAAATGAAATGCCTTCTCATACGCGTCTAAAACAAAAACAGTGTATTAAAGTCAGTCAAGTTTTAAGACAGCACAGACGTGCTTGTTGGATTCATGATTGCCCGCAAAAAGTAGTTTCTCGGCATGTGTACTTTCTTGGAGTAAGGGAGATAACTTGCGTAACTAACGACGAACGTGTTTAATGCCGTATTCTGCTAGAGGCGTGCAATTACGTACACTTCGCCTTAAGATGAACCAATGCCAATTTTGAGATGAATCAATACCAACATTGAGATTAACCAATACCAACATTGAAATGAACCAATTCTAACATTGAGATGAACCAAAACCAACATTGAGATGAACCAATACCAACATTGAGATGAACAAGTACCAACATTGAGATAAATCAATACCAACATTGAGTTGAACAAATACCAACATTGAGATGAATCAATACCAACATTGAGTTGAACAAATACCAACATTAAGATGAACAAATATAAACATTGAGATGAATCAAAACTAACATTAAGCTGAACCAATACCAACATTGAGATGAACCAATACCAAGTTGGATGAACCAATACCCACATTAAGATGTACCAATACATATGAACCAAAACCTACATTGAGGTGATGGAACAAAATGATGAAAATGAGGATATACAGGAAACATCAGTACGTGCAATCATAAAGTCTGAAGAAGGAGCAAATAAGATGAATATTTTGAGACAAGATGACCGAAGACAAAAGATGATATAGTAGAAACAAAGATTATGGTTAAGAAAATGTATTAAGCATAGTTAGCCAGAAGATGAGGTCTAGGTCACCTCAGAGAACAGATCGAGCTTTTTCGCCACAAAGAAGATACAATAGTCCTGCAAGAGGTAGTTGCTATAATTCCGGGGATGAAAGTAACTTTAGTAGGGATTGCCAAAAAATTCAAGTAACAGTTCTACTTATCATAATAAGTCTACATCACCAAAAGCTTTAAACGACTCAGGGCCAAGGATGTAGACTAATTATTGACCTTTACAGATGATACAGGCCAACCACCAACAAAAATGTCTGGTCAAGAACAGAAATTTTTGATTCAAGAATTTTTTTTCATATGAAAAAAACAAAAAATCAACAACCTTGTTCATGGAGAAGGGAGTTTTAAGATGGATGCCACTGCTGGTGGACGTTTCGTCCCCGAGGGTATCACCAACCCGGTAGTCAGCACTTCAGTGTTAACATGAATATCAATTATATGGTAATTTTTATAAATTTCCTGCTTGAAAACTTTGAGTTTTTTGAAAAACTAAGGATTTTCTTATCCCAGGAATAGATTACCTTAGCCGTATTTGGCACATCATTTTGGAATTTTGGGTCCTCAATGCTCTTCAACTTTGTACTTGTTTGGCTTTATAACTTTTTTTATTGGAGCGTCACTAAAGAGTCTTATGTAGACTAAACGCGCGTCTGGCGTATTAAATTATAATCCTGGTACATTTGATAACTATTAGAGAAAACATTTAAGGCTGCGATAGATATTGCAGCTGAAATATCTGTTTTAGTATTTCAATTTTACCACTTTTGCAGTCAACAATTAAACTAAAGGAACATTTAGTTCTACGAGTAGCCGGAGAGAACTCTTTAAAGATGCTAGACATACACAGGAGATACCTATTGAAATAGGAAAGTTAAAATCAAAATGGAGGTTTGTAACTGCTAACATAAATGATAATATCATTCTGGGTATTGATTTGTTGGAGAAATTTGGGGCAGTTATTGGTATAGCAAACTACACAGTCCACATAAACAATGAGGCAATACCAGCTGTATTTTTGATCGGGAATGAAGAAGAAGAATTTTTTTTATACAGAATTAGTATAAAAAACCAGTTGATCAATCTCATAGCTTAAAAATAGTTGATATGGAAATTGATCACACCCTAACAAATGATGTAATCATTCAGCCGAAATCTAATTTGAAAGTTCTATTGTTCCCTAACGCTTTAATTTCTAAAGATGAAACTGTGAAATCTGTATTTCGAAATGACACAGACACGTTTATTACATTTAAAGGAAGTCATACATTTGGTATTGGTATGGAGATATACAATATTGTAACTGATCATGATGATTTGGCTGAAGACTCCAAAGTACATAGTGACATAGTAAGTTAATGTCGATAATCCGTATTCGTACAAAACATTAAAACACATTAGTGACAGATTTGCTGCCAATTCGCCATCTTGTAATTTCGAGACATTGGAAAAGTTACATGCAGAAAACAGGTTTTCTGTCAGTCCGCCCAAAGGTGACAGATTCTGTGTCTGTCCGTCACACAAAATATAATGTACAAAGTACTCCGGAAAATCAAAGCTTTACTAAAGAAAATGATCCATGTACTTCAAAATCGAAAGCTGTCATTCGTACTTTACGTAATGATTGAAATTCTGTAAATTAAGTTAAAAAATTGAAATAACTCAATTCTTAGATTCAAGAAAACCTGCAAGATTTGTATACTTGAACAGTAACAGATTTTTACATAGATCGTAGCATAACGATTGCTGAAGTACTTATTAAACTTCAAAATAGTTTTGCTAAATGAGACATGGATCAAGATTTTTTAATAGAGACATTAAACATCGAATACACACAGGAGAAGCAACAGCAATTACAAAACAAATGCGTAGAACTCCACATTTCTAGTCAGATGCAGGATAAGGGGCTATTAAACCTTCTATCTCAGATTGGTGTTCATGTCCGGTTTTAAGTAAGAAAGAAGAATCGCATTTTCGTCCGTTTAATAAATGGACGACTAAAGACGTTATTCCTTTGCATATGATTTAGTCTTGTATGAATACATTGAGAGGAGGTACCTAAATGAGTACGTTAAATATGGCTGCGGGATACTGGCAAATATATAACGATGAGAAATATCGACATAAAACAGCTTTGTCATGATTTACGATCAGCAGGACATTTAGGACAAGATAAAACCTTTGCAAAATAAAGACACACAGTTTATTGGCACGGAATGACAATGGACTGTAAACTCTATGTTTTAACATGCCAGATATTCAAAAGATATAAAAAAAACTCTAAAGCAAGCAAAAGCAAAATTGGGTAGGTACGTGTCCATTTGGATATACTTAGACCGTTGCTAGTCACCAAACAAAATAGTAAGTTAACACAGATCAATTTACCAAATGGTTGGAATGTTGACCCTTGCCAACTTAGAATGCTGAAATGGTAGTCAAAGCCTTAATGGATAGCACTTTATCCAGATTCAATTGTCCGATGGAGTTGCATATAGATCATGGCAAGAATGTAGATGGGAGAATAATTAGACAACTATGTGATCTTCTTGAAGTTTCCAAGACAAAAACATCGTCATATCCTCCTGCTTCCAACGGTCAAGTAGAGAGAATTAGCACTCACATAATCCGTTGTTTTTTTAAGAAAACTCGAAACAGATGGGATATAAACCTTCAACAGTTAGCAGGTGCTGTCAGAGCAACAGAAAATCGACAAACTGGTTTTACACTAAATTTCATGGTTTTTGGACGAGGGATAAATCAGCCTATGGATCTTGTTTTATAACAAATGAAAGAACGTTTCAAGGATCACAATATTTGTAAGTATGTTCAAAATTTAAGATAACTTTAGAGTACGCTCATGATATCGCAAGGGAGAATCTGAAATCTGCTCAGAAACGTCAAAACAAGATTACGATTTGAATCTTAACTTCAGAAAGATACAGCCAGGAAAGTATGGATATTCCCAAAATCAAAAGCTCTACGGAAAGGTACATATGTGGTTACTGAAGTTAAGTCTCCGGCTGTGCTAAAGATTAAAGACAGGAAAAGAGAGGAAGTGTTGCATCTTGATAGACTCAAACTGCATAAACAAAGAAATACCTCTATGGTTACAGAGACTAAGCGATGATATTCTTGGAAGGGTCCAGATTAAATTTGAGCAAGACACTAATATGGATTTGGAAAATTTATATCTTGATATATTATTTAGTGATGAGAATCAAAATAATCAAAATCAGAATCTCTGACTGATGGTTTTAATAACAATGCTCCCTTCTTTGTGTCAGATTCTCTCACAACCGATTCAACAAATGAACGGATAATTCTTAAAGATATTCTTTCGCTATTTGATGTCCCTCGGAATTTAGATGCGACATTTGTTTATGACTTATGTAAAAATTCGCCGTTACCGAACCATGATGATAAAAATCGTGATACAGGTACATTCGATAACGGGTCCAGACGGGGACAAACTGGTATGCGAAAAAGACAAATGCCTTCCTACTTTTATTTGGCCAGCAAGAGAAGAGATGGAAGAAATCAGATGGATAGGCGAATAAGAACGACTGCTGGAATACATCCACTGGTAGTAGAAGGGGAGGGAATGAGTGTCCTGAAGTTGTGGGTTAAAGATTTAGAGATACTTATCTGTGTGAACAGAATGATGTCAGTTGGGGAATGTGGGTTAGACTCGTCTGATAATCTAAACAGCAAAGAACTTAAAAAAAGGTCCATGTATTCGAAGAAGAACTGAGAATAACAAAAAAACAACATCTACCTGTGGTTATACGTTGCAGAGGAGACAAGAAGCTTAAAAAGATGTGCAGAGATTCATTAATTAATTTCCTAGAGGAAGACAACCCAATCCATTGGGTTAATGGTGACATGGTACCGGCAATGCAAAACTATGTTTTCAAACGGTAAACTTGGCATTTCTCCATTTCTGCTTATGAAAAATAAATACCCATCTTACAGTAAAACTGTTTGTGAAATGGACTTAGAAGATTAATTTTTTTAGACTGATTCGCCTTATCTCCACCATCAATGATATCCTGAGGCAACTCTAGAACCAATAAAGGATAGCATTTGGAAGCTTGTATCTATGTTTGATGTTCCCTCTGAAGACATAGCCAGGGTGACAACTAGAAATGCAAGACAATTTTACAAAAGAGATTATAGCTAGAAGAAGAGTTCTCTATATATGTTTCTAAATTGATTCCTGATTAATTGACTGTTATAAACATTGTTTATTTATTTTCTGTTCGGTGACAGATTTTATTATTATATCGTTATATTTGTTAGCATGGATGGCTGACATTTTCATAAGTCAGGGAGGAAAGAAGTAAAGGACCGGAAAGACGATGTCATAACTGGATTTGATACTAGAACTTCACCAGTTATTTACTGCGCAATCTTTCATATCATATCCGGAAATCAGCTGATCCCGTTGTGTTGGAGTTTAGTTCTGAGATTCCTGCCATTACATCGCATTAAGACTGTTACTGCTATTAGGAAAGGTATATCAAATAACAGCATCTTTACTACACATTTTTATTCTGGTATATATGACGAGCTTAATTTTTAAAACTTACTCACACTGTGTTGTACTCATTGTTTAAGATCATACTGTGACATTTATTGGTTGGTAACGGCTCTTTTGGACTGTTGGATATTTGTCTCATACCACATTTTCCTTATAATTTTAATACATATAATACTTAATTAATTTTATGTTTGCATCAGTTGGTGGATAAAACAATACTATAACATGTATACTCCATAGAACATTAGGTGATATTCAGATGTTGTCCCGTTTTTATTTTCACAATCAAATATATACATTTACACAAAACGATGTCCACTTTGTAGAAGCTTATAGTAATTGAAATTTTTCACCATTGCATGTTACCGATTTACAAGTATGATTTAAAACCCCAAAGTTTCAGATTTGGCTGATGTCTTTCATTTTGTCAAAATTTAAAGATAAGCTCATAAACATATTCTATAAAGCAAAATATTTAGTTTTTGGTATACTTTTATTTAACATTGAATTTTCTAGGCTTTTGATCAAAATATTATTTGAGTCTTCCAGTTGGTTTAAGCATTCAGATGTATTTTTTGTGTGTGATTGCATTATAATGATGAAGAGATGGGAACAGTCTAATTCTGTACAAAAGTTGTCTCATATCTGACTTGTTCACTATTTTCCAAGTTAACTAAGGAAGTTACAAGCCCTCATTCAAACCAATACAAAAACCTTACATCTATAATTTCGGATATTGCAAGTCACAGACTTTTCAAGCTAGTCCGCATTGGAAAAGATGAAAAATCGAAAAGATCATTCCTTAATATTTCCTTTGTCAACATTGTTAATAACACTTCAATACGAAATGTGTTATCGAAAGGGTCGAAATGTCGTGAGCCTAAATACATCAATTGGAAATACAACTTTAAAATTTTGATGGATTCAGTCGAGGATTATGCCGGGCAATGGGCTTAGCGTGAGAAGGAAGACGTAGACACTCTTTCCGAATGGATAAAGGCAGTGAGGTCGTTGATACAAATCAGAATTGAGAAACTGAAAGGGTCTATCATTGCCCATGTTACGTCAATCTTTAAAGACCCACATTTTGCAAAACACTTATTCTACCTTCTTGTTGTCCCCGCAGATAAATCCCCAAACAACATCGTTTTTATGTGTAAAACCCATTACATTAACTGCTTGATCAACGAATTAGGTATTGATAATTCACTTGGAAACCAAACATATACCCTCGCGACACTTACATGTACCAAAGAGGAAATTCTGGATAATCATAGGTCTGTTCTATGTTCCTTTGGAATTTCAATTAAAGATTAAAAACTGTATCTTCCATCACTGTATTGGATACCTAAACTAAATAAGTGTCCTTACAAACAACGGTATATTGCTGGGTCTTCCAAGGGCTCCATGAAACCTTTTTCTAAATTATTAACATCTATTTTATCAGCAATCAAAGATGGGCTTCACATTTTTTGTGAAACTTCCTATTATAGAGGTGGCGAGAATCAGATGTGGATACTTAAAAATTCCAAAGATCTTTTAGAGTACATACAATCTAACTCTTTTTCGTCTTGTAATAGTATTAAAACATATGACTTTTTACACTTTACACAAGTATTCCACATTCCAAACTAAAAGACAAATTTAAAGAGTTGGTATTGCTTTGTTTCGTAAAAAAAGAATGGCCACATATCTTGTCTTAGGGATGGATAAATCCTACTATGTAAAGGATCACTCTGATTCAAATACAAAATTCTCTGAAACTGACATTATCAAGATTCTTGATTTCTTGATTGACAACATATTTGTTACGTTCGGAGGACGTGTTTTTCGACTGTTGGTATTCCAATGGGAACAAATTGTGTCCCTCTTCTTGCCGACTTGTTTCTTTATTATTATGAGATTTTTTTCATACAGGAACTTCTTAGGCAGAAAATAAGAAGTTAGCAATATCCTTTAAGTCTACTTTCCGCTATATAGATGATATTCTTTCATTAAATAATTCAAAATTTGGTCACTATGTTGAACGCATTATATCCAATCGAACTAGAGATAAAGAATACAACAGATACAGTTAAGTCGGCCTCATATCTTCACTTACATCTAGAAATGGATAAGGAGGGCCGGTTGAAAACAAAACTTTACGACAAAAGGGACGATTTCAGTTTTCCAATTGTAAACTTTCCGTTTCTAAGAAGCAACATTCCAGCAGCACCTGTATACGGTGTATATATCTCCCAATTAATACAATATTCCCGTGCTTGCATTTCCTATCATGATTTTCTTGATATGGGGTTGCTGCTAACAAGGAAGCTATTAAACCAAAAGTTACAAATGGTGAAGTTGAAATCATCACTTCGTAAATTTTTACGGACGCCATCACGAGATTATTGAGCGTTATGGAATAACCGTTTCACAAATGATATCGGATATGTTCCTTATGTCGTAACTATAATCCCTTCCCTTACATGAATGACCTACCGAATTAGACAATTTACCGGATTTGTAATCACATAAGCAACACGACGGGTGCCACATGAAGAGCAGAATCTGCTTACCCTTCCGGAGCACCTGAGATCACCCTAGTTTTTGGTAGGGTTCGTGTTGTATATTCTTTAGTTTTCTATGTTGATTCATGTGTACTATTGTTTTGTTTTTTTTTCACTTTTAGCCATGGCGTTGTCAGCTTATTTTCGATTTATGAGTTTGAATGTCCCTCAAGTATCTTTCGTCCCTCTTTTAGGAAATGTTAAACATACAATCAAGTTAGCTTCATTGTTTGTACACCTTGCCTGATATTTAAGATTGAGAAAGACCTTTTAACAATGTCTAACCAAGATTTGTCTATAGTGAACATAATTTCTTGTATACAGTTACGAGGGTATTTTTACTCCAGAACAGATCTCTAAGTATGGCTGCTTAAGACCGGTCCTATAAATAGGTTAGTTTATGTCCAGACATAAGGACAAGTCTGTTTTTGGCTGATGTTTATATTAAACACTTTTAATATAAAACCTGTTCTTTGCATATATAAACGATAATCGTATTTCTCTTTTTTCCAATAGTTGATCATTTTACAGCTAATCAAAATAATAAACTCCTTGCACTGTCAACTTTTTGTTCGTTCTTATTATCCTTTTCCCATTTATTCTTGTATAGATATAATAAAGGTAAGCAAATTCTGTAAGTTAAAATCGACACATGAAAGCATGCAGGTTTCATAAAAGAGAGGTCTTTCTTTTAATATGATGGTTGAAAATCATGTTATTCAATTCATTCGAAAAATATTTTTACGTGATGGGATGGAAAAACATTGTTAAACATGCTTCGTTCCCATTTTTTACAGTCTTATCCTAAATATCCATAACATGCATTATGTCTTAATCACATTGATTGACTTGTGATAATATTTTTCATATAATGTCCAAACTAATTTTTCTCAGTGCCCTAATATTTAAAGTGTTGTTTCTTCGAAGAATTCATCAACTTTCTCGTCAATTTTGGCAGAGGTTATCAATACCAATTTATGATTTAATTTGACATAATTTAGTTTAAATATTGTCACGGTCAAAAATGTTTGTCATCTCGAGATATTACAATTACTGATTTTTCAATTATTTTTAAACTCTATAAACTGCCCGTTTTTTAAGATACATTTAACTACTGTAGTTTCATTGTCTCACCAGTAAAAGAATGCGTTTTGTTGTCCGATGTGAGCTCTACAGTATTGTGGAACTATAACAGGGTTTAACTTGAGAAAACCCATTGGAAATGATATGTCAGATAAGCAATGTTTGATGACAATACCGAATAAATAAACTCATCATAGATACCAAGATTGAAATTGCAAATTTACGCCAGACGAGCGTTTCGCCTACAAAAGACTCATTAGTGACGCTCGAATACAAAAATAATAAAAAGGCCAAATAAAGTACGATGTTGAAGAGCATTGAGTACGACAAAAATCCTAAAAAGTTTTGCAAATAGAGCTAAGGTAATCTATTCCTAAGGTAGAAAAGCCTGAGTATTTCAAAAATTCAAAATTTTGTTAACAGTTAATTTATAATTATGAACATATCAATGATAACCCAAGTCAACACAGAAGTGCTGACTACTGGGCTGGAATACAATTCTTCTTTGAAATATATCCACCAAAACTCTTTGTTGTTTAGGCACCTGCTATACAACTATTTCTGTTTGGAAAGTGTGTGCCTTTGAAGAGACAATAAAAGATGATTTATTTTAAGATAAAACTCAAAGTGTCATTCATATGTTACTTGAAACCTGGAAAGGGGAGTGTAAAGGTTATAAAATATTGAGTTATAATACTGTCTAAAAAATGCGCTAAAAGAAAATAAAACAAATGCACGTCGACGTGGAGGAGTTAATGTTTATTACAAAACAAAAATAGCAAAAGGTATAACCAATATTCATGGTACAAAATAACAAAATAGGCTATGGCTAAAACTTGAAGGGGTGTTTGGTTTCAGGAAAGATTTATATCGATGTGTAATATACGTTTCCCATAAACTATTTTGAAAATGATTATAACTTTTTAGAAATGAGATCAGTACTTTTACAAAGAAAAAAAAAGCCAAGGAATTTTTTTTTAATTGGGGACATAAATGCAAGGACTGAAAAAAATCATAGAATTTCTGATAGTATATTATTTTCTCCTTTAGTCCGTAATAAACAAATACTTATACAAAAATGAAAATAAAAATATATGCCAACTTTGTAGATTTTAAAAGCGTTTAATTCTGTCTTAATGATACCAGAGCAGGGAAAGTATATTTAATAAAATTACACGACAGTACGATGAAACTGCCTTTAAGCACCAGGAGTCGCATTCAGAATAGTTTGGGGCCACACAAGAGGTTATAAAAGGGTTTTCATCGAGTCCTTCTTCATTTAATTCATTTATTGATGATTAAGGTGCAAAGTTTTCAATTGAAAATAGAGGCTGTCAAGAACCTGTGTCGCTCACCTGTATCTCCTGTGTGTTTTGAAAATCATGTTTAAATCATAATAAATAGTACTAGGTACACTAATAACGATTGAGTTTAGTAAAATATGGCCCAGTGGTTAAATTAAAAGCAGGTCACCTATTATCGTCTTTAAGTAGTGACTGAAGACCCTTTATCATTATTAACATTATTTTTAAGATGTGAATTTTTGAGAAAAAAATTACGGGTTTTTCCATAGACTTCTATTGTAAACCTTTATGGTCTATCTTTCACACTTAAATGACTTCATAAACGAAAATGTGTGTTTTACATGTTGTACATAGAAACTGCTTCAACAGAGGGTCTTTTGACAATATCACAAAATTATCTGTACGATGTGTCGGTGTCTAATATAACTAATGACATTTTAACCACTCCTACAATTGTAGTTTAACATCTATGTCGTCTGTCTTCTAAGAACCAATTGCAAATGAGACATAATCTCTAATAGACATTTGATGAAACTAGGTCTATAGGATTACACTTACGACTTACGATTACAAGTGACAAAAACAAGGGGTCATCTCAAAAGTCAAAAACAACCCAAAAATACAGATACAAAATAGCAAGTGATGTCATCTAAAAAAAGAAGATGTAAGCAACACGTTAAATGTTCATGTGTCCGAAGCGCTTTTCTAGATAACCTTCAGGACCTCAAAAACCGAATACTTAAAGACAAGGATTTATAATGACCGAAGGTGTAGATAGGTGTATGATATATATATATATATACATTATCAGCAGGAGCAATATACTTTCCCCGCGAAACAAAGTACTTTTAATGCAATGTTTAGTTTACGAAACCCAGCAAAAATATTGTTCAGAGCATATGCATACTCTACAAACTGTTTCATTTGAAATAGTAATGTTGGTGTCGTTTTTGTTATGCACGATTACAACTTTGTATCAGCTACTGTTGCCTTGCCGACTTAAACAAGATCGTGATTCTTTTAACAATTTCTGCTCGTCTGCTACACGTTTGCATTTTTTTATCATTAGCAATCAATTGAATATATTTATGTATAAATTTCGTGTTGAACTGAACAAAGTCGCAGTTTGAGATCTCGGGCTGTTCCAGGGGTTGGAACACCCCTTTTCTTGCCGATCATAGCTTTTCAATAGGGACATATAGTCGGCCACCCGGGCCCACCCCCTTCCTTTATCTTAAGTTCATGTTTTGAGCATACCAGTCCCACCCATGTTAATGGCGGATAATTATCGACAACGCCACATAAACCGACCATACTTAATAATTCTGATAATTGCATAAAAGAAAAACAACTTGCAACTCGTTTGTCATTTTTTGTTTGATGCTGTTGAAAACATAGATAGCAAAGCTTTAAATATTTTGACTTTTGAGATGACCACTTGTTTTTGTCACTTGTAATCGTAAGTCGTAAGTGTAATCCTATAGACCTAGTTTCATCAAATGTCTATTAGAGATTATGTCTCATTTGGTTCTTAGAAGACAGACAACATAGATGTTAAACTACAATTGTAGGAGTGGTTAAAATGTCTTCTTATATATTTCCGATGTAGAGAAGTTCAGTGATAAATGTTTTTTTTTCTCTTTTTCTTGAATAGTTGTGTTTTTTTTTTATTGAAACCAAAAACGTATTTCCGACATAGAAAAGTTAAATGATAATTGTTTTTTTTATGTTTTTTTCGCCAATAGTTGTGATTTTTTTTTATTGAAACCGAAAACGTAGACACAAGTATTTGTCCTATTCAGGAAAAGTAAAAGATTTCAATATTATACCGAACGGCAAGTGAAATTTCACGGAGAATAAATAGCTCTAAAAAACCCGTCCGCTGTATTTCCTCATTTTCTTTAAAACAAAATGAAATAGAGAAAGTATGTCTTAGCATACATAACATGCTCTATGGTTGATTGTACCTTTCCTAACACAAAGTATTACTGACTTTTTTTCAGCAATTGTCCCAATCTAGCTACTGCAACGACAATTGCAATATCGTGTGTGTCGCAAGTTATTTTTAAAATAATGTTTGTTTATTCTATCATACTGCGTACAATTACAGCATTTTCAACATTTATAACACCGCGTATACAATAACTAATGTTAACACATTGCTACACATATATTAGAATAAAATCGTTGTTCAACTACGGAAAAACATCCATATCGCTACATTGTTTTGGATCGACGGTTTAATTTTACATTTGAGAGAGCCCAAGATTTAAATGCTACCTGTAAGTGCAATTGTAATCCTAAACGCAGGTGAATGCTAGTTTCCGCAAATGTCTAATATGACTGTATGTTGATGTTTTGTTTTTGTTGCACTTGCTGTTCTTTGTTTTCCTCTTGTGTTTGATGTGTTTCTTCGGATTTAGTTTATGACCCGGAATCGTTTCTCACGGTCGTAAACAAAACCGCAATCAAAGAAAATTTCGGACTAATCATACCAATATTTCGGACCTAATTTCTATTTCATAAAACAACGGCAGACATTATCTGTTAACAAAGCTCTGTTCATTACCGATTAATAAGTTAAATAAAATTTTGAAGGATTGCAACACAATTTCATTTAGCAGTCCTAAGTATGAAATCGTTCAAAATATAATGGCATATTGTTATTCTAAACTGTTTCCCAAGATTGATCGCCCTGAAGATCATAAAAAAACATTTTATTAAAATAAAGTTTTTGATTTTATAAATATTGCCGGTATTTTTAACGACCATTCTGTTAAAGAACAAATTCCTGGATATTTTGATAATACTGAGCTCCCTCTTATCTGTTATATTTACAAGAAATCTACTCGAAAATTTGTGTTTAATTTTAACCAATTGTATAAAGATGTTAATATCAGTAAAAATACACCTACTTCATGTAATTGCAGTAATTCCGAATACATTTATGGACCCATTTCCCATGTTTAACAGGAGATCTTAACATCGTTCAAGACCAAGAGTTAAAATCATTCCTCAGTAAAGGACCTAAATACCGTCTCCCGTCAATTATCAATTGGAATGAGTGTCGTAATATCATCCACGACTCACTCAGTACTTACTGTTGGAAATGGATACAACGGGAAAAAGCTGACAAAAAGTCTTTGGACTCTTTTTTTAATTCAGTGATGAACATAGATGATATACGTATTCAACATTTTATAGAACATTTTACTCTTAACAATAACCACAATAAACCTATTTCGCGTATCAAACATAAACTAAAAAGAACTAGCCAAGGAATTTGTTTTTGTCCCGGCCGATAAAGCTGCTAATAATATTATAATTGTTTGACGTAAATTTTACATTGAGGTTCTACAAAAAGAAATCACCAATTCACCAACATTCCAACTGACTCCATTTTCAGAAAACGACATCTGTAACAAACATAAACTTTTAGCTACCGCTTTACAAGCAGAACCAAAAACAATGAAAGCCCCAACTATGTATTGGCTTCCGAAGCTACACAAAACACCTTACAAATATAGATTTATTTCGTCTTCAAGCCATTATTCCACTACTAAATTATCTATTCTTCTTACCAGTACACTTGGTACAATCAAAAACCTGATAATAAATTGTTCAAATAAGCCATTCGAAAATAGTGGAATTAATTTCTTTTGGAGTGTCAAAAACTTGTTGGAAGTACTTGATAAATTGCATGCTTATATTGGTGATTTTGAATCTGTTCAAAGTTTTGATTTTTCTACCCTATATACCACATTACCACACATTCTCATTAAGAAAAAAATCACACACCTAATTAAATGGGCATTTAAAAAGTCAGAATGTGAATATATATGTTGACACTCTTTGAGGTCATTTTTTAGTAGCAATAAACAAAAAAACTATGTCAATTGGACATGCTTTGATACCATATCTGCCCGTGAATTTTTTCTAGATAACATTTTTGTTCGCTTTGGAGATTCCGTATATCGCCAGGTTATAGGAATTTCAATATGGACTAACTGTGGTGCACCACTTATTGCGGACCTGTTTTTGTATTGCAATGAGTTACAATTTATGTCAAAAATCAGCAAAGACCCATCGAAACAACATATGATACACAAATTTAATAATACTTTTAGATATTTGGATGATATTTTGGCTCTCAATAATGACGACTTCAGTATTATACTAAAAAAATTTATCCTGTTGAACTTACTTTAAATAAAGCTAATACTAACAATGACCACTGCCCTTTCCTCGATCTTGATATCTATATCATTAACGGAAAGCTTAATACTAAGATTTATCATAAAAGAGATGATTTCTCATTTCCTATCGTTAATATTCATTTTTAGATGGTGACGTTCCCTTGTCACCATCTTACGGTGTTTATATATCTCAACTTGTAGGATTCGCTCGTGTAACAATGTTTTAGATTTTAACGAGAGAAATGTATGTATTACTGTAAAACTATTACACCAGGGTTATCGATATCACAAACTGGTCAAAACATTTACTAAATTGAATCATCGGTATAAGGACATCATTCGTAAATATAGCTCAACATGCAGACTTCTTATACGTTCAGGTATTTCACATCCAATATTTTATGGAAATATTCTTTATAAAGCACAAAAATGTCATTATTCACCTCAGAAGCTAACAAAACCTTTAAATAGACTTATTAACAAGGGATATAGTTACGATACTGTTGTCAGGTCATTAAAGATTGCATATTTTGGCGTTAATATTGATTCACTTATAGGGTCTTTGCATCGTAACTAAACACATTTATTTAAAAATCAGTTGTTGGCATGACACGGGTTATGTTCTTCTAATATATGTTATGATGGTATGATACTAAACCCCTCTAGGGAAGGATTGTGCCTGATATTCATATGATGAAGGCATAATCTTTCAATCAGTTTAATTGAAGTCTGGAGCTGGCATGTCATGAGTTAACTGCTAGTAGTCTGATGTTATTTATGTATTATTGTCATTTGGTTTATTTTCTTTGATTACCTCTTATGACATCAGACTCGGACTTCTTTTGAACTGAATTTTAATGTGCGTATTGTTATGCGTTTACTTTTCTGCATTGGCTAGAGTTATTAGGGGGGGGGGGGGTTGAGATCTCATAAACATGTTTAACCCCGCCGCATTTTTGCGCTAGTCCTAAGTCAGGAGCCTCAGGCCTTTGTTAGTCTTGTATTATTTTTAATTTTAGTTTCTTGTGTACAATTTGGAGTTAAGTATGGCGTTCATTATCACTGAACTAGTTTATATAATTGTTTAGGGGCCAACTGAAGGACGCCTCCGGGTGCGGGAATTTCTCGCTGCATTGAATACCTGTTGGTGACCTTCTGCTGTTGTCTTCTCTTAATCAGGTTGTTGTCTCTTTGACACATTCCCCATTTCCATTCTCAATTTTATCACTCAGTCGATTTATAACTTAGGAACACCGATATAATACTGTTGCCTTTTTTAAGCATTGGCGGCCATATTGGTTGCATGACAGGTCATCAGATACATTTTCAATCAAATACCCTATGATAATAATTGCTCAGTTGATTAAAGGGATAAAATTTGAGTACAAGATTGCAAAAGTTTACGGAAAATTGGCTATCCATCAGGAGTCAATTGACAATTTTGATTATGCTGACTTACTTGTAGATCTTACTTTACTGAACATGACTATTGCTGTTTACAGTCCATCTCTTTCTATAATGATATTTAAAACAATAACCCTAAAACTACAAATTCAGGGGCAGCAACCCAACAACGGGTTGTCTGATTCGTCTTAAATTTTCAGGGCAGATAGATCTAAACCTGGTGAACTTTTTTTTCCATGTCAGATTAGTTCTAAATGTTTTAGGTTTAGATATATAGTCGAAAAACTGCATTTTACCCTATCTTCTTTTTTTTTGCCATGCCGGTCGTGATGTTTGGCAGATAGTGTCATTGGACACATTTTAAATCTACAAAACCCTTAAAAGAACATGGTCAAGTTTGGTTAAATTGGTTTCAATAGTTTCAGAGGAGAAGAGTTTTGTAGAGGATTACAAAAGATTACAAAGTATAAGAGTATCTTCGGAACAAGAAAATCGTCATTCTAATGTAACGTGCTTCTTTCGCTTTGTAAACAACACTGTGATAAAATTCTCGATATATCTATGCTTAGCGCAGACTGAGAGATGTATATAATAATGGATGTTACAAATTACCTCCCACGTATATTCACACCTATCGGAACTCATTTGCAAACGCTATGCCGGTTTTGTTGTTTAAAAAATTGCTAAAAAATATTGAAAAATTACTGCATGACTTTTATTTTTATTTGGATGCATAATAAAATGAATTAATGATCAAAATCTCGGAGAAATCTACCAAATGCAAAAATAAAATATTCTACGAAAGTTTTTTAATGCTTTTGGCGCATTAAAGTCAATTCAAAAGATGACGTCATACATATGCAAATGCTAAACCTGAAGAGTTTTCCGTTTATAATCATCGAAATTCTTATAAAATTACATTAAAATGAATTTTTGAGGTAGGTCTTGTTTTATTTTCTATTCAATTAGATTACTTTGCAACATGGCGGCTTCTTAGTTAAGAAATATCAACGTCGGATTTGACGGTAGCTGAGGAGAAAAACATGAAAATTAAGAATGCAAGTGTTGTGTTTAAGAATAAAAAGAATTAGGCATATTTTTTCTCCCGGTTATTTACGAAATGAATCATGTAAGATACAGATTTATAAGAATGTTCCAGCTTTATATAAAAGAGGGACGAAAGATACCAAAGGACAGTTTTATATAACAGAGAGTAAAAAAGAACACCTATACATACGGATAGACTGAGTCGGGTGTGTCTATTCTGTGTTGGTCATTCATTATGTATTCGTGTTTGTTTTATGTAATGAGTTAATACTTCAGTTTTATTATGTATATCTGTTATATTCATTTGATAAAATTTACTGTTTGCAATAGCATTAATTGTTCTAAATAATTAGGATGTTCTTATCCCAAGCATACAAACTTAGCCGTATTTGACACAACCTTTTTCAACTTTTGATCTTCAGTGCTGTACAACTTTGTACTTTTTTTCGCTTTCGATCTTTTATATCTGTGCGTCACTGGTGAGTCTTGTGTGGACGAGGCGCGTTTTTGGCGTATTAAATTTTAAACCTGATGCTTTTTGTTATTCATTAATCATGTATTTCTTTGTCTAATACGTTTTCCTATTTATTTGTATTGAAGTCCTGTAATATTATGTTGTCATTTCTATGTTATATTTAACATTGCCATTAAAGTGCGAGGTTTGGCATGCCACAAAACTAGGTTCAACCCACCATTTTTTCCTTTAAAAATGTCCTGTACCAAGTCAGGAATATGGCCATTGTTATATTATAGTTCGTTTCTGTGTGTGTTACAATTTAACGTTGCGTCGTTTGTTTTCTCTTATTTTTGAGTGTATATTGACATTGCGATAAGACGTGTCACGGTACTTGTCTATCCCAAATTCATGTATTTGGTTTTGATGTTATATTTGTTATTTTCGTGGGATTTTTTCTGATGCTTGGTCCGTTTCTGTGTGTGTTAGTAACATTGTAGTGTTGTGTCGTTGTTCTCCTCTTATATTTATGCGTTTCCCTTAGTTTTAGTTTGTTACCCCGATTTTGTTTTTTGTCCATGGATTTATGAGTTTGAACAGCGGTATACTACTGTTGCCTTTATTTATACCCACACTTGCTTCAGTTTTTTAATGACCGTATTTGTTCTATTAGAATCGAAATAAATCATGGAAGCCATGTATTTGTTGGAAATTTACACATGGCCTGGGCCGTGATATTCGAAGTGTATCCTGAGCGTTCTTGATTAAACATAGTCTGAAGAACAGAGCTAGGGAATAACCCACTAGAGATGCATGTAAAAACTCACAGTAAACTTTACTTAACAAGATTACTAAATTTTGAAAGTAATCTATTAAGCCAATCCTAAATTGACATCAATACTTCGTTTGTCGGTTTTCCGGCGTGTTGTGAAAGGTTGACGGGAAAAAGTACTTTAGAAAAACAACTCGCGACCAGTACAAAGTATGTAACCATAATTTTAATCAATTGTGCGTGTTATAGTCACATCATACAGACATGAAACTTGACATACAACGATCTAGATCTAACCATCACAACGTTTTTGTTTTATGAACAAATAACTGTATGGTATTTATTGCAAACGTAAGACTTGAATGGAATATGTGTAGTTAAGGTTTACATATCTGGATTACATACTCATGTTAAATTCATTTTGAAAGAGACAATGATAGATGTATCCCTTCTTGAGAGAAACAGTCTCAAATTTGGTAAAAAAATCTCCGTATAACACCAATCCTTTTGTTCTATAAAAATATATGTGTTTAAATATTTGATAGAAAATAAATAAAATAAAAAAAAAAAATATTTATAAAGCTTAAAAAAAAAAAAAAAAAAAATGAAAAAATCTTAAGGTTCACGTAACAGTTATTTATTCAAAATGTCAAAAATTCAATTTTAGTTTTTTGTATTTTATCAAAGTTTTGAAATATCAAAATTAGAAAAGATCACCAAATGATTAAAATTGGAAAATTCAGAAAAAATAGTTTTAAGATTAAATAGTTTAGATATTTATTCAAATTTAAAGATACTAAACATAACGTGCAGTTTTGATCACTTCGTCCTTTGAAAGTTTGAATTATTTATATTTTTGATTAGAATATAGGAAAGAGGAAAAGGAGTAAATAAAGGCAACAGTAGTATGCCTGTTACAAGTGCGAAACGGAATAATAACGGAACGACACGACACGAAATGAAATTAACTATAACATATCAAAACGAAAACATTTTTTCTGAAAAACTAAATATAGTATAAAAAAGGGGCTGACTTGTTTTATCTACTGGGACAAACTGAGAAATATATTTCTATAATGGACCTAACACTACGGGGAGATAACTCTATAAAATCAGCTTAAGGTTTTAATCACGTTGTATTGTTAAAGAAATTTAGTTTTCTCAATGATCAAAATAAGGGTTTGTCAAACCGCTATATATCCAATGAAATTTCCCCTTCATGGAGGATTCCAAGTCAAATGTACAGACATAAACTATTAATAACCACATTAAGATCACACGGAGCAGTAATCACGATGACTTACTTGACTTAATCCACTTCGTACCAAGGGGGACATAGGGCGACTACAGTTTCTCTCCATTTCTTCCTGTCCATGGCTGTTCGTTTTGTTTCTTTCCAGGTCATCCCAATTTTACTCAGCTCGGTTGTTAATCCCCTGCGCCAGGTGTTTTTTTGGCCTTCCCCTATTTCGATGTCCTTGGGGGTTCCATTCTAGGGCTTGCTTGGTAATGTGTGTGTCTTTTTTTCTAGGGTATGCCCGATCCACTTCCACTTTCTTGTTCTTATTGTCTGCGTTGTTGGCTGTTGTTTGGTTCTTCTCCATAACTCATTGTTGGATATTTTGTTTGGCCATCTGATGTTGAGGATGTTTCTCAAACATTTATTGACAAAAGTCTGGATAGATTTGATGGATGCAGCTGTTTCTCTTCAGGTTTCTGATCCGTATAAGAGTACATATTTGACATTGGTGGTAAATATCCTTAGCTTTTTGCAAGTTCTTAACGCATTACTCCTCCAAACAGGTTTAAGCATGGAAAATACCTGTTGTCCTTCCTTTTTTCTTGCCAATATGTCTTCGTCTGTGCCTCCTGATGTACTGACAATACTTCCAAGATAGATGAATTGTTGTACATCTTCAACAGTAGAGTCGTCGATCTTAAGACAATCTTGCTGGTTTGTATTTAGCCTCATTGATTTAGTTTTCTGTGCGTTGATGTATATGCCTGTTTGTTTTGCTGATGTTTCAAGACTTTTGGTCTGATGTTGTGCATCTCGAAAGCGATGGAATAGTGCACAAATGTCATCGGCAAATTCAAGATCTTCAAGACGTGTTGTGAGGGTACATCCGATGCCTTTTGGATCTTTGTAAGCAGATTTACCAACCCAGTCAACTACTATTAGGAAAAGGAGAGTAGAGAAAAGACAATCTTGACGTACCCCAGTTGTAACAGGGAATGATTTGGTCATTGTTCCACCATGTATAACTTGGCAGGAAAATTTGTCGTATAGCAGTTTTATCATTTTGAGGATCTTTTTTTAGAAGTTGTAACAGGCTAAGGACAAATGTATTATCCAAGACTTTTATAGCTTCTGGTGGTATGTTATCAATGCCGCCTGATTTTCCATTTTTTAGACTCTTGATAGCTTTGTTAACTTCAGTTTTTGTTATTTTGCTGGTTTTGATGTTTAATATTGAACCATTTGGTAATTCAGGTGGATCTGTAGGTGGGGGCCGGTAAAGAACCTGCTCGAAATGTTCTTTCCACCTTTCAAGTTGATCTTCCAGTTTAGTGAGGGTATTGTTTTTTATTATTATTATTATTATTATTTTTTTTTTATACATACCTTATAGAATATTTCTTTCTAAATTTTTTATGTTTAATATATTCATTTTTTTTATAATTTTCTTTAATTATCATGGATTAACAGGCATTTACATAAATTATCTATAGTGGCACATAATAAAGCAAGCAGTAAATAGGTATAATCAAGCAAATAAGAGTAAACCAAAAAAATACTAATAATACGATATGATATAACGGAATATGGTTGAAGTATAACATTTTCATCAAAAAATATATAGTGACAATGGAAATTACATTTCTAGCACATCTGTACATACAGTAATAATTCACTATTAAATCAATTAATGACTTTGTCCCAGGGGTTCCAGTACATGTTATAATCTTTCACACTCATATTTTTTTAGGAAATATGTTTTTCTAAAATTAAATTTTCTTTGATATAGTTTTAAAGTCCCTCTATTTGAGGTTTTTCCTCTTGCATCTTTGATCTGTATATAAAATACTTTACTAGTAAAATGACTTTATTTTTTATAAAATTTAGTTTATAGCTAACATAAAGTCCGAACATGACTATATCTACATTTAGTGGAATTTCATTATGTGTTGTTTCAAAAATCCAGGCATTCAGATGGTGCCAAATGTCTGCTACAATATGACAGCCCCACAATAAGTGCTCTATGATTTCTGGTTCTTCCTTCCAAAATGTACATAAATTACACTGTACACGGTTCGTCTTTAAAAGTAAAGTATTAGTACCTAAAATACGGTGAATAATTCGGTATTGAAACCAGCAGAATTTGGTATTTTTTGAAATTTTAGTGTCACAGTTATGGATTTTTTTTCCAATCTCCTATAACATTATTCAATATACCCTCCCATTTTCGCTCAGCTGCTATTACAACTGGTACCACACATTGATTTAATATATTATACATGTCTTTTGAACCTTTGTTTGACTTGAAAAAAGGTTAATATTAAAAGGTAACAAAGCTTGTTGTTGTTTTTCCCTTTCAGTGTTGATTCCCATACATTGTAACAATTTTTTTAATGCTACTGTAATACCATAAAATTGAAATATGTGGGTTTAAACGTATATATCCGTTCAAAATCTTGATAAGACAATATATTTCCTTTCTCATCTAGAAGGTAATTCACAGTCCATACTCCGTTTTGTGCCCAACTTCTATAATAAACACTGACAATATCAATTTTAATGTTCTCATTATTCCATATAGATGAAGATACGACTTCCTCAAAATAGCGAGGATGTCGGAATCTCGAATTGTTTTTCCAGGCACAAATAACTTCTTTCCAAAAAGCGTTATCTAATTTTTTAGTTGTTCAAAAATAAGCCAACTCTGTAAAATTTATAATACTTTCTATTTCTTGAATTCGAGGAGCATAATTTAGATTTAACATTCTATTTATTTTAATTTTACATATTCAGTATCTTGAAGGAGAGAGTTGTTGAATTTCCAGAGGCCCCCGCCTTTTATAACTTCATTTATCGTTAAAGTCAAAATTACTGGTGAATGGTCTGATCTGTAGCTATTGCCAATGTTTATATCACATATGTCATCTATAAGGCTTTCAGAGATAAAAAAAAAAATCTAACCGTGATTGTTTAAATGGATTTTTTTCCCTCCATGTAAATCTTGTAAGATCGGGGTATCTCTCTCTAAATGGATCCACAAGAGTCTTATATTTTATAATTTCTAAAATTTTATCCCTTGATTTTGGATTATTTATATGTTTATAGTTATGGGTATCTAGGTCAAAATTCTGAACAAGGTTAAAGTCCCCACAGATCAGACACAGTTGATTATCAAAAAAGTCTATGATTTCTGTTAGTTTGTCATAGAAGCAAGGATTATCAGTATTCGGCCCATACACATTTATCAGAGTAAATATCTTGTCTTCAATATTAATATCCAATCCCAACAAATTGCCATCCTCATCTTTTTTAACTTGGTGTATTTTATATTCAAAATTATTTGTAAACAGGATAGCAACTCCTCGTTGATTAGATGCGTAAGAATTGAAAATACATTGACCTTTCCACTGGTTTCTTATCAGGGTTTCATCTTGTTCTACAAAGTGTGTGTCTTGAAGACAATATATATCAAAATCTTTTGAATGCAAATAATTAAAAATGTCCCCCCTTTTTTCTCTATATTTGAAGTCCTTGACAATTATGAGACATTATTTTAATATTTTTACCCTCCATTACAATTATAAATCTTCAAAGAATTGAAAGTGGATAATTGCCAACACAAAGGAATGAAAACTTTAGTTGAGATATCAGGACTGTTTACATAATGCTCTATTTGCTTCAAAAATATACCATACATGTGCCAAGTAACAAAATTCCATATTCTATATAAAATATATACATGAAATAAACAAAAACAAGTTAAAGGGAAACACATTTAAAAGACTAAGATATTTCATATTCTAATGCAGATTTACACTTGTGGTCAAGGGGAGATTTTAAGTATATTTAAGCTTTAATGTATATTGATCTACATCATTATTTGTAATACATGTCATTATTTTGACGCCTTTATCATAAAATATTTATTCAAATTGGTAAACTATATTATACATTGAATAATGAACAGGATCAATATGGCAAAAGAGAAGAGATCACACAAGAAGCACGTTACCACAAAATGTCCATTGTTTTGTGCTCTCTCATCTGATCTGGTCAAACTTGCCTAAAATTCATATCACCATCAGTACTGCATCATGTCATCTGCAATTCACATCTAAATGTAAGCTTACACAAGACATTATAAAGATAGATAAGAGAGATCTAAGAATCACCAACATATAACAGAGCTTACTTAAACTGGCAGTGATTTCCTCTAAAAATTCATGCTTGATGTATAGTTTAAATCCAAAGTTTTTGTTTTTGAAATGTAAAGTTAAGTGGTAATGATACATGAATAAAGGATATATACTTCATTATATTTTACTTGAAACTATCAATGTTCTGACCGTTACACTGTTGAGATGTAAAAAGATTTATATCTTGCGTCAAAAAAATTTAAATCATGAATTTCAGTACTAATTTTATTGGACTGTTTAAGAAAATTTTGTCTTACATTTCTGTAATTGTGTATGTACAAGTTTTAACCAAAATGCTGCCAATTGTCTAAGCTATACCTCAAGCATGCATTTACTTAATATAATATGAAACAAGCAAAACTAAATCAACAAATTTAGCATATAATATTACATATTATAGCATATCTATAAGTATCTATAACAAGCTATGACATGCATTTACTAAATAAAAAAACAAAACTACAACAACAGATTAAGCATTCATATACATGTAGCATATTACTATATATAACAAGCTAAGGCATGCATTTATGCGACAAAAAGGGAAAGCAAAACTAAGATTGCAAAGTAAGCAAATTAAACTCTACCGCTAAAAGTTAAGCAAAGTCAAAAAGCTAAATAAAAAGAAGAAACGGAAATGAACACAAAAACCTTTCTTTTTTCTTTTCTATACTTACTTCAAATGTTCATATCAAAGCCTGCAAAAACAGATCTAACATTACAGCATCATTGATTTACTTAAATTATAGTACTGTTTTTAATAAAGATTAATGTAAGAAAATATATGTACTGTAAACACAAAGCTAAATTAATTATTAAATTTTGTATTTATAAACTTTGTTTTTCTTAGTGTATATACATGTTTGTTACAGACAATAAACAGTTATTCCCATAACGACCATTTTTCTGTGTTGTTTTTACGGGTCTCTAAAGTCATATGGGACCCTTTTGCTCTAATACGTGTTTGCACTTTGTCCCTTTTTCTAATTGTGAATGCGTTATGAGATAACAAGAATCTTTCCTCCTTAATAGAAACTGGCAGGTCATTTAGGAAGCGAATCTTTGTTGCCTTCAAGTTATAGGCTTTGGACAATACAAGTTGGTTATCCCCAAAATGTACAAAACGATCAAGAATAGGCTTTGGGCCCTTCTCATGTGTTGGAACTCTATGCGTGTTAGCAAGCGGCATGGAAATGGCTTTTGGAGCATCTCTAAGCAACTTTTCAGAGAATAGCTTTCGTGTTGTTGCATAGACATTGAGGGTTTTGTTGTCTTTATCTTTGATTGGTGTATTTGAAGTTGGTGGTTTACCGCTTAATTGCTTTGTAGTGTTGTATAGGGTTTTGATGTCTCCCTTGCTACAGGCGGCTTCGTCTTCTGTGGCTAGTTGTTCCACAAAGTTCCTTTTATCTTGTTTGCAACTTTTCTTCACTTCTTTATCTTTATTGCTATACTGTTCTTGTGTCTGTTTTTTCTGCTTTCTAGTTATAGCAGTTAGAACTTTTTCTTTCACTTGTCTTCTTTTGTTGACAATTTTCCAGGTATTTTCTGACATCCATTGGTTGTGGTTTTGTTGGAGATAGCCGACAGTTTCTTCACATGCTTGAACAATAGAATCTCTGGTCATTTCCCATGCTGTGTTGATGCTAGTTTCGTCATCATGTAGATTTTCAAGTACACTTAATTTGTTTTGCAGCAGAATATGGTAGTCTTGAACAACTTTAGGGTCTTTAAATAGATCAACACTAAATTTCTCTCTTCTAGATTTTGCTCTTTTTGTTGAAAGTAGTTTTAGTTGTATCTTTGCAATGATTAGGTGGTGATCTGATGCTATATCTGCTCCTCTCTTGTTTCGCACATCTTGTAGAGATGACCTCCATCTTTGGGATATAGCAATATGGTCTATCTGATTTTCTCTCACTCCATTTGGTGAAACCAAAGTAACTTTATGGCAGTTTTTATGGGGGAAGAGTGTACCACCTATTACTAGACTGTTTACAGCACAGAAATCAGCAAAGATTTCACCGTTCTCGTTCATTTAACCGATTCCATTTAGTCCCATCACGATGTTGATAAGAATTTCTGCATATTGCTCCTTTTGTTAGAGATTTAAAGTGTGTCAAAATTAGGTCGTACTTAAATAAATATTTCGACTTTAAGAAACACATTTATCAGTTTCACCCTGAAGATAAAACAAGTTAGCCGCCTGTTTTCTATTATCTCTAATTTTTTAGAAAATATTTTTTTCTTTTTGATTTGTTTTTAGTAAGTTTTATCTCGATTCGTTCTGTTTTGATACCGTTTTACACTTGTAACAGGTATCCACTTTCTAGTCCTTTCTCTTCCCCTATATTCTAATAATAAAAAAAATCAAACTTTCAGAAAGCTGAATGTACAAAAAAGGGACGAAAGATACAAGAAAGATAGTCAAACTAATAAATCAAAACCAAACTGACAACGCCTGGCTAAAAATGAAAGTACGCCTTTAATTATTGTCTAATGATATTCAACATCTACGTATGTGTAAGACTTACAGGTAGGTCATTTTTATATTTTATGTTCTATAACATTTTTTTTTATATAGGTGAGAATGACTTTACTGCATTAACTGTGTTATATATATATATATGAGGGTAGGCAACGAATTTGATCAGATTAACATACGGCTGTATTTTATATAATTGAAAAAAAAACAATCCTCATCGAAATATTGATGTTGTGTACAGTGTTCGAAGTTTTCTTAAATTTGGGTTAAAGGTCGAGTTTAATTATCACGAAAACCGCAGAGACACATGCACATCTAGACAGCTTGTCTTGTAGGGTTTAATAATGTTCACCATGAAAATTTCCATCG
This sequence comes from Mytilus galloprovincialis, assembly GCA_037788925.1. NCBI lineage: Eukaryota > Metazoa > Mollusca > Bivalvia > Mytilida > Mytilidae > Mytilus > Mytilus galloprovincialis. Next base: position 88,908,673 of record CM075337.1, read on the forward strand.
GACATTAGTACAATAATAAATACTGTCCATGGACAAAATGAACAGTATTTACTCAGATAAATATGTCCCAGACACAATTATTCTATGCTAAATGTCCGGTTACGAAACATGAATATGGACATTATTCAAACCATAAATCTGTGGACATTTTGTCACAGGACATTTTTAGGAATGATTAGAGTAATATTCGTTGCGATTTTATTACTGGAAATTAATCTATAATTGTCAACTTTTTATACATTTTTACTTTGACAGATAGTTGTTTCCTTGGCACTCATACCATCCTTATATTTTTATTTATGTATTTTAAATAAACATGTATAATAAATTACTATCAAATAAGTAACAAATACAGCTAGCTACCTTACATCATGTTTTCATTTTCTAAAAATTGTGTATAACATTCAATAATTTAATAACGAACATTATCAAATCATTAGCTATACGGTGCAGGAAACTTGACTTGAATTGAATTTGAATTATTGAAATTCTCCTTTTTAATTAATAAAACTAGGGAGTTAAATGTGTAATAAACTTTACATACATTCGTATGATTTATTCTATAAGTATCAAATATATATGTATCAGCTATTCTTCAATCCTTTGTAAATTTTTTCTGCTCAAATGCCTCTGAATAGTCGAATTATACGCTACCCTAGATCTTTGTACTCTTAAATAAACTTGTTTATTAAATCGATTAGGTAATTTAAAGTAGCTATTGTTCAGTACGCCTTTAATTATCGTCTAATGATATTCAACATCTACGTATATGTAAGACTTGCAGGTAAGTCATTTTTGTATTTTATGTTCTATAACATTAATTTTTCTTATATAGTTGAGAATGACTTTACTGCATTAACTATGTTATATATATATGAGGGTAGTCAACGAATTTGATCAGATTAATATACGGCTGTATTTTATATAATTGGAAAAAAACCAATCCTCATCGAAATATTCATGTTGTGTACAGTGTTCGAAGTTTTCTTAAATTTGGGTCAAAGGTCGAGTTTAATTATCACGAAAACCGCAGAGACACATGCACATCTAGACAGCTTGTCTTGTAGGGTTTAATAATGTTCACCATGAAAATTTCCATCGGACATTAGTACAATAATAAATACTGTCCATGGACAAAATGAACAGTATTTACTCAGATAAATATGTCCCAGACACAATTATTCTATGCCAAATGGCCGGGTACGAAACATGAACATTGACATTATTCAAACCATAAATCTGTGGACATTTTGTCACAGGACATTTTTTGGAATGATAAGAGTAATATTCGTTGCGATTTTATTACTGGAAATTAATCTATAATTGTCAACTTTTTATACATTTTTACTTTGACAGATACATTTGAGATAGTTGTTTCCTTGGCACTCATACCGTCCTTATATTTTTATTTATGTATTTTAAATATACATGTATTATAAATTACTATCAAATAAGTAACAGATACAGCTAGCTACCTTACATCATGTTTTCATTTTCTAAAAATTGTGTATAACATTCAATAATATAAAAACGAACATTATCAAATCATTAGCTATACGGTGCAGGAAATGCTTACCCTTCCGGAGCACCTGATTTCACTCCCGGTTTTTAGTGAGTTTGCGTTCTTTCTTATTTATTATTTATAACTGTTGATGTAAATGTCCTTAGGTTTTGTGAGTCTTTGTTTACTCCTTGGTTTTGATTGTTATTGTCTTAGAAGCTCTGAAAGATACTGTATGTCTCCATTTATATTTCTCTATATTCAATTATGTTTTTGTATATACTGTATTGATCAAATATTGGTTACCAATCTTTCCTTTTTGTTTTTCTTTTTTACCTTTTTGGATTCCGGCGTCACTGATGAGTCTTTTGTAGACGAAACGCGCGTCTGGCGTATATACAAAATTTAGTTCTGGTATCTATGATGAGTTTATCATATTATAGATCACTTTTAGTGACCTTTGGATTACTTCCCTTGTAGGACACCTGGACAATTTAATAACATTTTTCACAGAACACTAAAATTGAGAATGGAAATGGGGAATGTGCCAAAGAGACAACAACCCGACCATAGAAAAAAAAACAACAGCAGAAGGTCACCAACAGGTCTTCAATGTAGCGAGAAATTCCCGCACCCGGAGGCGTCCTTCAACTGACCCCTAAAAGTAGTATGTCTTACAGTCTAAGTTACATTAAATTTATGTGTTCAAAGCATTACAATTCAAAAGGATTGTTACTATAATTTGCCTTGAATATTTTGAAATTCCTGTTCAAAATAGGATTGGATATTGGGATTTGTACTAACAGAGTGCACATTGTGAATTTTTATTCAGCTCTTTTTAAAAATAACAGTAACCTTGACCCTTTAAAAATTCCAAATATGAATTTCCGTATTTAGATAAAAGGCCATCGTAATGAATCAAATTTTCTTTTGTTGGAATTAAATCACATACAATTGTACTTTGTTCAAAAGCTGGTGGTATAATACGCATAAATGAAGTGACGCCGAAGGTATTGATACAATCTTTTCTCTATAGAAATATGTCATGGTGGTTGTGGTTAACTATTTGTTAAACTTTGTATTTGATAGGCAAGAAGAATTGGAAGATTTATACTTTGTTCTTTTGGTCTGTACTTATACTTCCCGTCATTGTGTTATTGTCCATGATCTGTCTTTAATTTTTTGCTGATGTGCGTTGTCTGTGTGCCTTTTATTTATTGATTACAATGACATAGCTATATGCTTATGCATACCAGCATTGTTTTATGATAGTAAATATTTATTTATATATTTGTTTGTTTTTATAGTGATTAAGATAATAACACAAAGTTGACTGCTCTACACCTATTTTTGACATTTATACCTATTATGTCTGTTTGTTTTGTTCGCACATCGTTGTCAATATGATGGAATTTGATACGACTGTCATACACGTCACTTGTTTAACTAGCTATCAAAACAGGTTTTATCCCCCATTCCCTACATAAGAAAATGTCTGTACCAAGTCTGGAATATGACAGTTATCCATTTTTTTGAAAATTTAGATGTTATTTGGAATATTCTATTTTGAAAATTCATGTGAATTTCACATGAAAAAAAATTATGTGATTTTCATGTGAAATTCACATGAGTTTCACATGAGATTCACGTTAAACTCACAAAAACCGATTTCACATGAGTTTCACGTATAAGCTCGTTTGAGGTGAAATTGATGTGAATTTCACGTGAGATTCACATGAATTTAAATTCACGTGAAATTGATGTGAGTGAAATTTGCCTGTGTACAATAATAAAAATAAATGTGTTCAATAAAATATTTTAAGATTTCAAAAACCGACACAAAACATACTTCTCCAAAAAAGATATCATGACAATATAAAAGTTAACTAGCCATTTTTAACAAATAAAACAACCACACAACAAGCAAAACCATAAATGTATTGAATGAAAACTATTCTTGTTTATGACATTATGTAGTGTAAGCAACAAAATGATTAAAAGCACGAGATATTACGCGTTGAATCAATGAATCAATTAAATTACACACATATTATTTGTCACCCACAAGCATTACATGTTATTGCTTAAGTCAGAGTAAAAACCTCTCATGATGATATAATGATGATATATAATTTTTGTTTCGATGTAAATGTTGTTAATTTCTGGAAAAATTAAAGTTTAACCAAATTCTGAAATACTTATACTTAAATTACTTGAATACTTTTATCTTTTGTTTTATGATATATTTCTAATGTGAACTATCTTCTAACTTCTATTCAACCATCAACAAAAAACGCAAGAAAAGTATTTATTTTATATTAAAGACTTCCTGAACAATTATGTATCTGGGGGTACACTGCAATAAAACACCAGATTTAGAAAAAAAATCCTATAATTTTTTAAAAGAATTAACCGTGTGTTATTCAAACTCGTTAACAAGAGGACTTGTGTTGACACTGAACGCCAGACTTTTGGTTATTGTAATTGTAATTATAATCATGAAGCAACTATAACTGATTACATTTTTTCAAGTAAGCATTGTTATTGTTGTGACTGCCGATATGATATCAAGCATACCACAGGACGCTGATGGCTTCTTGTGAGTTGGTGGTTTAGATTTCTGTCTGGTCTTGAATGTGGACTATCGTCGTACTTGATCAAATCGAAAAGAGAGAGAGAATCATGGGATCGCTGCCCATATCCGATAGGGTTTAGATTAATACCAACGGAAAATACCACAATATGATAAATCAACCTACAATCTGATTACATGTAATTTAATTTAATTAATTACTTTTTAAAATAGCTTGTTTTCCTTGATTACTTTATGATTACAATCTGATTACATTAGGAAAAAATCTAAAATTGGTCAAAAGTATAACATTTTCAAATAAAATGATCAGCCACTGTATCCCTTATGGACATATACGAGAAAAGCTTACTTCCAGGATACGTTTTAATAGTGGCCTGGGCATCCGCAATAATAGAATCAGTCCAATCTTCAACAAATATAACAGTAATGGTTATTTATAGCTTTGTATTGAATAACCAACATACCGTCATTAATGCCACCTGTGTTTTCATTATTTGTTTGAATGTGAAAATTGTAACGATTGGCTAGGGACTTGTCAATATACTCAAAATTTCAAATTTTATCCTTAAGGTTGTGACTGATAAATATATCAAATTCATTGAAATAATGTATCATTAAAGAAGAGGGACGAGATATACCAGAGGGATAGTCAAACTCATAAATCGAAAATAAACTGACAACGCCATGGCTAAAAATTAAAAGGACAAACAGACAAACAACAGTACACTAGACACAACATAGAAAACTAAAGAACAAACAAGACGAACTCCAACAAAAACTAGGGGTGATCTCAGGTGCTCCGGAAGGATAAGCAGATCCTGCTCCACATGTATCACCTGTCGTGTTGCTTATGAGACAAAATATCCGGTAAATAGTCTAATTCGGTAGGTCAAATTTATGAAAGGGAAGGGGATAGTAGTTACGACGTAAACAACATATCCGATAACATTTGTGAAACGGTTATTCCATAACGGTTAACCAACTAGTGATGGCGTCCGTAAAATTTACGAAGAGATGAATTCAACTTCGTTATTATTTAGAACTCTTGATTTAATAGCTTCCTTGTGAGCAACAACCCTCTATCAAGAAAATCGTGATAGGAAATTCAAGCACGGGAATATCGTATCAATTGTGAGATATATACACCATATGCAGGTGCTGCTGGAATGTTGTTTCTTAGAAATGAAAATTTCACAATTGGAAAGCTGCAATCATCTCTTTTGTCGTAAAGTTTTTTTTTCGCAATCGACCCTCATCTGCTCATTGTTAATTTCTAAATTGTAAAATCTACGAGTCATATTCTACGATGATTTATTTACACATCAGGATAAGTCAGTCTCTTTTATCACTATTTTATGAGTGTCTTCCGTGTTGAACAACTCTTTGACCCTACTAAAAGCTATAAATACGATATAGATGTCCACCAAATTGCAGAAGTGACAGAATTGACAAATGCACATCATATGAATTAACCTTAACATTTAAGGAAAATACGTTTTCATATGTTGGATTTAAAGACCAAGAATGATTAGTCGACATTATTTACATTAGACAAAGCAAACAGCTAAGATGATTTGTTACTGCAGTGAAAAGTTTTTTCCATTCAGGTAATTATATATAGATTTTCTACAGACACTGCTATAGCATCGTACTTTTAAAAAAACTATATAATGTATACAACTTGTATCAACCGTTCGGTTAAGGTTTCATGCGTATAATTTTGAAGTTATAGTTTTTCATCATTATTCTTACGACACAAGATTAAACCAAACATTATATTCGCTGCCGAGCCTCCTACCACATATTCGTATGTCTATTATATCATCACAGTTCTTCCCTTAGTGTGGATGAAACCCTTCAGCACAAAGATCGACCACTAGTATAATCGATCTTGTGGTTTGTAAAAATTCATCGATGATACCAGGTTAATATTTCCGGGAGAATTTACAGAAAAGTTAGTGTTGATAGATTAGTTCTATTTTCAAAATTAACAAACACTGACAACTCAAGTAAACAATAAATCGGTTTTGTTACAAATTGATAAGTAATGCATTTATTCCATTGTAATAGAAGTAGGAATGGTCCAACTGATTCAAAGACTTAAAGAATACAAACCTTAGAAACCTTTGATGATGCAGGCTGCCATCGTTATTGATATCTATGCTACATGTTTAAACCCGCTTATATGTCTCAAAATATGCACGATATGTGAGTCTTTAAAATGGGCATTTAAATCTACAAACCGATAGTGATACATCATACATATTTTTCACCTCCTTTTTTCTACTCAAATGTCTAAGTAACTGAAAGCAAATAATTGCTTTTATTGATTTATTTAATCATCTTTGTGTCCTTTTAGATAGCATGCTAAAAAACTCTAACAACAGTAATTTCCTTTCAAACCAATTTTGAAGGAATATGCTGTTTTCGTGCTGCCGTTGAAATAATGTTCATGAAAAAAATAAACCATATACTATTTTTGTTGCAGATTACCACATGTGATACAGTTATTGTTTATCCTCGTAAATGTGATTTGTGTTCTGTCTCACTTAGGTCAGTTTGGTTTATTTGATATAAAGGTGGTGGTAAAATGTTTTATTTAAAAAAAATTATATGAATTAAAACATGTGAACATCAAAGGGCGTAAGGTGACCTATAGTTGTTAATTTCTATGTGATTGTGATCTCTTGTCGAGAGTTCTCTCATTGGCAATCATAACACATCTTCTTTTTTATATTAGGTGCAGAATCGATTTTGATTTTTACATAATTTTGAAATAACATGAAACTTTGAATCTTAAAGTAAAACTTAAACGAAAAACTTGTGATGTTAAGAAGATGTGGCATAGTTACCAATGAGAAAACTCTCGACAAGATACTAAAATGACATAGAAATATATAACTATATATCACCGCACGGCCTTCAATATTGAGCAAAACCAATACCGCATATATACAGAATATATCTTATAGTAATAGTACATGTTAAGGTATTCAATACTTCATTATTCTGATCATCATATGATTTTTATAAAACAATAATAAGATGTTAGCCTTTTCAAGATTTTAAACCCACCAGATAACCTATGCACATTAATGTATATATGTCAGATAATTCAATTACTGTCTTTTACAGAAAAATAAAGATAATGGAGTATCCATTTATAACAAACAGTCAGTACATGCATCCCCCCTAACCCCCCCCCCCCACACAGAGAGCAAAGGAACAACGCTATTGTTGCCTTTCTTCTTCTGAACGTCACAGTGAGGCCTCAACACGGAGCAAAACAAATCTCTCACCTCATTGCAAGTTTCGGACGGCCTCTAGCTTAATCGGAAATCTTTGCAAAAATAATTTGATCGACTTTATAAGATGTATCACCACCTTATCGGGGTCGGTCAAAAGAGTAAAAGTAGTACATATTTGAAACAAAATAGTTGGTATGCACATGCGTTAATCCTAAACTATGGCATATTTTTGAACTTATGGTTTCGAATGAAAGGTGAAGAACTGGTGATCGTTGTATGTCGATCAAGACGTTTAAATCACATAAGAACATTCAAGCTAACTTTTAAATCTAGTGCAATACATTTTCATTATAGATTCCTGATTCAAACACTTAACTATATATATTTTAAACAGAGCATACTTTATATCATTTGCTCTAACAGTCCAAATTTAAGTATGCGATTATATACTTAGCTTGAATATCATTTAAACCAACTGTGTATTAATATAAGATATAACACTTTTATAGAAACTATATCATTGTGGTGAGTCCTGTCCTTTACACTGTCCCAATGTTTTGGAAGGTTTTGGCACTCCCAAACGTGTTATCGACAAATAAAATTGAGAATGGAAATGGGGAATGTGCTAAAGAGACAACAACCCGACCATAGAAAAAAACAACAGCAGAAGGTCACCAACAGGTCTTCAAATGTAGCGAAAAATTCCTAAATGCCTTTTTTGTGATTGTGTTAATCGGGCAGGTTTTTGGTTTTTCATTTGATTTTACTAGATGGAAATGTTTTACCCACTATGATATTTGTTCGTTAATACAGCTGTCTAATAAAAAGGACTGATGATTTATATAGAATAATTCATGGCACAACCCGTATCACATGCTGTATCACCACGAGAAACCAATATCAATTTGATATATGACGCCACGCCTTGATGATGTAACATTAAAGACCTAGCGAAAACTCCGAAAAGATTAAATCATATAATCCTTGGTCTTTTGTTTAGAAAGAGGTGCGGTTATTTAGATGTCAAGCGGATGACAACTGAGGAGTTTTGAAAATAATCTCTAGATGATTCTTAAGGTTTGCGATACGTGGTATACGATACGGGTTTACCTATGCGATATTGGGTATGATGATACAGACTGGAATAAAGATCCTTTATTAGATATACCAATATCTGTATCTAGTACAAAATTAAATATATGATATAGGCTAACATTAATCTGTTCCACCCCATGCAGGCATAGAAAATTGTGGTTGCTCTGGTCATACACTTTTTGAAGAAAAAAATCCGAAACATTAACGATAGTTTTCTTGAAGGTGCGTCTTAGATTCTGCGATCAAATAATTATATAGTCTTTTTTACATAAACATATAAACAAAAGCATAGACAAATCTTGTTCATATATATATCGGATGTCGGCATGTTTCAAATAAAACAGCGACGTTGGCATCGTAGAATATCATTTTAATCGTACATTGCGTATGATGTTTTCAAACTATTAAGTGTATTTAAGACTGTGAAAACATGGATCTATTATAGTTCAAATATTGTTATGCATTAAAATCTACTTCCTGAATATACTAGAAGTTTATGGTTTTGTCTTTTTAAGGTAGTGATAAACCGTTTCAGTTGATATCTGCGTGTTTCTGAATTTTGATGTAAACCACAAGGGAGTGAACAACTACCCATATGTTCAATATTTAATTATTAAATCTTAAGAGTTAATTGGTTTTCAAATATCAGTCATTGAATTTTACATGCAAGTCAAAACAGTTTTCGAAACAATATTTTCAAAGATGAACAATTTTGACCGATTGGTTGATTTGTGAATTTTCAGATATCTCTATTACTTGGAATGTAACTTCTAAGCCTGCCATATTTGGTGATGATGTCGAACTTTCCTGTTATATTGGTGTTGAAGTTGTTGACTGTAATAACCAGCTTCGTCAGTGGATTGGTGGACAGCATTACACATCTTTATGTCAAAATATGGAATGTTCTAATGACACTAAATATCACGTAAAAGAAGGAACACCATGCGTATATACGTTGATAATCGAAAAGTTTTCAATGGAAGACATAAATTGTGACTATGCTTGTCATTTTGGAACAAGGTCGAAAAGAATGAACTTACAACTGAGCCACGCAAATTTTGTCTGTACGTATAGTTTAAATGTTTATTTTGTGTATTTCCCTGTCCGTAATGTCCTTGCATTTGCATTGTCTTTGTAATGTAGTCCTGTCATGTAATGTTGTCATTTTAGTGTTATATTTTACAATACTATACAATCGGGGGGTTTAGCTAACCGCAAAACCATGTTCAAACCCCCATTTGCTTTTATTAAAATGTCATTTACCAAGTCAGGAATATAGCAGTTGTTATCTTATAGTTCATTTCTGTGTGTTTTGCATTGTCGTGTTGGTGTTTTGTTGCACTTCAGTGTTTCTGTTGATGTGTTTACCTCTGTTTTTCTCTTATAGTTGATGTGTTTACCTCTGTTTAAGTTTGTATGCCGGATTTGTTTTCTCTTAATCCATTTATGATTTTCGCACAGTGGTATACTACTGTTACCTTTATTAAAATACTGTTTATACGGATTCATGCGTCAATGGAAAATGTATCTGTAACGACTAAAACTAAGAGGGACTCGTATGATTAAGTGCTTGTTTAACATGTTTAATTGTACATATTTTGTTTTGCATTTAGTCGATAAATACAGAAAATATCGAAACAACTAAAAACTCCAACTCTCTATAGTAATGTCTGCCTTAGATTAATATTGTTTTTCTTTTCAACCATTTTGGCAAGGTAGCTAATCATAGTATTGCCTTCCAGTATCTTGGGTTATGCAACTCCCTCGGTAATGGAAAAAACATACTAGAGCAATCTTTAAATATTAAAAGACCACATGCGGCACAACTGGTAAAGACCCGGGATAATACAATGGCAAATAAATCATAAACATGAGACAACGATATCCTTAAACATGAAATGCTTATTATTTACAATATATTTAGGGGAAAAAACTGTTGATAATTTTCATTTTTTTTAAAATTTAATTATTGCTTATATTTATTAATATGTTTATTTGATTTACAAAACGTTATAAAACAAAACGCATTGTCACTATACATTCGAGCTACTGGTAGTTTAATGTCGGGTTCAAATGGAAGAGCAGTAACAAAGTTTACATCAGCAGATTCCTGTCATGAATTTAAGCTCATTGTAAATTTAATGATAACGTAAAATACATGTTTACTCGAGCTCTTATTACCAAATGATGAAGCAAAGATAAGCAATTTCGTTGACCATGTTTTATTATATTTATACAAAATTCTAGTCTCTACTATTACAATTGTTGTATGCTAATTTAACTTTCAGCAGTCCCTGGTGTGATACGCAAACAAACGTCCGTTAAAGACGGCAACCTTGATATTAAGGTGTATTTTGAGAAGGTGTTTCCAAAACCAAAGTGCTTTGCATCCTTAGTGGTAAGATAACACATGTAGATAGATACTTAACTTGATTGGAGGATGCAGACGTACATAAAGTCAACAGTAGTATACCGCTGTTCTCAATTCATAAATCGATTGGGCAAAAAATTCGGGTCACAAGCTCAAACTGAGGGAAACACATCAAATATCAGAGAAGAACTACGAAACAACAGAACCACAACACTAAACAGTAACATACACAGAAACGAAAAATGGCCATTTACCTGACTTGGTAAAGGACATTTTAAGACTTTGGAAATATTTTAAATTAGAAATTTGGCATACTCTGAGAAAAAGTAAAATCACAAAAATACTGAACTTAGAGGAAAATCAAATCGGAAAGTACATAATCACATGGCAAAATCAAATGAAAAACACATCAAAAACGAATGGACATGACCTTTCATATTCCTGACTTAGTACAGGCATTTTCAAATGTAGAAAATGGTGGATTAAACCTGGTTTTATAGCACTAAACCTCTCACTTTGTACGACAGTCTCATCAAACTCCGTTATATTTACAATGATTCGTGAACTAAACAGACATATAAATAAAATAGTCAAAATAAAGGTACATCAGTCATCATCGTGTTACAATTTTAAAAGGAAATATATTGCTTCACGTGTCTGACGTCAGAAAATTGTATACGTCACATATTTTTGTTGTTCAATGTGTATACAAACAATTTTAAAATTGCACATGGGCAATGTAAGCATACAGCATAACAAATCAAAAGTATGTAAGAATTAATTTCAAAAATAGACTGACCGAGATTTAAAATTGTCTAAAAGTTCTATAGATAAAATTGAGAATGGAAATGGGGAATGTGTCAAAGAGACAACAACCCGACCAAATAAAAAACAACAGCAGAGGGTCACCAACAGGTCTTCAATGTAGCGAGAAATTCCCGCACCCGGAGGCGTCCTTCAGCTGGCCCCTAAACAAATATATACTAGTCCAGTGATAATGAACGCCATACTAATTTCCAAATTGTACACAAGAAATTAAAATTAAAATAATACAAGACTAACAAAGGCCAGAGGCTCCTGACTTGGGACAGGCGCAAAAATGCGGAATTTATAAGAATTCACAAATGGTTCATTCCACTACGAGATTGAATAATTTTGACGTTTGTGGTTCAATGTATTGTCTTATTTATAATAGAAATATAACATAATGACATATAACAGAATAATAATAATAATAACATACTGACAGGATCGTTTAAAGTACAGAGTCGCGTTATCAGATCCAAAGGAACACAAAAAGTCTAATATACAAAACAAACCTTGAAAGATAATACAAACAGCTGGATGGGATGTTTAAGTACCGAGCCACGTTAAATGGATATCACATAAAACAATCCAAAAGTAAAAACTGAAAATGTATACAAAATTGGTATAAATTAAGGAAAAAAAGTAACTTGAAATAAAGTACATGACGAATACAATCAGAATAAAATCAATTCACTGTGCTACCCTGGATTTGCTTTTAGTGGTATACATATGATCTGAACATATCCAAAATAGAGAGCATACTCATTGGTCTTAGTATTTCCAAACTGTTTTCTCGAGATAAAGTCCAGACCTCATTAAAAAAAAATGTTGTATTTAAAATATCTCAATCATTAATTTGTTTCTTTAACGTTTAGAAAATATAACGTAAAAGTATGGAGTGTTCTCAATATGTATTTTTCAACTGATTTTTATCATCCACACGGATTTTACGCTTGATAACGTAAGAAGATTATTCGTATCAAATTTCATAAAAAAGTCAATGATGCAATTGTTTTTTTTTTGATAAATGTACAGCAAAACAATGACATTTTTTTTCTGCCTTCATAAACATTTGATAAATTTTAGTTAATTTCTAAATAAAATATACTTATTTGAAAGAGAACATGTAAATAATTTAACAAAAAAACCAGCTTGTGTTTATCTTTTAAAACGAAAAAGTAATGCATTTCTGTCGGAAGGAAAAATGCGTCCTCAAATCCGACTATTGAGCAATATATCTGAAATTTCCACCTCATTTTACTCAAAAGTAGCACATGAAGGTATATATTTTATAACATATTTGATGTAAGCAGGTTAAAATAGCCTACATATCTTAAAAGGAAAAAAATCTCACCATCAGAAATGAACTGTTGGATATGCCCTTAAGTACAATTAAAAAAGAATCATGTTCACATAAGTCTTAAACAAATCTCCAGACTGACAGTATGTTTCCTTATCTGTGCATTATTGCCTATTCTAGAAACATTTTGAATTATGAATTGTTCTCTCAATCCACAATTGTCTACATAAGGAAATGCATGTACCAAGTCTGGAACATGACAAATAGTTGTCATTCGTTTGATGTTTGTGCTTTTAATCTTGTTATTTTTTAAGGGACTTCTTTTGAAATTTCGGTATTTTTGTTATTTTTCTTCTTATAGACTGATATCGCCAATGGCAGTCAGCAGGGTTTAAGAACGTCAGTTGTTAGACCTGTTAGACAAATGCGTTTTGTTAAAATATACTTTTTTACTTTTTTTGGTCCTTTGGAAAATGTTGTTTGTGCTGTATTTAAACCCTTCTACAACGACATTTGATTGTCATACACACGTATAAAAATTGCGGTTTTTATCCAACGCAGTCATAAGTTTGAACGTAGTTTTCAATCTAGACTTGTTTATATATTTTCGTTTGGGCTTGTATCATATTTTCCCTCCGGTTTATATGATCCGTTCATCCTAATTTGACTCTTAAAATTTAAGAGGCTATCTGAATAGAGGTAAATTATATGGCCTTCCAAATACCGTTTTGAAACCTTACATCACTGAAGAGACATTAATTGTCGAAATCTAGATCTGGTGAACAAATTATTTGCACTTCATGTTTGTGGTAAAACATGTTTGCCGCAAGTTTATTGTTTTCTGTTTAGTATTTAATTCATATGAAGATCCATTTTGTTACATCTTTCGATCAATTTATTTGGCAATCGCCAATGGCAGTCAGCAGGGTCTAAGAACATGCATACGTATAACATTGCGGGTTTTATCCAACGCAATCTTAGGTTTGAACGTAGTTTTCAATTTAAACTTGTTCATATATATACAAAAATAATTTTCGATCACTTACATCACTGAAGAGACATTACTTGTCGAAATTCGGATATGGTGTAAAAAAAAATTTAGTACCTCATGTTATGGTTTATATTCTTTGCCACAAGTTTATTGTTTTCTACTTAGATTAAAAATAATGGAAATCTTTCGCACAGTACTATAGATCTAACAAAAAAGCTAAACAATTTCTCTTGAAATCATATACTAGTCCAATAATATATCAGTTAAATTAGCAAATAATCTCTTTGATTCATTAGTTAAACCTATAGCTTTATATAATTCAGAAGTTACATTTTTTTACTCCTATATAACATATGTTAGAGCAAAAAAAAAAAAGAGCAAATAACTCTGAAAAATAATTGGACTCCTTTTATTTTATTGATAAAACACCTATAGAAAAGTTACACCTACAGTTTTGTAAATATACACTTGGTATAAGAAAAACTTTATCAAATTTAGGTGCAAGACCGGATCTGGGAAGACTTCCTCTGGAAATTAATATTAAATTTCAATCTATATTGTATCTTATTAGATTATATTCTGATGAAATTAATCCTCTCTTAAAAGAATCCTTTATTCTGTCTCAAAACTTAGATTCGGCAGGAATTTATTCTTGATACTCATATGTAAAACATATAGTAGAAGAAACTGGTATTGATTTGGACACTTTGAAAACATATTCCTCACAAAAGATAACTAAAAATATAAGAGATCAAATAAAATTAAAATTAAAGCATTTTTATGGCAAGCCGTTCTCGTCAAAACTATGTTTAAACCAGTTTTTGAAACTTTTACACACTGAGAATTACAACAAAGCTTAGTGAGATTTAAAAACTTCAAAACACACACTGAGAATTAAAAATTACACACTGAGATTTCATAAAGACGCACTGAGATTACAAAAATGAAAAACACACACTAAGAATTGAAAATTACACACTAAGATTTCAAAAAGACACACTGAGAATAAATAAACTGAAAACACACACTGAAAATTTTAAATTACACACTGAGATTTGTGCGCACTATTTGTGCGCACATATCTAATTAGCATACTTAATGTGAATCTATTTCAAGCTTAAATAGGGGACAGAACTCGTTAGTCCTTCGATTTGGTTCCAAATAATTTACAAAATTTTTTTAGAAATACAAGAACAAGAAAAATACCCACTTACCGTCTTATTACAAAATATAACCAAATGATGAAAAACTTTATTAAAATTATAAGAAAACATCGGAACAATCTGCAAAAAAACAAAGAATGCAAAATGTTTACTCAAGTGTCTATTATAGCATATAAACGTAACAAAAATATAAAAGATTACCTTGCGAAAACAGGGTAACAGTTGGAAGACTTTTGAAAAGGGACCCATGCTTAAACGGTTTTAAGTGAAAAAAAATCCCGATATACTTGTAGTAATGATCTGATTTATAGGCAACACACTTATGAATATGAGCGATGTTAAGTCTTGAAATTTATTACGAATGTTGTTTGAAGGAATCTCATTTCATTATAATGACAAGAGTTCTTGAGATCAAGATATTAATCTGTTGAATTATTCATTAGTAATTTGCATATTAATCTCAGTGTGTATTTTTGAAATCTCAGTGTGTAGTTAACAATTCTCAGTGTGTGTTTTTCAATTTATTTCATCTCAGTGTGTCTTTTTAAAATCTCAGTGTGTTATTTTAGGTTTTCAAATCTCAATGTGTATTTTTTTTCGAAAAAAGGGTTTAAACATAGTTTTCACGAGAACGGCTTGCCATACATTTTTTGATGAAAAACTAGTAAATGATAAACTATCAGATTCAAAGGATAACAACACACTCACTATTTATAAACATGTAAAAATAAATAATAAAGAAGAAAAATATTTAACTTGCTGAAAACTTGAATTTAGAAAACTGATAAC
The DNA here is from genome assembly GCA_037788925.1 of Mytilus galloprovincialis. Classification (NCBI taxonomy): domain Eukaryota; kingdom Metazoa; phylum Mollusca; class Bivalvia; order Mytilida; family Mytilidae; genus Mytilus; species Mytilus galloprovincialis. The sequence continues at coordinate 88,924,531 of CM075337.1, forward strand.
AAAATTTAGATTAAGTGACCATAATTTATTAATTCAAAAGGGAAGATACCTTAATATACCAAAAGAAGAAAGATTATGCAAAAACTGTAAACAAATTGAAGATGAAATTCATTTCTTTTTATATTGTAATAGAAATCATAATAATAGAAAAGTTTATTTTGATTTTTTGATAAATGAGAATATCCACTTTATAAATTTAAATGACATAGCTAAAATGAATATATACTCAACCCAATTTCACACATTCAGGTAAATAAGCTAGGATCCTTTTCAAAACAGTCTATTGAAATGAGGACAGGGAACTCGTAAAATATTTACTTTTATTGTGTATATTAATCATCTTATTGTTATTTTTTATTTTATTTTTGTTATGTTGTGTCACATACTATAAATATGTAGTTTTATGGCAATAAAGATTTTAATTTGAATTTGAAAATATTCAACTAATATAGAGATCTATATTGTTACACCTTGTGATCAATTTATTTGGCAGTCATCAGGGTTTAAGAACATCAGTTGTTCGACCTGTTAGTAAAATGCGTTTTGTTAAAATATATTTTTCCACTCTTTTGGTCTTTTGGAAAATGTTGTTTGTGCAGTATTTAGAACACCTATACAACGAAATTTGTTACATGTACATGTATCCAACGCAATCATAGGTTTGAACGTTGTTTTCAATTTAGACTTGTTTATATATGTGCACATATATATAAAATGATATATATTAGAATATTGTTGTACACTGACTATTGTTGCATCATAAATAATGATCAATACATAAACATACTTATGGTTAATGTGGAATATAATGGATAACAACATTTTATTTATATTTTAATATAGAAATCATTTGAACCGTTGGTGCTTTCTATTTCAATGAATAAATTGGTTTACAATTGGCTTTGCCTTCATTATTGAGGTAGCCGTCTAACTGCATTAATTTGAATGCAACTTAAAAGTTTTGTGTAGAGCAAAAAACATTGGTTGTACAAAATTATATGGCTTGTATCTTTAAATGATTTTCATTTCAGGATAGGAACATAACACAATTCCTGAAAACGAACTCAACAAAAAATAAAGACTTCTATGATGTAAGATTAGAGGTAACGCATCGTATCAATCCATGCAGAGGAAATGTAACTATACATTGTCATTTTGGAAACTATAATGAAGAAGTACTAAATCAATACATTGATGACTGCAAAGGTATTCTCAAATGAAACATTTGCTTTGTACTTTGATATAAGAGCTTATTTTAACTGTGTTTCTGTGTCTAACGCTTTTTGATCATAAATAAGGTTATCTCTATTAGTATTTATTTTCAATTTTCAATTTCAATTTTATTCCGTAAACAATAATTTATCATGGTATCGAGTATGTTAACCTGGCGTTATCTGTTTGCATTTCAATAAGGGAAAAGAACCGATAGTCCCTTTTCCAGTTTATATATTATAGTATTCATCCAGCCTGATTTTGCTAAGATTATCAAATAACGAATGAAGAAGATGAAAGCACACGTTATGATTATATGCGCTTTTTCTGGATTGACCACCATCTTAACACACTAAGTCAAATATTTGAATGACAAGGATATATTGGAACCGATCCAAATAAAAAGATAAAGTTAAAAAAAACCACCCAAAATGTCAATTAAAACAACGGTTAACTTTGCCTGAGTGATTTGAAACCTTAGTCTCTTTATAATTTCAAAATTTTAGAAAATTTTGTTAAAAACCATGTTATTACCGAAGGACTGACCACTGAGCTGATGATACAATCAAAGACTAATGGTCTGCAAACAAATTGCGAAAAAAAAAATACATTTCAATATGTTGTCGACTAATAAATAAATTGACGACGATTACATGCGTAAATCAGTCAAGCTATAACTCGATCATAAACCACAATATGTTAATAAAATGAAAACATCAGGCTATTATGTACAGAATAATACATTTTAACCGATTTCAAAACAATACATACGTAAACATATTTTAAATATAAAAGTCAGCAGTGAAAACGGAAACTTACATTTGTCAAACCGCACACTGGCACACATTTCAATAACATTAACTAAAGACATTGAGATTTCTGTACAACAGTTTAACCAAACATTGATAAACAATTACTATTGAGCTGTAAGAAAAACAATTATTTTTCTCTTTGCCTAAAAGTAGTGTTATCATAGTCAATGTAATATTGTAAGAAATTTTAGACTTTACACGTCGCCTTCTTAGCTTCTCAAGTATTGCCTTTTGGAATTTATGATTTAGAGCTACTAGTATGTTAACAGATAATACCATATATTTATGGATTTTTGCGTGCTTATTGTATGAAGCCTTGGACATTTACGACAATATGCTTACACTAAATAATTTAAAACAAATCACTTTAGAATCACTATTATTCAACATTAACAGTTAAGTAATATGTCGTATACTTGATTTAGAAAAATTAAGACCACACCTAAACTGAAAATATATAATGGATATAAGTCAACACACATCCGCCAATGACAGCGGGAACATTGAAATTGTTTTGAAGCTATAATAAGGTATAATTACGGGGCCTAAATTACATAAAAATGTCAAATTAAAATGGTATTCTGTTGAAATAGTTTCTGGATAAATTAAACTAATACTAAAGTATATATACTAACTGGTTTAAGGCTTGAATACTGAACAACTAAACACAAGTAACAGTAAGAATTCTACGAATGACAATAGCGAAAAAACGTTTTCAATGAATGACCCTAAGGACGAAACGTTTGCCAAGGAAGACAGAAGTGACACATCAATTACTATGGATAAAATGTAAGTAAAAAAAATCAAAGGTTATGAATATTTAAACCAAAACTTCAAATATCATTAAAAGCAGAGGAACAAACAAAGGCGAATTCGTATTGACCCCTCCTAAAAAAATTAAAAAGAAGAAGAGAAACCGTTACCACTGTGGAAAAAAGAAAAGAAGCAATAAGATACACAGCATTTAATTTTCAAAATTAAGAGATTGTGCTTTTTTTTATTATTTTTTTTTTAATAATAAAAAAATGAAACATTGTTCTGCAGTATTTGCTTCGGAAAAAACACACATTTTTTTCTCAAACCGATTGTTGGCATGACACAGATTATGTTTTACCATATATTCTTTGATTGTACGATACAAATCCTTAAAGTGATGGGTTGTGAGTGATTTTTATATGATGAAGATATGATCAGTTTAATTGAGCCCTGGCGCTGGCATGTCAGTAACTGCTAGTTTCATTTGTCCATTCCTGTATCTTTATTAATTTGCTTAGTTTCGTTTGTTACCTTTTCTGACTTTGAACTCGGACATCTGTTTTAATTGAGTTTTACTTTGTATTGCCTTGTGTTTGTTTGTTCTATTCTACATTGACTAGAGGTATAGGGAGAGGATTGCAATATCATAAAATATGTTAGATAAGTTATAAAAGGTACCAGGCTAATAGTTGCGTACGTCAGACGCGCGTTTCGTCTTCATAAGTCTCAACAATGATACTTGCATCAAAATAGTTAGAAAGCCAAACAAGAACAAAGTTGAAGTGTATTGATGACCTAATATTCTAAAAATTCTGGGTCAAATACGGCTAAGATTAAAAATGCCTGGGATACGAAAATCCTTACTACTTCGAATAATTCATTCTTTTACAAACATTAAATTTATGAAAATGATACTTTGATGTTCATGTCAATACCGAAGTGCTGACTACTGGGCTTGTGATACCCTTGGGGACAAAACGTGAATTAGCACTGGCATCGACCCAGTGGTGTAAATAGTTACATAAGGAACCAGGCGTATAATTTAATACGCCAGACTCGCTTAACACTACGCATTCTTTAGCCTGTCCTTAGTCATGAATCTCTGGCTTTTGTTAGCCTAGTAAGCTTTTTATTTTAATTTCAGTTCATTTATATGTTTTAGAGTTTAGGGTGACGTTCATTTTCACTGAATTAGTACACATTTTTGTGTAGAAGCCAGCTAAAGCCCGCCTCCCTCCGGTTTAAAGATTTTCCCGCTGTGTTGAAGACACCTTGATGGTTTTGGGCTATTTTTCCTTATGGTCGGGTTGTTGTCTCTTAAACACCATTTCCATTCAATTTTAATTAAAATCTAACATATATTGTTATTTGAGCAAAGAATATTGTAATTGTCTGAAGGTTGGTGATCTGAATGCTACCTATTCGGACAATCGTTTGAACTAACAAATCAGATGATGTCTAACGAACTTTGCGACTATGAAAAGCCAAATCAACAATTATTATTACAAAATTACCACAAATCAATTATACCAGTATACAAGATATTAAGTTATGATCCAATGGCAAATGGATCCGCACATTATTTCTAAACATTGTTTAATTACGCTCAGTATGGGTTTCAGACATAAAATTTAAAACCAAATCAGAAATTAGTCCCTACAATAGGTCCATAAATACTTCTATTTGTATGAAATAGTCTTGAATTATGCCAACAGTAGTTTACTGATGAAATCAATGTTGAGGAAGAAAAACATCCCAAATCAACACATTTACAACATATTTAGAATAAAGACAACATCAACAGTTCATGAAAAACATGCACGTGTGGCATGACATCGCAAATTAGCAAGATAAAAGTACATAACACTATACACCAGTAAAAGTAGAAAACGGCCTATATCTGTAATTTGGTATTGATTTTCATTTGACCAATCTGAATTGGTTAAAAACTTAGTGTGATATATTCTTAAAAGTCTGAAATTGTACTCGACCTTTACGGGACCAGTTCTTAAACATTTTTTACGCGTCTGAACTATACTCGACGTATCCTTTACCGTCCCCGACCAAGTCTGATTCATCCTCTATAAAGTCTTCACCATCCTTAACGTTTTTTTTGTATATGTCTATTATATTTTTTCAGCAGCTATTTTCCTGGCTAAAAATGGAGCAACAATTTGAAATTTAAAATATATTTAATATAGCATTGAAACCAAAATTTCACAAATAACATAATATAATCATCAACGAACATATATTTTTATATATATCAATTTTGATTCGTTTATACTTTTTCGTTAAGGCTTGCTTTATATTTGCCTTCAGGGATTATCCTATTTCGCCTTTTCAACATTAAAGGGATAAGAAGGTAAATGTTATGGCCTTCCAAATAAAGTTTAGATTCCTAATATCACTGAAGAGACATAAATTGTCGAAATCCAGATATGGTGTACCAATTTTTGCTTCTCATGTTTACGGTATACACTCTTTTCCGCAAGTTTAATGTTTTCTGTTTGGTATCAAATTTATATTTAAGATCCATTTTGTAACATCTGGTACAATGTAATAATACGTTTATTTGGCAATCACCCTGGTATTAATCAGGGTTTAAAAACATCCGTTGTTTGACCTGGTAGTTAAAATGCGTTTTGTTTAAATGTAATTTTTCACTTTCTTGATCTATTGAAAAATGTTGTTTGTGCTGTATTTAGATCAAATTAAGGTCATCACTCAAGAAATTTTACGGTCGCCATCATGAGTTTATTGGCCATTATGACATAAGTGTGTCAGAAATCATATTTGATATTCTTTCTCAGTCATAATTACCTTCCATCATTACCGAACTGAACAAAGAAATAACACGACGGGTGCCGTATACGGTGCAGGAAATGCTTACCCTTTCGGAGCACCTGATTTCACTCCCGGTTCTTAGTGGAGTTCGTGTTGTTTCTTAATTATTATTTAAATGTTGATGTGAATATCCTTTGATTTTGTGAGTCTTTGTTTACTCCTGGGTTTTGATTGTTATTGTCTTAGACCCCTCTAAAAATCGAACACCAATATTGTGTTTTATCCAACGATATATCATAGGTTTGAACATTGTTTTCAATTAAGATTTGTACATTCGCCTTCGTAAAAAAAAATAGTTGACTAAGATCCACATGATTTATATATTTACATATAAGTACATCTGAACCCGTGACAACAGTACAACAGATTTCATCCATCGGATCACCAGTGATGGTGATACAAGTTTGAAAATACATTATGTAAATTCATGATATATAATTCGTCTAAATATTAGCCCAACAATGTTATATCTGTAAATTTATAGAAGCAATTTATTTGTTGATAGGGATTCGAACGAATGCTACTGAGATATCATGACACAAAATCGACTTTCACTTTGCCCGACGCGCTAGACCACTCGATGACCTAGGCTGTACACTAATAAAACTTTTGGTGGCCGGGTGTTATATTTCCTCGTCATTTTTTATCAAGCGTCGTAACACAGTACATAATATATAAGCATGAAGATGGAATTTTACAGATCAGCTCATTGTAAATTTTAGAAGATCCGTTTATTCTATTTTGACTCTTTATATATATGGGCTTTCAAATACCGTTTCGATCGCTTATATTTTACATCACTAAAGAGAACTTTGCAGATTTTTAACAAGACGAGAAATGGAACATAGATCAATGCATTGGGCTTGCTAACAATAACAGCTACAATGACCTATTACAGTGCAAACAGAAGGAGCGAAACAAAATTGTTTTAACATACAATACCGCATTTATTAACCTTTTACGTTTGATTTGTGCCAATTTGTAGATTATTGCAAAACACCCAAAATACCAAAAATCTTTCCTAAACCTTCTGTCGTATCTTTTCGGAGACTAAAAAGTTAAAAAGACTTATTTGTGAGAGCTGATATCTCCTCTTATAATAGCTGTTCAACTGCAATTAGTGCATTTCATGTGGTAATAGACAGTGTTTAACTTGCCAACGAATGTTGAACATTCAAACATTTACTTACCAATCTACTTGGTCTGGGTAAACAATGTAACTTACAAAACCTAGATTGTAGTTTATATTCTTCAGTGTTCAACACGATCATGAACGGTCATCGACGTAACTACACCTACTAGACCGACCTCCCTATAAGTGGCCATTTGTTATCAGCTGGGCACGCCCAAATAAAGGTAACAGTAGTATACCGCTGTTCAAAATTCATAAATCGATAGAGAAAAAACAAATCCGGGTTACAAACTAAAACTGAGGGAAACGTATCAAATATAAGAGAACTACGACACAACAGAGACAGAACACCGAGATGTAATACACACAGAAACTAACTATAATGTAACAATGGCCATTTTCCTGACTTTGTACAGGGCATCTTATGAAAAAAATGGTGGGTTGAACCTGGTTCTGTACAGCTAAACTCAAAAAACCGGACCATAACCTTTCGAGGGTTTGTCAAAGGTCGACGGAGTTTCGCCTTAAATTGTTTGGATAGGAAAGTTGAGGACTGTTTTCAAAGAGCGTATTACTGAAAAAACAAGAATGAGTCCCTAGCATCACTTGTTTTCTGTTACTCAGACTTAAGCATGTTTAGTACAGGACGCTCACAGTTTTAAGGAATTTATTTCTCTTCCAAAACATCAATATTGAATAAAATAGGACCAGCGTATTGATACATGATAATTTGTATAAATTGTGTTGATAGGAAAGTTAAGGACAGATTCTCAAGAGCGTTTTAATGAAAAAAAACATAGAATGAGTGCCTAGCATTACTTGTCTCCAAAAACTCAAACTTTAGCATGTTTTGTACATAAACATTGCACAAAATTGTGTTTTCTGTACATGTGGAGTTACTGTTTAAAGTCTGGGTATTCAATATTTGCTTACAAGTCAGACATGTTCAGTTTTTGCATTCATAGCAAAAGCCCATAGACTAATGCCTGATTTAAGGCTTTTGGGCCGATGTAAAGCCCGGAAGAGTGGCTCAGAAGAAATATTGTATAGTGTGGATGTTTTATTCAATTTGCACAGATATGGTGTTATAATCTGTCAAATACTGCATTATTTAGTTGACTTTTTTTGTCTTTATGTTGGAAAAATTTCATCTCGGCTGAGGCACTAGATAATCCTTTATAAATGTCTTTCCTTCTGTAGTCCCGATTTCTAGGTGACCGCGAATTTCTGGAAGTCTTTACAGTAACATACTATTTTCAATGGCGAATATAAGGTCAAGTGTAAATCGGTACTGTCCAGTTTGTTTAAGATAAGGGTATAGTAATTTCGAGTACAATGAGACAAATGGAGACTGACCGAGTAAAATCAGTACAGACGAGTACAAATACATGCCATTGGAAATTTTTATTGTTTTGTAGGGTAGGTGTTGATACCTGGATATTAAAAGTAGTAAATTTATGCATCAAACTTATTTAAAATGTAGAGACACTAATATTGGAAGATTTGTACATTTGTTTTGTTTTGGTGGAACTCTGATGAGACATTGTTTAACATTTAAAAGAGTGAGACAAAATTACTTACGAAGATCCCTGTAACAGTCATCTGATATCACAAAAGAAAAAAAAAAGAGAGTATTGTTGATCATTTAAATGGTATACAACTTAAAATCGTATAAAATATACGATCTACATGGTTTCACGGGCATTTTATTACATATTTTTAACGGCTTTTTCAATAATTTCAGTATTATCATCATGGCTGGAATCATAGTTGCACTGACTTCTTGTCCCATTATTTATTGTGGGATACTGAAACACAGAAACAAGGTGAAAAAAAATGAAGGTATTGTATCAACCATACCAATGTTTATATGTTTCCAAACCAAAATCCTATATTTTTCTAAACAATTTTCTGAACATTTGAATAAAGATGCATGCTTCGGACAAGTTTAATATGGAATATAGCCCTTCAAATTACCTGTCAACTTCATAAGAATATAAAAGTTCCGAACGAAGTGTATTGTAATTGTGTGAAATATGAAAAATTGAGAATGAAAATGAGAATGTGTCAAAAAGACAACAACCCGACCATAGAGCAGACAACAGCCGACGGCCACCAATGGGTCTTCAATGCAGCGAAAAATTTCCACAACCGGAGACAACCGTCAGATAGTCCCTAGACAAATATGTATACTAGTTCAGTGATAATGGACGTCATACTAAACTTCGAATTATACACAGGGAACTAAAATTAAAAATGATACAAGAATAACAAATACCAGAGGCTCAAGACTTGGGACAGGCGCAAAAATGCGAAGGGGTGAAACACGTGTTTTGCGATTTCATGCCTCTCCCTATACCTCTAGCAAATGTAGAAAAACAAACGCACAACAGTACGCATAGTAAAACACAGTTTAAGAGAAGTCCGAGTCCGATGTCAGAAAAGGAAACAAAAGAAAATAAAAAAAATGACAATTATTCATAAATAACAACAGACTACTAGCAGTTACTGACATGGTAGCTCTAGATCACAATTAAACTGATTGAAAACGTATGTCTTGGCACAATCCTTCCTGGTAGGGTTCTAGTATTATACCATCATAAAATATATGAGAAGAATATAACCCGTGTCATACCAACAACTAGTTTAGAACAAATGTGTTTAATTCCGATGCAAAGACCCTATTAGTGAATCAATATTAAAGCCAAAATATGAAATGTTTATTGACCTGACAGCAGTATCGTAACTATATCCCTTGTTAAGTCTGTTTAAAGGTTGTGTAAGCTTTTGAGGTGAATACTGACATATGCATACATGCATATCAGTTAGAATTGTTTATTTTCATTGATTGATTCACATTACGGGTGTTGCATGTTTATAAATAAAAAACAAACATTTTCATTGTTGGCGAACGAGATTGTGCTATTTTTTTTATGTTCATTAGATTCCCTCTAACATTGTTTTTCAAAATGGATTTCGAGACGTCTTGATCTGTCTGACCGTAATCAACATGTATTTTTACTATCCGTTTTATGTTATAATGTAATAGTCTCATCTTTATTTCCAGGAAAAGAGGAAGATAATCAACTGGTGGGTAAGTACACGGGAAGGGGAGGAGAATGTCAAAGATCGTATTATAACATGTATGTGTTACGTACACTAACGCATTTGAAAAGTCATAAACTGGACTTGATTAAAACAGTGAGAAATTTAATAACGTAGGACAAATAGAACAATAACCAATTGCAATATTTTGAGATAAAGACAATGCAATCATTCTCGTGTACGGCGATAACCTTACTGCTTTAACGTTTCGAAATCACAATTCTTTATTTTTGTCTAAAGTATTATATGTTATTCCGTGTTATTCGAAAAATACATTGTACACATACCTGGTTTTGCTAAATTATTGATCTCACGTGATTGTGGTACGAAAGTTACTTAACTTATATTTTTAAACATATGGAAAATATGAATGCATGTAGCAAATTCATAACTAAATGAAAAGAAAAAGAAAGCGTTCCCTCACTCAGTTCCCTTGTTTGGAAACTTTCGCTTCATTTGTCAACAAAGTTCTTAGCATGATACAATATCGCAAAATACATACAATTTGCACAACTGAGATCTGTCTTTGTGACGGCAATTCAGATAGTTAAGCATTGCTACGATTTCATTGGTATTATGTCACAAATTTGTCTATATAGCTGCATTTATATACGACGAATCAATGTATTGGAATCAAGTTAACAGAAATTGAGAAAGTTGAATTAGATTTTTCCTGAAGAAATTTTTACCGAAAATGACTTAGGGATATACACACTTAGGATGCTACATATTGATTAAGGATCAGATAAACTTTTTTTTCCATTTGATTCATGCTGCCCATTCTGTAGTATTTTATGTTGTCATTGAAAAATGTATTTTTGCTATAATGTTTTCGACGATTTCCCTTCGATTTAAAAGTTTGAGTATCTTTTTACATTGGTACATATATTTTTTGCCTCACTTTTGAAGCTTGCTGGTTACATTCCTGACTTTTAGAGGGAAATAAAGCATTGTTATTTATTCAGTTTTGTTTTCATTATTTCATTTTACACAAACGTTTTTGTGTTAAGTTATAATAATTATCGTCGTCAAAGATAACGTATCAATCACTGAAGAGTTCCATTTATCAATGTTTGTAAGTAAAATATTTTGTCTCCAGTCTGAGCTGAAAGCTGATACGAATACGAATACTTTATTTCTCATTAAACTAAAATTACATAGTTATAGAGAACATACATAAATATAACTATAAGGTACAATTTTTGAAAGCATGTGTGAACAATACAATTAAATTAACTTGGAGAACTGACTTTCACATTTATAAATTTGATAAATTTACATAGTTTTTCTAATATTACGATATTACATGAATTAAACAGTTGATCAAATTTATATATATAAGACCAGCAGTATGTAGGTGAAAATGTCTTTCTTTCAAACATAAAAAATCCACAATTCATAATATAATGGTGCTCGTCACCAATGTCGTTTGAGTCACAGAGACGGCAGATTCTGTCTTCTCTCGGTAAACCCTGCCACCTTCCAGACTCAATCGGCAAGTGGTGACTACCACATCTATATTTGCATAATTTATAAATGAATTTGTAAGGTAAAATAGAAAAGTATTTTTCCGATTGAAAATTATTTTTAAAAATACGATAGCATGAAGTTTTAGGTGATTCTGCAACAAATGCAAAGCATTCTTGTTAAAACTGATCTTTGAGTTTTTGCTCAATACACTTTGACACCCATTTATCAGCAAACTGTGCATTGCATATATTGAACATACCACAATTATCAAAAATATTTTTAATATATGATATCCACTTAGTGTCCATTCCGTAATCATTATAATATAAAAATACAAGTTTATATAATACAGCACACATTTTACTTTCTTTTCCATCAAGAAGTCTACTCCAGAAATTCATCATTCGCAGTTTTACAGACACAGTAATAGGGTATCTGCCAAGTTCTGCATACACTATGAAATTTGGAGTAGACTGTTTTAAATGTAAAATCATTTTACAAAATTGTAAATGTACACTTTCAAGTATACTTATATTTTCAAAACCCCATATTTCTGATCCATATATCAATGTTGGTAAAACCATTTTATCAAATAAATCAAGTTGACATCCTATTGACAAATTGTTTTGTCTACCTTTTTTTAAAACCCTATACATAGCTTTTGTGACTTGATCTTTAAAATATTTTTGATTTGATAAAAAGGATACACTTCTAGAAAATAAAATACCTAAATATAAAAAAATGTAAATTCTTTTACAATTTCAATGTCTTTACAATTAACTGTGAACTTCAGATTTGCTGGCATTCTGCCACTCGAAAATCAAAACTTTAGTTTTATTTGTATTTATTTTCATTTTCCATTCTTCACAATATTAATGTATTTAACATGTATTGTAGATCAGTGCTATTTTCTGCTAATAAAACAGTATCATATGCATATAAAAGTAAAAATAATGTCAAAAATACTGTCAGCTTATTTTTAATTTCTTGTGATATTCGTGTTAAGCCTGTTATGTTTTTCTTTTCAAAAAAAGTTTGAAGATCATTTAAAAATGTAGAAAACAAAGCAAGTGAAAGGTTTTCCCCTTGCCGCACCCCCCATCTCACAAGGGAAGAAATCATTTTTTTACCCTCATGTATAATACGCGATTTGGCATAATCATACATACTCTGAATAACACGAACAAATTTCGCATTTACTTCATTCTGCAATAATTTGAACAGAAGTACATTTCGCTAAAGAGAGTCAAGCTCTTTTTCAAAGTCGATAAAAGCACAATGTATTTTTTTCTTTCCCAATTTTAATAATTCAGAGAAAATATGTATAGTAAAAATATGTTCAGTCGTAGAATAATTCCTTTTGAAACCTGCATGGTTTTCATTTAGTATACATGATTCATCAAGCTAATTACATAATCTTTAGTTCAATATTGAGGTAAAAAGTTTACCCAGAGTAGACAATAACGTTATAGGCCTATAATTTGTGGATCATTTTTAGAGCCTTTGTTTTTAAACAATGGAATTACATTTCCTATTAACCATGCCTCAGGTAACAATCCTGTATCAAAAAATGAAATTAAATAAACACACATAAACATTAATAAAAAATTCAATAGACTAGCATATATACTCATTTACAATAAGATCATCACCAGGTGTCTTATTATTTTTCAGGCTTTTTATGGCCTTCAATATTTCATCTATAGTGATAAAAGCATTAAGAAATACATTTGATTGATTTTCGTTTACATCATTTTCTTAAATATACCGATCTTCTGTTCCGTTATTTTTATTCAGATCCTTACACTACAAAAGTCAAAAAGTCTGAAAAGACCAGTTTTTGTCTAAATTTGCATGAATTTTTACTCGACATTCTTAATTTTTCTGAATAATTAAAAAAAAATCTTGACATAGTATTAATTTGTCTAATTAGGTTCTTGATTTTTCTTGACAAGTGTATTGACAGTATGAACATTGTCTTAACATTTCTCGACACTTCCTGTATCATCTGATAAGAGTCTGGATTAGTCTCGACCAATTCTTGACTGTCTTAAATTTGTCTTGATCGGTCTTGACATATTCTTGACATTCTTAATAATGTCTGAATATGTCTTGACATATTCTTGACATTCTAAATATATCTGAATATGTCTCGACACATTCGTGACCGTCTTAAATATGTCTTTTGTTATGATATTGTAATTATTGTATTTATTTATGTTGGCCTGATTTGTATTGTGTGGCCTAATTTTAGAATTATGCAGTTTAGAAATCTCTGGAACAATTACAGAATGATTGGAACTTTCCAGAATGATCCTAATAAAAGATGCATTATATAAACTTCTACATTTTACTAGAAACTTCTGTTGTAACTTTCTAGGATGTTCCATTATAGACTGTTCTAGAATCTTCCATGACAAATATATATATATACAGACACTTAAGTTAAACTCACTCTTGGACTTAGACTTAGACATCGATAGACATTAGTATTCACCGCATTTGGATTGACACTTTTATTCTACAAACAACATCATACTGGATTGTGACCGTAGTAGTGAACGTAATATTCAGATTGGAATCCGAAAGATATCCGGATACAGACAAAGATAAAAGATTGGACTCATATTTTGACAGTTAAGTTGACAGTAATATTTGTGTAATACTTCTTGTAAACTTTTGTATAATAAATATTGTTCAATTTTATTATTGATTTGTGTCTTTTGTTGGCTACAATTTAAAGGCGATTTCTGTGGCCGTAACAGAAATTGGGGGCTCGTTCGGGAGACTGAAAATATCTTATTCAAAATTTATTCAGTATTTTAATTATAACTAGCCAACAAAATTCTACAAAATGGCATTTGATGCCGGTAAATTTTTGAAAACGCCAGACCTGGAGGGGTTTGATAATTTAAAGAAAGAGGAATTAGTGTTGCTTGCTAAACATCTGAAATTAGATTTAAAAGTATCTATGAGAAAACAAATTATAAAAAATTTGGTTATAGACAAATTAGTTGACGCAGAAATTTTAGGTGAAGAGGCTCTTGAACTTAAGGTCGAAAATGTTGACGCCTTTAAATTAAAACAACTTGAATTAGAACATGAACTTAAATTAAAAGAACTAGAAATGAAGGAAAGATTGGAAATGGATAAGAAAGAAAAAGAAGATGAATTTAAATTGAAACAAGATGAATTTAAATTGAAACAAGATGAACTTAAATTAAAACAAGCAGAACTTGAAATGAGGGAAAGACTAGAGATGGAAAAACTGAAAATTGAAATGGTCAAAGAAGAAAGCAACACTAAAGTCCAGCCGAAATCAGAATATTTTGATGCAGCAAAAAATATACGTTTAGTTCCCAGATTTTGTGAAAAAACAGTCGATAAATATTTTCCACAGTTTGAGAAAATTGCTCATAATTTGAATTGGCCAAAGCCATATTGGACTACGATGCTACAAAGTGTTTTTGAGGGTAAAGCCGCTGAAATATACTCCGCACTTCCATCAGAAAAAAGTTCCGATTATGACACGGTGAAAAAGGAAGTTTTGAAAGCTTATGAGCTAGTACCAGAAGCAGAAGACAGAAATTTAGATCTTATAAAAAGTTTGATTCGCAAACCTATGTGGAATTTGCTCGGGAAAAAGAAGATCTATTTGATAAATGGCTTACTTCAAAGAAAACAGATAACAATTTTGATAACCTAAGACAATTGATGTTATTAGAAGAGTTCAAACAATGTGTTCATTTAGACTTAAAAACACATTTAGACGACAAAACTGTTGGGACAATACATGATGCAGCTGTAATTTCAGATAATTATACCCTTTCACACAAAAGAAGTTTCAAGGGTCAAAATGTTAATAATTCAAGTCGAAATTACAAAAATCAAAGCACTCAGCGTACTGATGGTAAGCCTGTTTTACAGAATAAGAGTCAGTCCAGTTTTAATATGTCTAGTCCAAAATTTGATACTTTTGAGAAGAAGTCACTGATTTGTGCTTATTGTAAGAAGAATGGTCACCTGATGGCTGATTGTTTTAGACTCCAGAAGAAGAATGAACGAGATAATAAGCCGACGTGCAGTGCGTGTACGACACCTTATATTACCAGTATGTTGGAATGTCCTGCGAGTCAGGCTTTTAAGTCCAGTTTTTGTGATTACATGGAGGATTATAAAACCTTTATGTCTGATGGGTTTATTTCTATTGTTGATGATACCACTCTTCAGCCTATTAAGATTTTACGGGACACTGGACCTTCTCAGTCTTTATTGTTAGAAGGTGTGTTGCCTTTGTCCGAGAAGACTTCTGTTGGTGCCTCCGTTTTGTTGCAAGGTGTAGAGTTAGGTTGTATAGATGTTCCTCTCCATCGTATTTATCTGAAGTCAGATTTGATAACTGGACCAGTTATTGTAGGTGTTCGTCCTAATCTCCCTGTAGAGGGTGTTACATTATTGCTAGGAAATGATCTAGCTAGGAACAAAGTGGTTGCTGAACCAATTGTTACCAGTGAACCAGTGGTGGATGTTAAATCACCTGAAGATGATGCTGAATTGTATCCAGCTTGTGTTGTTACTAGGGCAATGGCTAGAAAACAACAAGATGAGAATTTGCAAGAAAACCAATTTGATTACATGGACCTTTCTGACACTTTCCTAGCCGACATTGAAGGTCCTGGTAGCTCAGAAAAGGTCATAATAAGACCACCTTATGTTAACAAGAATGTTATTATGCCATGGCCAGACATAAACAGCCATTCATTAAACAGAAAGAACCTTTTGAAAGAACAAAATAAAGACCCTGAGGTTCTTCAGCTCTGCAAGAGGGCTCAACCACAGGAGGAAGCAGACAAAGTGGCTGAATGCTATTTCCATCAGGACGGCATTTTAATGAGGAAGTGGAGGCCTCCTGATGCTACCCCAGAAGATGAATGGAGAGTGGTATACCAAGTGGTGGTGCCTAAAGTTTATAGGCAAGAAATTATTGGTCTTGCCCATGACACCCCCTTGGCTGGAGACTTAGGTATAAGAAAGACTTGCCTTAAGATCTTGCAGCATTTCTACTGGCCAAGACTAAGAAATGATGTTGCAGAATACTACAAATCCTGTCATATATGCCAGGTTGTTGGTAAGCCTAACCAGAAAATACCACCAGCACCACTTCTGCCTATTCCAGCCTTTGACGAACCTTTCAGCAGAGTTCTAATTGACTGCGTTGGACCTTTACCAAAGATCAAAACTGGAAATGCGTATTTATTAACAATTATGTGTACATCCACTCGCTTTCCTGAGGCTATTCCGCTAAGAAATATCAAGACACCTACTATTGTCAAAGCACTTATCAAATTTTTCACATTAGTAGGACTTCCTAAGTCTATACAGTCTGACCAGGGATCAAATTTCATGTCAGGTTTATTTCAGCAAGTCGTGTACCAGTTAGGGATTGCTCAGTATAGATCAAGTGCGTACCATCCAGAATCTCAAGGTGCCTTAGAACGTTTTCATCAAACATTGAAGAACATGATTAGAACGTTTTGTATTCAATTTGACAGAGACTGGGATGATGGAGTTCACTTTCTACTTTTTGCAGTCCGAGAGGCTGTTCAAGAATCCCTTGGATTTAGTCCCTTTGAGTTGGTATTTGGTCATACTGTAAGGGGACCGTTAAAATTGATTAAGGAAAAGTGGCTTACTGAACATACTGACTTGAATCTTTTAGACTATGTATCAAGATTTAAAGAAAAATTGTATACTGCTTGTCAAATTGCTCAGAATAACTTAAAAAATGTACAGAACAAGATGAAAATCTGGTATGATAAAGATGCCAGGGACAGAGTTTTTGAGCCTGGTGATAGGGTACTTGTATTTTTGCCAGTCCCTGGACATCGTTTACAGGCTAAATATTGTGGTCCTTATACAATAGAGAGTAAAATCAATGATTTAAATTATATTGTAAAAACTCCAGGTCGGCGTAAACTAAACAGAGTGTGTCATATTAATATGTTAAAACCATATTTTGAGCGTACTAATGAATGTGAGAGTAACCAGTTGCCACTTTAGGCATGGTTAAATTTGAGAACAATCATGACAAACCAGATATAATTGAACCACCTTTTAGCTCTAAAACTTCGGAAGAGACAGTTAGATTGAAAAATTCAGAAATTTTGTCAAATTTAGATTCAAAACTTGCACATCTGTCTTTTGATCGTAGAGAAGAAATAAAAGCTTTGGTATTTTCTTTTAAAAATCTTTTTCCAGATGTGCCAAACAAAACCACTGCTGTTTGTCATGATGTTGATGTAGGAGATGCTTCTCCAATTAAGCAACATCCTTATCGGCTCAATCCACTCAAACTTGAAGCTATGAGAAAAGAAATTAAATATATGCTTGACAATGATATTATTGAGCCGAGTAACAGTGAATAGTGTCGCGAACCGCGATTTATATTCTTTTCATTTTCAATGTGCTCCATACTTATTATTATGTAATTTACAGATCCGTTCATTGTATTCATAACTCCGTTAATTGTCTATTATTTATGTAATTTATTCACGTGGCATATCTTCAACGGAGAAACGGAGTTGTATTTTGTTTAAAAGAAAAAGATTTGTAATTTGAAATTACAGTAAAAATAAATGTTATACAGTGATTATGAGTTGTGTCTTAAATAAATTCCAATGATTGTGTTGACAAGGACTTATGCAACATTGTTTGGTGCCGGAACCCGGGAGTGAAAAACAAATTACAAAGTGAGTTAACAAAATATTGTGCAAAATGCCAGCTTCTAGTTATCTGAAAGGTGTTAGAACAAGATATCGTAATTGTCTTCAAGTGGAAATTAAATCAGGATTATCAATTCTACAGACAGAAGTGCCTCTACCTGAACATCAGCAATATGTGTTTAAGTCGTCAAAGTGTGTTGAAAAATTGAAACTTTATGTAAACAAATTGGAAGTTCAGAGCAGTAAAGTGGCCGATGCACTTGGAGAAGAAGAAACAGAAGAAATTGAAAAAGTAGTAGAAGAGGATTGTCAACTATGTTCTGCGGCTACAGATTGTTATCTAGAGTTGGAGCAATACAAAGAAAGGTTAGTTGAATTTATCAAACAGGAAAGTGGTGAAAAACATGAAAAAATCGATCCTATCCAAATAGTGGAACTTCAAAGAGAAATGAAAGATATAGTTGAAACTCAAATGAAACAGCAAAATGAAATATTAATTAGACAACAAATGAAAGAAAACGATGAGTCATCTGTGAAACTGCCAAAGATAGATATAATTTCATTTTATGGTGACAAAATTAAATGGATAGAATTCTGGGATTCTTTCGAAAGCACTATACACAAGAACAAAAAACTTTCGAAGGTTGAGAAATTCAATTATTTGAAAAGTAAAATTGGTGGTGAAGCAAAACAAGCAATATCAGGTTTAAACTTGTCAAATGATAATTACGAAGTTGCAATTTCAATTTTGCAAGAAAGATTCGGAAACATTCAGGTTGTTATTGATTTACATTATAATGAGATGATTAATTTAGAATCGGCGTCAAACAAAACTTCTTCTCTGAGAAAGTTCATGGATACATTAAATCGTCATCTACGTAGTTTAGAGGTGCTAAAGCAAAATGTGAGCCAAGACATATTCGTATCTATGGTTAAAAGCAAGTTACCAGAGGAAGTTCTTCTTCAGTTAGATATTCAAAAGGAATCACAAGAAAAATGGACAGTTATGAGTTTATGTGACAAATTACGTGATTATGTGGTTGCGAGAGAAAAGTCTGATAAAAAGGAGACACCCAAAGAACGATCCAACGGAGCGGCAAACGGATCGTCCAACAGAGCGTTCAACGGAGGACAGACATTCCGTCCTAAGAATAAACCTTGGCAGACAAAAAATTCCAGATATCAGAATGGTAATCGAAATGGTCAATTAGTGAATTCAGCTGAAGCTTTAGTGGCAACTACAGATAGTAAACCAAGTAACATATCTTATTTTGACAAATGTAGATACTGTTATCAACAACATTGGAGTGATGAATGCCCAAAGTATCAAAGTATTGAAGAACGCAAACGACAATTAAAAGGAAGTTGTTATGAATGTCTAAAATATGGACACCAATCAACTGATTGCAAAAGAAACAAAATATGCATCCATTGTAATGAAAAAGATTCTCACCATAGAAGTTTATGTCCTAAGAAATTCAAGTTAAAATTAACCAGTGTTCATTTGTCAGAAGAATACAATGGTAATGTCAACGAAGAATGTGTCAATGGTATAAATTTGGACTCTTATTCTGATGAAGGATGTGAAGTTGTTCATGAAAATGTGTTTATTTCATCTAGTGAAATGGTTTTGATGCAAACAGCTAAAACTAAAATTGGGAATCCTACTAATTCTATGCAACAGGAGACAAGAATTTTATTTGATTCTGGATCCCAGAGGACATATATTTCCCAGAAACTGGCCAACAAACTCAAACTGAAAGGTGAAAAAGAAGAGGAAATAAAACTTATAACATTCGGCAGTGATAAACCGAAAATTGTGAAGACATCTTCAACAAAATTGAACATCAAACTTAACAACGGGAAATTCTTCAGTATTGTCGCCAATATTGTGCCTGTCATTAGTGGAAGTATTCAAAGGAAAAGAATTGATATTTCATCTGTGGAACATTTAAAGCATTTCGTAAAAGATGTCGAACTAGCCGACGATATTCCATTACGAAGTGAGTCTTCTTCAGTAGAATTGTTAATTGGCAATGATTATTATTTGGATTTGATATTGTCTCAGAGAATAGAAATACAACCTGGATTATATTTGCTAGCTTCAAAATTAGGATGGATATTGACAGGAAGATCACAAGAAATGGATGATGAAAAAACTGAATCAGGATTGCTGATCCTTTCAAATACAGGTGATATGATGATGACAAACCATAATACAACTGATTCTTCGGTTTCTGTAATACCAGACATTACAGACCTTTGGAATTTAGATTCAATAGGAATTACGGAACAAATTGAAAATGTTGGTGATTCAAAGGCCATGGAAACGTTCAAAGAAACCTTACAATATGAAAATATGAGATATTTTGTTAAATGGCCATGGAAAGAAGAAAAATATGAACTACCAGTGAATAGAGAACTTGCCATGGGTCGATTGAAGTCGTGTGTTGCGCGAATGCGAAATAAACCAGAGTTGATGACTCAATATAATTCAGTTATTCAAGATCAGTTAACGAAAGGTATAATTGAATTGGTAGACGAGAAAGGAGTTGATGGAAGAAAACATTTTATTCCACATCACGCAGTTATAACTCCACAGAAATCGACAACTAAGATGAGAATCGTGTATGATGCTTCTGCTAAGATGAACAAGGATGTCAACAGCTTAAACGAGTGTCTATATCGTGGTCCAGTTATGCTTCGCAATCTGTGTGGTATATTAATAAGATTCAGGCTTTACAGAATAGCTCTAGTTGCAGATATTGAGAAGGCATTTCTTCAAGTCGGGCTTCAAAACAGCGATCGAGATGTAACAAGATTTTTATGGTTAAAAGATATTGAGAATTTTTCATTGAATAATGAAAATATTCAGGAATTTAGTTTTTGCCGTGTGCCCTTTGGTGTAATATCTAGTCCATTCCTTCTTGCAGCTACCATTGAAAGTCATCTTAACAAGTATAATACGCCTACAGCAGAGCAAATCAGGAATAACATTTATGTGGATAATCTCATTACTGGTGCAAATACCGTAACAGATGCTCTGACACATTACTCAGAATCAAAACAAATATTTAAGGATGCTTCTATGAATCTACGAGAATGGATTTCGAATAGCCAGTCAGTGAATGATTTCATTCTACCTGAAGACAAACCAAAAGTGAATCAAACCAAAGTTCTTGGACATCTTTGGAATATTGAAAATGATACATTATCTGTGAAACATTCTCAGTCGTTTATCAACTCAGGAAACATAACAAAACGGAAGACATTAAAGGAAATATCAGAAGTGTTCGATCCGCTAGGATTATTTTCTCCTATTCTTATAAGTGGTAAGATATTTCTTCAGGATTTATGGAAGAAACACTTACGTTGGGATGACGAATTACAAGGAACGGACTCATTAAAATGGGGTTCTATTCAAGCAGAACTACAACAATTGTCTGAATGCCAGATTTCAAGAAGTATTGGTATTATGACTGGGGATGACAGAGTTCAATATAGGCTTTTGTGTTTTTGTGATGCCTCTGGGAGTGCGTATGCGATCGTCATATATTTGCATCAAACTAGTTCGAAATCTAGTAAGTGTGATCTAATATTTTCCAAATCAAGGTTAGCTCCAGTAAAAGGGATGACTATTCCGAGGCTGGAATTGATGGCTGTTTTGATAGGTGTTAGGTGTTTAGCATTCGTTAAAGGGGAATTAAATGTACCCATTGAAACGATATATCTTTGGACAGACTCTCAGTGTGTTTTAAAGTGGATTTCGACAAAAAAGGATCTTGGTGTATTTGTGAAAAATCGAATAACAGAAATTAAAATTCATAAAGATGTTAAATTCTTGTATGTTTCCACCAAAGAAAATCCAGCAGACGTTGCAACAAGAGGAACTTCGACTAGACTGCTCTGTGACAATAGTCTGTGGTGGCATGGTCCTGAGTGGCTTTTGAGCGACATTCATCAGTGGAAAATATTCACCTGTGAAGATGTGTTAGCTAAACAAGAATATAAATGTGAGTTGAAAGTAGGAAAGAAAACAACAGAAAGTAGTGCGTTGCTCTGTACCAAAGAAATTGAAGGAAATCAGATTGAAACACCGTATGGAATACAGTGCAAAAATTTCTCATCGTATTACAAACTTATACGAGTGACTGCATGGGTTGAGCGATTCATTTCACGAATTAAGAAAATTTCAGTTAAGACTAGTAAAATTTTGACATGCGAGGAACTGAAAATTGCAGAAGAAAAATGGATCAAATTTGTACAAAGGAGGAATTATTCAGATATTTTTAGTGCAATATATGAAAACAAACCAAACAACCTACAGAATCAACTTGGGCTTTTTATATCTGATGATGGTTTTCTACGTTGTAAAGGGAGATTCGAAAATGCAGATTTGAGTGAAGCAGCTAGAATACCGATTCTTCTTCCGCGTGGGGAGGACTTCACGCGTTTGATCATTGAAAGAATACACAAAGACCTCTTTCATAGTGGTGTATCACAAACTCTCAGTAAATTAAGACATAAGTTTTGGATCCCACAAGGTCGTTCCACAGTTAAACAAGTTTTACGACATTGCTTAGTGTGTCGAAGGTTTGAAGGTGGACATTACGGAATGCCTAAGATGCCCCCATTTCCAAGATCTAGAGTATCACAATCCATTCCGTTTGCAAGTACTGGCTTAGATTATCTTGGACCGATTTATGTAAAATATGATGGCGAGAACAAGAAAAGATGGGTATGTTTGTTTACCTGTTTTGTTACACGTGCTATACATTTAGAATTGTTAAATGATATGACAACTGAAGAATTTTTGTACGCATTTAGAAGATTCGTATCAATTCGAGGTGCTCCATGCAATATTCTAAGTGATAATGCAGCCCAGTTCAAGTTGGGGAGTGCAACATTAGATTTAGTTTGGAAGAAAGTGATTAAATGTGATGATGTTCAAAACTATGTGTCTAATGCTGGCATTCGATGGACCTTTATAACGGAATTAGCGCCATGGATGGGAGGTTTTTACGAAAGGCTTGTTGGTGTGGTAAAACGTTCTTTGCGAAAAGTTCTGAAAGGAAGGTTAGTCAGCGACGTTCAAATACTTACAGTTATTAAGGAAACTGAAGCAATTGTTAATGCGAGGCCATTGGTTTACATAGGTGATGATGTGAATTCGAATATTAACCTTACGCCAAGCCACTTTCTCACATTGAACCCAAATATTGGTATTCCAGAAATTGAATATGATATAAATGACCAAAGTTACTCACCTGTTGAAAGTTCAACTGACAAGTTACTTAAGATGTGGAAAAAGGGACAAAAACTTTTGGATTCATTTTGGACAATGTGGAGGGATGAATATTTATTAAGTTTGAGAGAAAGAACTCAGACCAAGTTAAAGTGTGGTAGAGTGAAATCACCATATGCTCCAATCGTTGGAGATGTTGTCATTATTAAAGACAACCTTCCAAGGGGAGTGTGGAAATTAGGAAGACTAGTACAGTTAATTCATAGCAATGATGGTGAGATTAGATCAGCAAAAGTAGTTCTTTCATCAAGAAAAGTTATTAGTCGTCCGTTAAATTTACTATACCCTTTGGAATTTGAAGAAAAAACAAAGGTTGATGAGGAGAATCCGTGTCAGAGTGAATCTGCTGAAACAAGACCTGTCAGGAAGTCTGCTGAAAAGGCTAGACGTAAAATCAAAGATTTTTACGGTGAATAATAGTTTGATTACGAGAGACATATATAATTTAACATTGTAAATAATTGTAACAAGAGTGAACTAGAGGAGTTATTTTAGTCTAACGGAGATGTTTAAAATTTACCTGTATGTTTATGTTCTAACGGAGATGTATAAAATTTACCTGTATGTTTATGTTCTAACGGAGATGTTTAAATGACTTAACGGAGTCGTTTATGTAACGAATAATGCACGTGAATTTCATGCGCTTTCTCTCAATATTCCTATTTAAAGAAAATGATTTATAAAAGATATCTCACGCCAATAATATACCAACATGTTTGGATGTAATATGTGTACTCGAGAATACAAATATAAAAGAAATCTGACTAGGCATGTGAAAGAAAACCATTCCAAGACCCTTGAACACTGGAATTGCACAGAAGATGGATGTTTTTCTAAATTCATTCGTAAGGAATACCTTTTTAGACATTTAAGTTCTATTCATCAACTTTCAAAAATGGATGCTAGACGTAAAGCTATAGAGGCTAAAAAAGGAGATATTGAAACTCTGGAAAACCAATACTACGAAGACGTAAGTGATGATGATACAATTCTAGATTTGTTACAAGACCTGAGTGACGTTCAAGATATAGGGGGAGATTTTAATATTGATGAATTCTTATCAAGTGATGAAGGTAAAAATTTAATTCATGATGAAAATAATAATATGTGTGAAAATTTGAATGATTGTCTTTCAAGTACTGAAAGTGTAGGCTTAATGGAAACGAAGATGCTTTACGAAGACATTTCATCTCCTGATTCTTTTGAGCACAGTGTCGAAAATAATAATACATATAATGAAGTAATTGTGATAAGTGATGAAGAATACCGTAACAATTCTGAAACTGCTGTAGATATTTCCCATGTGACAACAAAAACACAAACAATCGTACTGACATTTACCATGACTGTTTCATATATCAATGGAGATGAAGTTTTTTCTGAAGTCGAAACAGAACAACAATATTCTGAACATTATAATTAAAACCCAAATGTCTGGGTCGGGAGTGTCGCGAACCGCGATTTATATTCTTTTCATTTTCAATGTGCTCCATACTTATTATTATGTAATTTACAGATCCGTTCATTGTATTCATAACTCCGTTAATTGTCTATTATTTATGTAATTTATTCACGTGGCATATCTTCAACGGAGAAACGGAGTTGTATTTTGTTTAAAAGAAAAAGATTTGTAATTTGAAATTAGAGTAAAAATAAATGTTATACAGTGATTATGAGTTGTGTCTTAAATAAATTCCAATGATTGTGTTGACAAGGACTTATGCAACCAGACAAAACCTTTCGTTTCGTGACTGATTTCAGAAAAGTAAATTCAGTCTCAAAATCTGATTCCTATCCGATTCCAAGGATAGACGATTGTATTGACAACATTGGTCAAGCAAAATTTGTGAGCAAATTTGATTTGTTGAAAGGTTATTGGCAAGTTCCACTGACACAGAGAGCTCGTGAAATATCAGCTTTTGTTACACCAGATGGCTTATTTCAATATACTGTAATGCCGTTTGGCATGAAAAGTGCTCCAGCTACATTTCAAAGAATGATCAATAATGTTATAAAAGATTTAAACTGTTGTTATGCTTATATTGATGATCTAATTGTATGTAGTGATAGCTGGGAACAGCATTTAACACATTTGTATGATACTTTTGATAGATTGTCACAATCAAATTTGACTGTTAATCTTGGTAAAAGTGAATTTTGTCAGGCCACTGTTGATTATTTAGGGCATACAGTTGGTCAAGGTCAAGTGAAACCTATTATGGCTAAAGTGAAAGCTATTTCCAAATTTCCTCCTCCAACAAATAGAAAACAACTTATGAGATATTTAGGCATGATTGGATTTTACAGAAAATTTTGTTCAAATTTTGCTTTTGTGGTTCAACCACTGACTAATCTTTTACGAAAAGATTCTAAATTTATCTGGAGTGAAAATTGTCAAAACGCTTTTGAAAATAGCAAATCACTTTTAATTAATAGTCCGGTTCTGATTACTCCAGACTTTGAAAAACAATTTAAACTTGCTGTTGATGCAAGCGATGTAGGAATTGGAGCTGTTTTACATCAAGAGACAGATGATAATGTTGAGAAACCGATATCATATTTTTCCAAGAAATTAGATAAACATCAGAAAAATTATTCAACTATTGAAAAAGAGTGTTTTGCAATGTTGTCGGCACTTCAACATTTTGATGTATATTTGAATCCCACTGTATATCCTATTATTGTTTGTACTGATCATAATCCTCTCACCTTCATACATAAAATGAGAAACAAGAATCATAGGTTGACTAGGTGGAGTTTGTTGTTACAGGAATATGATGTAATTGTAAAACATATTAAGGGTAAAGATAATGTAATAGCAGATGCTTTATCTAGAGCTTATTAACACTTTGTATATACTATGTATTTATGTTCATATTATTAATGATAAGTTTTTGTTACAATAAAACTTCTTTTAAGGAGGGAGGTGTTATGATATTGTAATTATTGTATTTATTTATGTTGGCCTGATTTGTATTGTGTGGCCTGATAGTTGTTTACAGAATAATTTTAGAATTGTGCAGTTTAGAAATCTCTGGAACAATTACAGAATGATTGGAACTTTCCAGAATGATCCTAATAAAAGATGCATTATATAAACTTCTACATTTTACTAGAAACTTCTGTTGTAACTTTCTAGGATGTTCCATTATAGACTGTTCTAGAATCTTCCATGACAAATATATATATATATATATACAGACACTAAAGTTAAACTCACTCTTGGACTTAGACTTAGACATCGATAGACATTAGTATTCACCGCATTTGGATTGACACTTTTATTCTACAAACAACATCATACTGGATTGTGACCGTAGTAGTGAACGTAATATTCAGATTGGATTTCGAAAGATATCCGGATACAGACAAAGATAAAAGATTGGACTCATATTTTGACAGTTAAGTTGACAGTAATATTTGTGTAATACTTCTTGTAAACTTTTGTATAATAAATATTGTTAAATTTTATTATTGATTTGTGTCTTTTGTTGGCTACAATTTAAAGGCGATTTCTGGCCGTAACACTTTACATATCTCAGCAGTATAAATTTCGCCTGAAATGTGTACAGCCTTATTGTGCACTGTTTATGACATTCTACTGCTGTTATGTACTCCATTTTAATATGACTAAACTAAACCTTGAAGAATCAATGAATAATTTGGTATAGTAAGATACCCTTTTGGCGCACCTAAGTTGGAATACCCTGAATAATACCCCATGTAGTTTAATTTTGTTTTATTTTTATTAAACGTTTAATTAATTGTTTTTCACTTCGAATAAAAATCGAAGTAACTGACAAACAGCATTTAGATTTTTGCCATTCGCAAAACTGCCAGTATAATTTGCTTTACTAAAATAGGTGTCTTGTAGACAGTTTAAAATGTGACCATGTGTCTCTTTTGGACCCGACAATTCATCTTTTGGGTTTGTGTGGCTAAAAAAAGAGGGGGAAAGGGGGGGGGGGGGGGGTTGGTGTAGGTTAAACAAAAATGTTCTCATCTTGATTCAAAAACCTTATTCATTTTATAGAACAACTCAAAAACATTTTTTATTCAAATTTGAGTGTTGAATTTTATAATTTTTTTTTATCAAAAATAAATATTTGTGATAACTCCTTCCCGAAAAGAAAAAAATGTTTAGATCTATATTATCTGTTTGAGATCCATTTCATATGACCAATGATTTCTGTAGAAATCATTGATGGGACCCATTATAAAAACATTTGTTTTTTTATTATTCCTAGAGTAGATGATAATTTTCTTTTAATCTTTGGAAATTATTCAATTTGTTTTTATGTTAAAATAATTAACTTCATAATTTTGATGAAGAAAATCCATTTTAATCCTTTTTTTATATTTTTTTTTTATCAAAATGATGATTTTCATAATTTTCATCTATCAACAAACTTTTGAAATTGTAGTGGCATGCATGGTTGGTCAACTGATAAGTTGTATAGCTGATTACAGGTAAATCAATAGTTTCTATTTGACAGTTGCATGTATTCTTGGGTGATGAATACCTTAATTTTATGGGGAACATCCTGTCCATGTGTAATACTTAATATATATTCCAACAGATGAAATTACACAATTTTTTCTTCTTTTAATGAATGATTTGTATATCATCATAATTTGCTATTTATATAAACCACATTTTTGTACAATAATTATTTACCATATTAACATTGAATATTATGAATGTAGAATGAAATATGTCTACAGTATGATTGGTTTTAATCATTTAATTTATAAGATTTAGGAATCAAAATTTGTAATCTTTAAAAAACCTACATTTAAATTTTTTTATAACAACACACCCACATTTAAATTATTTTATACATTAGATTATATAGCCATATTTGCATTTGTAAAATTATTTTGATACCCAAATTTTCAATATTTTACATGTCTAACTTTCAAATTTCATAAAAGGTGTAACTTGAAACAACAGTATATTATGTAAAGAGAAATAAAGATTAGAGTTAGATCATAAATATTGGTCATGATTTATAAAACTCAGAACTGTCAAGTAAATTTAAGACACAATTCAAAATGTTCAGAATATGTCAAGCCATACTGAGAAAAAATAAGAATGTCAAGAATATGTCGAGTAATTTTAAGACAGTATTCAAATGTCAAGAATTTGTCAAGAAATTTTAAAACCATATTCAGAATGTCGAGAATATGTCAAGTAAATTTCATACAAATTTGATATAAATAAAAATTTGTCAAGAAAAATTAAGACACAAGTCATACTTTTGGAGAATGTCGAGTAAAAGTTCATGCAATTCAAGACAAAAACTAGTCTTTTCAGACTTTTAGACTTTTGTAGTGTTGAAAAAAGAAAACAAATCTTCAATATTAATATAATTGTTTTCCTTTCGTCTACCTCGATTAATAATTTTCAAAAATTCTTTCGGGTTTTTTGTTCGCATCTTTTTCATTTTTAAACGTAAATCAACGTTAAATGATCTAATATTTTTATCCATAGTTTTTTTATATAGAGTCTCACTACGTCTCAAACGTTCCTTGAATATACGTGAACCATATCGTTTATATAACCTTTTTGATTTTCTAAACGCCCTCCTTTCCCGGCGGCATTCTGTGTTAAACCAATTAAGGTAATTTTGTTTACCTCCCGTGTAATGAAATTCATAAGTTTTCTGTACGAGCTCCCCAAATGTATTTCTAGCAGAATTGAGTAATAAATAAAGGCAACAGTAGTATACCGATGTTCAAACTCATAAATCCATGGACAAAAAACAAAATCGGGGTAACAAACTAAAACTGAGGGAAACGCATTATATATAAGAGGAGAACAACGACACAACACTACAATGTAACACACACAGAAACGGACCAAGCAACAGACAAAATCCCACGAGAATAACAAATATAACATCAAAATAAACATCTCCTATTTCATTTACAATTTCATCAATAGTATTTTTATCAACATTTTGAACATTTTCAGCTTTTTTCATAATAAAAGATAACAATTGAGATATACTTTCTTTGTCAATATTTTCTTTATATTCATTAACTTGATCATGATTCCATTTCCCAATATATTTATTATTTTCACCAGATTCTACATTTATATTTACATTTGATTGCTTAGTATTATTACAATTGAGTACTTATTAGAGTGGACAATGGATATCAGAATATAAACTGCTAAATGGTAGAACATCAAAATTTTCTACTAAATACAATACATCTGCAGTACTTATTGCATAATCTACGACACTTGTATTCTTGCTCGTAGGTTACCCTACTTCATCATTTCCTATCCGACCATTCATTATATACATGTTGTCTTTCTTACAAAATTGTATAAGTTTTCTACCATATGTGTTTACATTTAAATCAGTACTGTGTCGTTTTCTTTAAATACCCAATTTATCTAAGATATCAACATTACTAAATTCATTAATATCAATTAAATTGAACCAAGGGTTTGTCAAAGAAGATTGTCAACTGATTATCTAGACACACTTTTATATAAGTAACTTAACATAATGATTGCTTTTTGTTAAATCATTAAAGCGTTAAAAATGTCTTTTTCTTAAAACAGTACTGCTTCATTGACATTTTTAAAAGCTATTCTACACTATTCAAATACATGTTAGCCAGTCATGGCTTAATACACAGGCATGGTATAAAAGCTAAATGAAATATAAAAGTTGTGGTCGTCTAACCATTTATTTGTTTCAAGCAAACCTGAGAAAAGTCTATGAACATTTAAAACTCGAGAGAATCAAAAGTGTAAGAGTCACTACTTTGGTCCATAATTTGTAGCAAATATGATAATATGAATACTAAATAATCAGGCTTAAATAAGGCATTGGTTCTTAAATTGTATTTCAAAATCGATTTCAAGACGTCTTGCTCAGTCTAACTGTAATCAACACTCGGACTTCTCTTGAACTGAATTTTAATGTGCGTATTATTATGCGTTTACTTTTCTTCATTGGCCAGAGGTATAGGGGGAGGGTTGAGATCTCATAAACATGTTTAACCCCGCCGCAATTTTGCGCCTGTCCCAAGTCAGGAGCCTCTGTCCTTTTTTAGTCTTGTATGATTTTTAATTTTAGTTTCTTGTGTATAATTCGGAGTTTAGTATGACGTCCATTATCACTGTACAAGTATACATATTTTTAGGGGCCAGCTGAAGGACACCTACGGGTGCGGGAATTCTCGCTACATTGAAGACCCATTGGTGGCCTTCGGTTGTTGTCTGCTCTATGGTCGGGTTGTTGTCGCTTTGACACAATCCCCATTTCTTTTCTCAATTTTATGTATGTTTTTTATATCAGTTTTATATTGTAATGTAATAGTTTCAAACTCATACTTTCAGGAAAAGAGGAAGATATTCCACTCATGCGTAAGTATAAGATAAGGGTCGTTCAAATATCTTATAATAATATATATGTGTTATGTATACCATATAAGTGTCGACAAATTTTCACATGTGATAGTGACTTAAATGTATCACAAGATTCAGTTACGTAGCTTAGTCAGTTTGTTTTAGATTTATGAGTTTGACTGTCCCTTTGGTATCTTTCGTCCCTCCTTTAGTAACTACGTGAAAATTATGATTCTTTGCAACAGAATTATCTCTAATTATGAGCAGTATGATAGCATAGAGCCTGCAGCTGCTACTCAGACATTAAAAACCTTACCAATGTCTGCGCAGCTGATAAACCAGGGGTATGTCAAAGTAGATTGTCCACTGAATATCTAGACACAATTTTATATAAGTAACAGTATCCAATGATTGTTTATTTGCAATCAATTCCATTAAACCATGATAAATGAGTGTTAATACATGAAAACATTGAAAAAAATGTCTTTTCGTAAAACAAAACTGCTTCATTGACGTTTTTTAAAGCTATTTTACACTATCAAATTACATTTTGGCCAGTCATGGCTTTATGCGTCTGCATGGTATAAAAGCTGTTTGAAATATAAAAGTTTTGGTCGTCTAACCATTTATTTGTTTCAAGCAAACCCGAGAAAAGTCTACCAACTTTAAAAACTCAAGAGAATCAAAGGTGTAAATAAACTCATCATAGATTTCAGGAGTAAATTTTATATATACGCCAGACGCGCGTTTCGTCTACAAAAGACTCATCAGTGACGCTCGAATCCAAAAAAGCC
This sequence comes from Mytilus galloprovincialis, assembly GCA_037788925.1. Classification (NCBI taxonomy): domain Eukaryota; kingdom Metazoa; phylum Mollusca; class Bivalvia; order Mytilida; family Mytilidae; genus Mytilus; species Mytilus galloprovincialis. Next base: position 88,956,058 of record CM075337.1, read on the forward strand.
CCAAAAAAGTACGAAGTTGAAGAGCATTGAGATCCAAAATTCCTAAAAGTGTTGCCAAATACAGCTAAGGTAATCTATGGCTGAGTTAGAAAAGCCTTAGTATTTAAAAAAATTCAATATTTTGTAAACAGTTAATTTATAAATATAACAATGATGATTCATGTCAGCACAAAACGTGCTGACTACTGGGCTTGTGATATCCTCGGGGAAAGAGTCACTACTTCATTTCCATAATTAATAGCAAATATGATAATATAAAATTGAGAAAGGAAATGGGGAATGTGTCAAAGCGACAACAACCCGACCATAGAGCAGACAACAGTCGAAGGCCACCAATATGTCCATTGACATTTTCTTTGTTCAGTAACTACTTGACAGTTAAGATTCTTTGCAACAGTATTTTCTCTGTAATTGTAAGTAGTAGGATATCATAAAGCTTGCAACTGCTACTCAGGGTCTGAACAGAAAGCTGATGAACCAGGAGTATAGTATGTCAAATAACGTTTTGTTCTTTTTCTAAATCAAAAGTTCATCGGAAGATACTAAGACCTGGTTGATAAATATTACTTATTTATTTAACTTCATAAATAATACACGATGGTCTTACAGTATAGATTCTATGTACTGACAATGTTTGTCATCTTAATAACGTGCTATAATATTCTTTTATTTGTTGTTTTGAATATTTCTTTTACTGTATTGTCTTATTTGGTAATATCCCTTTGACGTGTTTCGGTACTTATACAGCACGTCATTGTGTTATTGTCCTATCGTATATTTTGGCATTCTTCTCTTTCATTGTGCGAATGGGCTTTGTCTGTATGCCTTTTTGTTTTTCTTTGTTGACATATTTGTTTGTTATATAGTGATGAAGATTTTAACACTATTTTGACTGCTGTATCCTTTTTTTTTTAACATTTAACCTACGATATCTGTTCGTTTTATTCACACATATAATGGACTTTTAAGCAAATGTCATATAAGTGATATGTTTAGCTACATATTTAGCTTTAAAACCCGATTAAACCTTCCATTTTATGCAAAAGAAAATGTCTGCCAAGCCAGGAATATAACCGTTGTTATCCATTTGTTTTATGAATTTTCCTTTGAGTTCAACATTTTTCTTATATAACTTTTTGAGATGCTATTTTTTTGAGTTTTGGTCTGCTTTTTCTTATACTGTAGAACCACTAGTTTGGGTGTAGGGTAATATGTTAGGATTTACTTGGTCCTCTGGTAAGTTTTATTTACCTTGGTTTTATTGTACAATGTAAAGTTATTGGTTAGTCTGGTTTTTTTTGTAAACTCTTAGCAATACTTCGATTGTATGTTGTGTACGGAATAAATGTATACGATTGGCAGGCAGGTTATAATTGACTATGACCTTATTGTTATGGTTCATTGGTCAATTCATATCGTCGATAAGTTTTCTTCATAGATACTATATACAATAGTTCAACTATATCTGATGCATGGAATTATTGTAAGGTGTACCTGTCTTTGTGACAGGGTTCATCTGATCTTGATCTCATTTTCTGTCTGATTCATTGTTCAGTATACAGTTTAACGATTTGCATGTTTTTGTATATAATAAGCTGTAGTAGACCAGTCGATTTATGCAGATTTTTGACAAAATTGCTCAGATTGTGGTAAAAGCATGAAATTTGGTATAGTAGTAGAATATATCATGGACAACATTTTAAGCTATGGACCAACTCTGAAAGTCGAAATTGGCGGAAGAGGCGGTCATTTTTAAAATGGTGGAAGTTTGATCTCTATACATTAATAAAAAAAAATCATGAAAGATTATATTGGAGAAGATATTGACACGAAATCTGGTAAATAGAATAACAGTGCTGATTCCAATCACCTTGTTGGACAAAATATTTGAAAATGTTACCCATATTGAATGGCGGCCATCTTGAAAAATCTTGAAATTTTTAAGCAAAAATAGGTAGCAGTTCTAAAGTCATAATTTGATAAATTTAAATATGCATTATTTACGTATGTACATTGTTGAAAATATACAAATAGATTTGTATAAGCTAAAAAAACAAGACAAAAATTTTTGTATGTATACCTGTCATTTATAATAGTTGGCTGATTACGACAATTCGTTTTGTTGATATTGTTCATTTAAAACAACTTTCAAAAACCTTTATCAGTTCCTATATAGTCATATGGTATATTCATCACAGATGACAAGGACTGTCATCTGAAGACTTTAGATATTGATTTTTTGGTAGCCATCTTGAATGATGACCACTTTGAAAATATGAATTTCGAATATATATATATATATATCGAATTGAATCTATACTTTTTTTGCTAATTCATATTGAATATTCACAAAATGGTCAGATAAGGCATGCACATGTTTACGAAATAAAGATACCAGTATCAGAATGACTGGTAATTACTCGTTTGACTAAGTAACTTTTTAAAACAGAAATTACGTATATATGATATAATTTATGACCGAAAGTTGAAGATTTCGAAAACACAGGAGCCAGATATCTGACGAAAATTACGAACGAATAGACTGGAAGGAATGTGTAAATCGGCAAGACAAGACATATGAGTGTTTGCAAGGCCGAGCAGATACAAACAGAACAGACATATATATTGCACCTGTCCTCCAAGACAATGTTCTCTTAGCCAAAGTAAAAAGTCAAAACATTAGTATCTTGCTTAATGAGTGATAAAACTTGACAACACAGCAAATAGGCAGGATAAAAGATACAGATTGAAAGCAAGAAATCTTTTATCCTTGGAGTTGTGCTTTCTAAAATAATAAAATTCATTGACGGCAAACGGTCTGGAAGAGATATTGTACCAATCTCCAAGCTTACAGGTCACGCAAAATTGTACAGTATGCGCCTTGGAGCTATCACGGAAGGAAGAACTGATACAATGCATCGAACACAATTCGAATGTAGCTGCAATAGTATCTGCAAGCATTCAATAAAGGTAGATTAGCTCTCTTGATTTCCAACGAAGGTATTCGTGAAGCTCTGAAACAGACCTCATAATAAGAGGGTAAAAATGAAGGCAACGGCATAGCCATAGCAGGCAAAATATATATGCTTGATACTAGATTAGCTTTATAAGACTATAGATAGATAGATAGATAGTTTATTCTCATAAAACCATGCAAGTACAAAGGTTACAGAGAAGACATAAGACATGGCCTGTTTCAGAACTTCCCCCAACATATTCGTGGAAAATCAGAAGAAAGACGCAACCTTTCATGTGTGCTTGCATATCATCTATTGTAGCTAGTATTCAATTTTTCAGAAGTGTTTTCTAAGAACGTTTATTTCATGTCGGTTAAGAATAAGCATCTATTATTGGTTAAAAAGGGGCCACATGACATTCATTATTCTTCAGTAATAAATTCAATCGGTCATGATCATTAACAGAACAAAACGGACCAGAAAATCAGTCTTTAACAAACTTTTACATGATAATGACCGGTGGGGCGTGGTTTCCGTCTGATAATGACCGGTGGAGCGTGGTTTCCGTCTGATAATGACCGTTGGGGCGTGGTTTCTCTGTTAATGACCGGTGGGGCGTGGTTTCTCTGTTTAGAAGAGAGATGTCCCTTAAATAAAACATTTTCCTGTTTTCAATGTTATATTTAAGTTGTTGAATTGTTTATTATATGTTTTCTTAATTATAAAATTATAGAGAACTTGATTAAGTATTTATATACTGAAAAATTGCACTTAAATGAATGGCAGTATTACTACGACTGGTCTTCACTCTTTGCCATAGAAATAATACAACTAATCGAGTTTGATTTAGGCATTTTGAAATTATGCGAATTTTCCAAAACATGGTTTCTCAATGAAATAAACATAATAGTTCTTGAAAACTGGTCATTATCGTGATACATGGACTGCCTGTAGGACAGTGGTATTGAATGCGACAGCGATAATGATCTCTCCTTCGGCGTAATCATTATCACCGTCTTAGTCAATACCATTGTCCTGTGGGCAGTCCATATATCACGATAATGACCAGTTTTTCAAGAACTATCATATATATTACTGTACAAATTACCGATATCAGCAATTTCAAATATTACAACAATATCTGTTCCAGACTGTGAGACGTCACAGTTTTTTATCATTTTGACAAGCCCTATTTCATGGATAACAGACCCGACTTTCCTTCTGTGTCTTTGAATTCTTTGTTATTGCCTTGTTGTGCAGTTTTAACAAACATTTAGCATGATATCTACTCCTGAAATATTAATCTCCAGCACTGAGTCTGGCTAAAAGAACAATGGTTGATGTTCAAGTGCACAGTCGCTTACTCTATTGCCGATCATAATTGTCGCTGTTTCATGATGATAGTCAGATACCTCATCACACAAAAAAGAGAAAAAAACCTCAATGCAGTCATTGTTCTTGTTGATTCATCACAACTGTGGCTGATTATTTTACTGGTATTTTCAATCAGTGACTCATCTAAGACTTTTTTCGTTTTTCCTGACAAAATATATTTCGATCTGAAGATTCGCTTTAACAGGATTAGTACATTTGCCTTTTGACTCTGGAGTGTTTTTCCCATTACATGGCCTTCATCAACTCGGAACACTTGTATGCTTACAAAAAATGACTGATAACCAGCTCAAATGTCTACGTCTTCTCTTTTTGTATTTGCTTGGCATTGTAAATCCTCCTTTGTCCTCTCTTAGCGTTTCGAAATTCTTTCCAGTCTTTTTGTTTATTAGGTTCATCAGCTCCAATGATTTCAATACCTACCTATTTTTCCTTTTCGGCATAGAGTGGTCATAACTCATATTGTATACACGCACTTTTTGTAGTAAAAAGTAACTAAGCCTTACATGCTAAACTGCAAGTAAAAAACTTATGTTTTTCTTTCAATATAGTTATTTTGTCAACATATGCATGTCTTATTTGAGCACTTGGTGAATATATCCTATAATATGAGGAAGGCGCTACCTTAAGGTGGCTCGGGACTATTCGATTGCGCATAATTTCACGCATGAATTACAAAAGTATTTGTCGTAAATTCGATATAATTTTTTTAAATATTTTGATTGATAAGAAATATTAAATCATTGAAGTTAAGTGACTAATAGAATATTTTCGTTATTATCCGTATTTGTTAAAGGGTCAAAATAAAATTTCACCCATTTTCACAATTTTCCCGCCAAAATTTGGTTTTAAGGCAAAATAATTTTTTTTCCTTATCGGTGACCTATGTTTTTTATTTGCTCATTCTATGAAGCTATAGTTCAGCTTTTTATATTACAGTTTTGGACCAAGTGTCATAGAACGTTTTTTTGATATTCCGATAAAAATATGTCAACACCTCTATTTTCCCTATCATGTCATTGAAAAATGGTCCCTTTTACATACCTGTTTAAAAGTAAAATTTTGATCTTGAATGGTCCGTGACCCCCTATTTTTTTTTGATCAATTTGATACACTTTCTGTAAAGAATAAAATAACATTAAATACGGCACTTCTGATAGTAACTTCCAATAGGCCCGAGCCACCTTAAATGCCAGCTTTATACTAAGACAATGTCCTATATATTGATTGGTTGTTGGTTGTATAACGTCCAGTGGCAAATATTTCATGCATGTTCAGAACGAATGTCCTAGGGTACATTAACATATTGTTTATGTCTAAAAGAAAATAATAAGTTCAGATGGAAAATGTTTAGGGAACGAACATTGAACTTGAAAAGGCATGAGGGGTTATGGTATTTTTCCTGAAAAAAATATTCTGATTCCCAAATTGATGAATAAAAAATCTGTTCAAGCAAAGGACAAAAAAAATATTTTGAATCCACATATCTTCACCAAAAATGATTTTATCTTTCAGATATGCAAAATAAATTTAACATTTATGGAGGGGGGGGGGGGGGCAAGGGGGGTCCCAATAACAGCAAAACAGCAAATTGATTTGGCTCATAACAGATAACAAGGAATTAAAATGGACAAAAACAGATAACAGTAAATGAAATATTAAAATAATTCGGTCTTTGACAAATCAGTATTTCTCATTACGGATATAATCATTTGTAAGGCATTCCATTTTCTATGACTATGTTTTTAGTATTAATTTATGTATCTAGAATGTGTTTAAATTACTACTCAATATATTATAATATTTTTTATACGCTCGTTTACGGAACGTATTATGGTATATTGTTGTCCGTCTGTTTTCAACATGTCGGACATTAATAACTCAAAAACTCTTTAACCAATTTGCATTAAACTTTAGGAAATTGTTTATATCTATTGACGTGAGCTCCCTTTTTTTTTTTTTTTTTTTTTATAAATTTTAGATTTTAAGTTTCTGGGTAATGGGTTTTTATTCAATAAAATTGGTGTTTTTTTTCTCAGTTTTCTGATAATATCTCAAAAATGCTTTCACAAAGCAAGGACTTTTGGTGAATTCTTTATATCTATTAACATGAGGTCACTTTCAATTTTTATAAATTTTAGATTTCACGTTTCCGAGTTAACGGGTTTTGTTAATTAAAAAAAGGGGGGGGGGGATTTTCCAGTTTTCAGACATTGGCACAAAAATGTTTTCAGCAGTTCTCATGAAATTTTGCTGAAATGTTTATATCTATTGTTGTAAACTCCCTTTCGATTTTTATTAGTTTTAGATTTCATGTTATTGACAAATGTATGAGTTAAGGGATTTTATTCATTAGAAAAAGGTGGTATTTTCTAGTTTTCAAAAATAACTCAAAAATGCTTTCAGCAGTTCTCATGAAACGTTTGTGTATTGTTTATATATATTGACTGAAGCTCCCTTTGTTGCTAATAAAAAAAAATGACCGGAAAGAGTTTGAATATTCTGACTTTTTACTAAATGACCATTTAATGAGGTGTGTGAATTTTTCTTAATAAGACTATGATACTTTGTACGATCACGGAAAATAATTGAATTAAATTGGATTAAAAAGTTTACCCTCTCGGTCTAAATGATAATATCATGGGAATTGGTAATATATCTAGAACCAATTCCGTTAACATTTTGGATATAGTTTCTAAAACTGTTCGTAAAAAACGTTCTCACGGTCGTAGAACAAATCGCAATCAAAGAAGATTTCGGGCCAATCATACCAATATTTCGGACCTAATTTCTATTTCAAAAAACAACGGCAGACATTATCTGTTAACAAAACTCTGTTCGTTACCGGTTAATAAGTTAAATAAAATTTTGGAGGATTGCAACACAATTTCATATAGCAGTCCTAAGTATGAAATTGTTCAAATTATTATGTCATATTGTTATTCTAAATTATTTCCCAAAATTGATCGCCCTGAAGATCATAAAAAACATTTTATTAAAATTAAGTATGTCAATAAAGGCTTTGATTTTGTAAATATTGCCGGTATATTTAACGACCATTCTGTTAAAGAACAAATTCCTGGATATTTTGACAATACTGAGCTACCTCTTATTTGTTATATTTACAAGAAATCTACCCGGAAATTTGTGTTTAATTATAGTCAATTGTGTAAAGATGTTAATATCAGTGAAAATACACCTACTACATGTAATTGCAGTAATTCCGAATATATTTATGGCCCCATTTCCCATGTTATAACAGGAGATCTTATCATCGTTCAAGACCGAGAGTTAAAATCATTCCTCAGTAAAGGACCTAAATATCGTCCCCCGTCAATTATTAATTGGAATGAGTGTCGTAATATCATCCACGACTCACTCCATACTTACTGTATGAAATGGATAAAACGGGAAAAAGCTGACAAAAAATCTTTGGACCCTTTTTTTAATTCAGTAATGAAGATAATTGATATACGTATTCAACATTTTAAAGAACATTTTACTATAAACCCTTACAACAATAAACCTATTTCTCGTATCAAACATAAACTAAAAGAACTAGCCAAGGAATTTGTTTTTGTCCCGGCAGATAAAGCTGCTAATAATATTATTATTGTTTGACGTAAATTTTACATTGAGGTTCTGAAAAAGGAAATCACCAATTCACCAACATTCCAACTGACTCCATTTTCAGAAAACGAAATCTGTAACAAATATAAACTTTTAGGCACCGCTTTACAAGCAGAGCCAAATACAATGAAAGTCCCAACTATGTATTGGCTTCCGAAGCTACACAAAACCCCTTACAAATATAGATTTATTTCGTCTTCAAGCCATTGTTCAACTACTAAATTGTCTATTCTTCTTACCAGCACACTTGGTACAATTAAAAACCTGATAATAAATTGTTCAAATAAGGCCTTCGAAAATAGTGGAATAAATTACTTTTGGAGTGTCAAGAACTCGTTGGAAGTACTTGATAAATTGCATGCTTATATTGGTGATTTTGAATCTGTTCAAAGTTTTGATTTTTCTACCTTGTATACCACATTGCCTCACATTCTCATTAAGAAAAAATTCACACACGTAATTAAATGGGCATTCAAAAAATCAGAATGTGAATATATATGTTCAAACTCTTTTAGGTCATTTTTTAGTAGCAATAAACAAAAAAAAAACTATGTTAATTGGACATGCTTTGATACTATATATGCCCTTGAATTTTTACTAGATAACATTTTTGTTCGCTTTGGGGATTCCGTATATCGTCAGATTATCGGAATTCCAATGGGGACTAACTGTGCACCACTTATTGCGGACCTGTTTTTGTATTGTTATAAGTTACAATTTATGACAAAAATAAGCAAAGACCCATCGAAACAACATCTGATAAACAAATTTAATAATACTTTTAGATATTTGGATGATATTTTGGCTCTCAATAATGACGACTTCAGTATGTATATTAATGAAATTTATCCTGTTGAACTTACTTTAAATAAAGCTAATACTAACAATGACCACTGCCCTTTTCTCGATCTTGATATCTATATCACTAATGGAAAGCTGAATACTAAAATTTATGATAAAAGGGATGATTTGTCATTTCCTATCGTTAATTATCCGTTTTTAGATGGTGACGTTCCCTTGTCACCATCTTACGGTGTTTATATATCTCAACTTGTACGATTCGCTCGTGTATGTAACAATGTTTTAGATTTTAACGAGAGAAATTTATGTATTACTGAAAAATTATTACACCAGGGTTTTCGATATCACAAACTAGTCAAAACATTTACTAAATTTTATCATCGATATAAAGACATTATTCGTAAATATAGCTCAACATGCAGACTTTTAATACGTTCAGGTATTTCACATCCAATTTTTTTATGGTAATATTCTTTATAAAGCACAAAGGTGTCAGTATTCACCTCAGAAACTTACAAAACCTTTGAATAGACTTATTAAGAAGGGATATAATTACGATACTGTTGTCAAGTCATTAAAGATTGCATATTTTGGCGTTAATATTGAGTCATTGATAAGGTCTTTGCATCGGAACTAAACACATTTATTCTAAAAACAGTTGTTGGCATGACACGGGTTATGTTCTTCTCATATATGTTATGATGGTATGATACTAAACCCCTAACGGGAAGGATTGTGCCTGATGTTCATATGATGAAATCATAATCTTTCAGTCAGTTTAGTTGAAGTCTGGAGCTGGCATGTCAGTTAACTGCTAGTAGTCTGTTGTTATTTATGTATTATTGTCATTTTGTTTATTTTCTTTGGTTACATCTTCTGACATCAGACTCGGATTTCTCTTGAACTGAATTTTAATGTGCGTATTGTTATGCGTTTACTTTACTACATTGGTTAGAGGTATAGGGGGAGGGTTGAGATCTCACAAACATGTTTAACCCCGCCGCATTTTTGCGCCTGTCCCAAGTCAGGAGCCTCTGGCCTTTGTTAGTCTTGTATTATTTTAATTTTAGTTTCTTGTGTACAATTTGGAAATTAGTTTGGCGTTCATTATCACTGGACTAGTATATATTTGTTTAGGGGCCAGCTGAAGGACGCCTCCGGGTGCGGGAATTTTTCGCTACATTGAAGACCTGTTGGTGACCCTCTGCTGTTGTTTTTTATTTGGGCGGGTTGTTGTCTCTTTGACACATTCCCCATTTCCATTCTCAATTTTATGAGGCAAAGTGGTATATAGGGTAGCAAAATCAAAAGCACCAATTATAAGCATGCAATTTATCAAGTAATTCGAACGAATTTTGACACTCCAAAAGCAATTTATTCCACTATCACTATTTTCAAAGGCCTTGTTTGAACAATTTTTTTATCAACTGAGGTTTTTGATTGTACCAAGTGTACTAGTAAGTAGGATACATAGTTTAGTAGGGAAACAATGGCTTGAAACGAAAGAAATCTTTGTTTGTAATGAGTTATGTGCAGCTTCGGACCCAAGTACATGGTTGGAACTTTCATTGTACAATGCATTTGGTTCTGCTTTAAAAAGAATCACAGAACTGAGTCTATGTACCATATTAGATAAAAGGTTAACTGGTTGTTATGACCTAGTCCTTAATTGAGATCCTTGTCAGATATTACTGGCCATATGTTTTCCTTTTTGTCATATTAAGAATTGTTTTAATTTAATATGTTCGTACGAGAAACAAGAAACATTATTCTCATACAAAAAATTAAGATAATTCTAAATACACATTCATAAAAAAATGGAATTTATTACAAAGGATAATCATAAGATATATTTGAATTGTCCTGGACTTCATTTCTGTGATGGGTAAATGTTAATGGAATCCTTCTCTGAATACGGGACAAACATATTAGTAGTGGTAGACCCCAATGTCCAATTATCTTCAATTTATACCGAATATTGACTGTATTAATAAAAAAAATGATAACATTCCAATTTTCAATAACAGTTAACAGCAAATACATTATCACAATAACAGATAACAAAAAAACTAATAGCCCAATAACAGCTAACAAAGAATAAGACAATAACAGCTAACAGCAAATATATTTTTAAAATAACAGATAACAAAGAATTAAATTGCCCCATAACAGCATAACAGTTAAACCCCTTGCCCCCCTCTTTTATATATCTAATAAACATAAAAACTTCCCAAACCGCACATGTAGGTCTGTACACAGTAGTTTTTTTTAGGTAATAATAAGGCCGTATTTGCCAATTTGTTATGAGGAACCTTAAATTTTGACCAAATAATTTTAATTGATAGCGCTGAAGGGCTTCGGTAGAAAAAATCTGACTGGAATTAAAAAACATTATTTCTGATCATTTTCAGTTTGTAAGTTCTACATCAATTTCATGTACTAATTCAGAGTGGGTTTTACATCATTTATTGCATATATTTTTTTTGTTACATGTACATGATGTAGCTTACTTTTTAAGTTTTTATATGACAGCAAAATAAAATTGAGAATGGAAATGGGAAATACAAGCATGTTAAAAATTTGCTTTCGAGTAAGCTTAATCATGTCATAGTTGTTTTCAAGAAGACACATTTGGTTTCCAGACAATAACTTGAGTATAAGTGAATGGGTCTCTATGAAATTTGACTAGAAGGTTCAATACACAAAAGGAAGATTAGAATTGATTTTGGGGTTTTGGTACAACATTATTGGGGGTGTTTTATTTTTTTTCAAAATTTTGGGTTTTTCTTCCAAAAATTACCTTATTTACATTGGTTATACTCATCTAGTATATATAGATGCAACAAATACTGATTTTGCAGGAGATGCACTCAAAATAGGGTGTTTTAAATATTTTATCTATTATTTGTGCATTTTTCCTATGATATGTACTTCTTTATAATGTTGATGTGAGTATCGTGATAAAGAAAATATATTTGGTATTAAGTATATATATATATATTCACAATTGACATGCGCCAGTGCGCTGCAAAAGGATCTTCTTTCCCTTTAATTCCAAAATTTGCACTTGATTTTTTTTCTCACAGAAACACATGAGTTATTTGGTAAATGAAACACTTTTCATTGTTTGAAACTTTCATTAATAAAAATTTAGTTTAGCCTGTTTAAATGTTTTACTGATTGTGTGAAAATTTTAACAGAAAATGTACAAAACACTTGATAAAATTGCATTATCTGCAGAATTATTAATAACTCTTCTCACAATATATTCACAAGGACATAGAACTCACATATTGTCCATGCTATTCTGATCTGAGTTTTTATTCATACATACTGGCATGGCTGGTGATGTTTCAAGTTGTCTTTTTTTTCGGTTTCTTGAGAAGTATTTGTTTAACCTGTTCAGTCACTATAAAGTGTTACAATTCCTATTTAGACGCAACACATAAATAGTGACAAAAAAGGTACTGCTTTCACATGAGAGAAGCTAGAAAAAAAATTAAATGTACACATTTTCAATATTTTTGTAGGACTTGCTATCATATGAAATTAAGGAGATATGTAGTTAGAGACTTCTGCTGAATAGAAATATGTGGGTTCAAATTAGTTCATATTGAAGTTTAAAGCATCCAAAATTAGAATATGTTTGATTTCAACTGACATAAACAAAAAATGTTTTTTATATGCTAAATATACATCTGTAGTCGTATCAGGCGTGGTAAAGCATTTTATTGCCTTTAGGTTTGTACTTTTTTTTTTGGTCATGAAAATAAATTTGAAGTTCTGTTGTGAAGTTGCTAACATGAGAATACCCAAATTGCACCTAAATTGTCATTTTTTTACCAACTTTTTTATGTACCAGACAAAAGTTTATTCTGTGCTTTTTTTGTAGACTTTCCTTGTCTACAATATAGTTACACCAATTTAATTTTGAGTCCATGTAGAGTCATTGAAAAATGGGTTTGAAATTACACCCAAACAATCCATGATACTGTAATGAGGTCAATTAACCCAAATTCAATACATCATTACATGTATGGTTAATTTCAAATCCTTAAAACAGAGATTTTGTTTTATTTCTTCAAATATTCCGAACAATTTGACATTTTTCCATGCTTTAACTTTTATTTTTTGAAGAAAAGTATGCTGGTAACAAATTTAATTTGCTCATTTTAAAAAGATCATAAGATACATTTGTAACTTCACATGGTGAAAGAAACTTGCAAGATTTTTGCAGTTGTCTTTTTTTGCTGAATAGGTGCAATTTGGTTACTGAGTACAATTTTGGTACTGTGATGTTATATAACCATAAGTGTGTATTGCTAAATAGGTTGAAATGTGAACCTGATATAGTGATAAAGTACTTGGTAGAGTGAAAATGTTTTGATCAGGTTTAAACTGATGCATAAAATATGCAGGCGACTGCTGCAGCTTGAATTTTAAAGGATGTAACCCACATACTTCCATGTAACATGCCCTGTATATACCTATCAAAGTCATGGTATTCTCATGGGTTATGCCATTTGAAGGAAGTACAGAATTACTGCAGAAGATTGTGAATTATTTTAATAATTTTTTATGTTTTAAACTTTTGTTAAGTTTTGAATTAGTCTGTGTGCTACCATAGGATCCAGAGGGGCGACGGTCCCCCTTTTCTTGGGAAAAAATGTTGATTATATAGGGAATCGCTGAATCATGACTGGAGCACCCCGTCAGCGGGCCCCCCTTAATATGAAAAATGCTGGATTCGCCATTGACTACATGGATAACCGTGATCACATTCAACAGTATAATTATCACTGTTCCTTGATGTGGGGAATAATGTGGCAGATGAACATAAGTAGTCAAGGTCAACCAGTGCTCCGGAGTTTCCCCCGCATGCCGGACCGGATGGCCATTATAACAAAAAATCCGAAATGTATTACTTGCAAAGATTTTTTCTGTGTTCCCATGGCTGGACGGAACTTTTAGGCTAAATATGTTATCGTTATCTATGATTTTGTGACTTCTAAATGAATTACCTGTGATTATTTGGGTACTTTGTTTTGACCTCACTGATAATGGAATGTTGAAGCAGACGAAACATGGCGTCAGATGTTGTTGTCCTAACTTCGGTAATTTCCGTGGTACGATAAAATTAAAATAAGCTACACAAGTAACCAAAATTTCTGAATTTTTGTTTTTGCAAACAAATAAAAATTCATGTCGTATTTAATATCAAAATTGTTCCGATCTGTCCCGTTTTTTCAAGGGCGCGTTGAAACGTTAAATGCGGCCGCCATTAAAAAAAATAATCGTACGAGATTTAACGAGAGTGACGAAACTTTTCAGATGGGTCGTGTAGAGAGAGTTATCGTTCTTTATTCCAAAACGATGCTTTTACCATAAGTGCCAGCTTAAGCTGGCATATGAATAGTAACAGTCATAAGTAAATGATTAGCAAAAGTAGTCGTAAATGCAAAAGAAAAAACTTCAAATAATAATTTAGGATAGCGAATAATGGAATATATTGGAAATTTACGTTTTCAAAATGGGCACCATTCAAGATAGCCACTTATACTTCAATTGTCCTCAGTTGATAGTCTTTATCATAAGAATATACGAAAGGTTATCAAAATTGGTAAAGTAATATATTTTTCATACTTTTTTCAATAATGTTTTTTAATTTTTCGAAGATTATTTCAAAATGGCCGCCCAGAGCCGCAATTTTAATTTTCTGAATTGGGTCCATAGCTATAAATGTTAATCATGACCTCAGCTAACACTCTGCAAAGTTTGATGCTTTTACCACAATCGGAACAATTGTTTCACAAATCGACTGGACTATAGATCAACTATATTTGGTATATAGAACGATTATAAGGGTGTACATGCAGTTTTGGGTTGGTTTATCTTACTTTTGCCTCATTTGTTTGGATTTGTTCAGTTTATGTGATCCGTGCAGTCCAACTTTAGTTTTAGGACTATCAACATAAAATCAATTGTCAGTAAAGCAGGCGAGCCATTTATGCGTGAGTTTTGTTTTTGAAACTGAAACATTTGAAAACTATTGTTGCACTTTTTCTATGAATGTTTTTCTTTTGGTTTACGACATGATGTCTCTCCTATTCGTTTTCAAGGATTTTGGTTATCAAATAAAAAAACCGTTTAATATGTGCATCATTATTTTTATGTTACAGGCATTTCCTCAATTTAGGCATTTTGTAAAATGACTGGAATTTGAAGCAAAATTCTACAAATTGCCTGTTCAGTTTCAGGCAATTTGTAGAAGAAAAATATCATTGAGATGAAAATCTTGCAAATAAAATAAGTAATGGTTCGGTAGAATAATTTGTTTCTTCTAAATAACCAGCTGGGAAGGTTTGTAGGGCATATGATGTGTTCTTTTTAGTGACACTACGTTATGTATGTACTCAACTCTGTATTTCAGATAGTAATTTTATGATTAATTTGCAAAATGACAGGAGGACAAATTGCTCTTTAAATATAGAACATAACAGTGAAGTGAAAAATATGAAACAGAGAAAAAGAGGTTTGTTTATATTTGACTAATTGTTTGCTTTCAGTATCAAATTCTTCATGCATTTTTAAGATAAGAATGATTTGGTTACAATTCATTTGTGCATTTTCTGCAGTGGATTATTCTGGATAGAGGACAGAAATTTTGACTGCCGTTTGCCAATCTATGGTTCGGGCTTCGCGATACAAAGCGGTTTATGGTTATAATGCCAATATATGAGTATCTTCATATTCACTACCTCAAGTAAACTCCAGATATATTATAGATGCATCACCCGCTATCGGCAGATCTGATTCACTGAGTTCGGCCCGTTAAAAGCTTTTAGTCAAAAGATACAAGACAAGCTAATCATGATAGCATTCTTTAAATCTCCAGGGAACCTAAGATATGTATGTGTGACGTGTGTGCTCATTGCAAAACCCAATGGTGTTGAATGTTAAGTGTTTTATCAGAAATTGTAATGGAATAGCTTAATTAGTGACAATCCATGTTTCTCCAAATGTGGTCGAAGTAATAAAACCAGTTTTTTGCGTCAATCAATGTATTTGCAAAAAAATCGAAACAAATAATGTAATCAGTTCTGTCATCCAAGCATTTTGAGAACTTATAAATAGTTGTCGAGTGCTGTGCTTGTGTAATTTGGAATAATTTAGTAAAATTTATTCTTGATTATTTAAACTCTTTTTAGCTCACCTGGCCTAAAAGGCCAAGTGAGCTTTTCTCATCACTTGGCGTCCGTCGTCCGTCGTCGTCGTTAACTTTTACAAAAATCTTCTCCTCTGAAACTACTGGGCCAAATTAAACCAAACTTGGCCACAATCATCATTGGGGTGTCTTGTTTAAAAAATGTGTCCGGTGACCCGGCCAACCATCCAAGATGGCCGCCATGGCTAAAAATAGAACATAGGGGTAAAATGCAGTTTTTTGCTTATAACTCAAAAATTAAAGCATTTAGAGCAAATCTGACATGAGGTAGAATTGTTTAACAGGTGAAGATCTATCTACCCTGAAATTTTTAGATGAATCGGATAACCCATTATTGGGTTGCTGCCCCTGAATTAGTAATTTTAAGGATATTTTGCTGTTTTTGGTTATTATCTTGAATATTATTATAGATAGAGATAAACAGTAAACAGCAATTATGTTCAGCAAAGTAATATTTACAAATAAGTCAACATGACCGAAATGGTCAATTGACCCCCTTAGGAGTTATTGTTCTTTATAGTCAATTTTTAACAATTTTCATAAAATTTGTAAATTTTTACTAACATTTTCCACTGAAACTAATGGGCCAAGTTCATTATAGATAGAAATAATTTTAAGCAGCAAGAATGTTCAGTAAAGTAAGATGTACAAACACATCACCATCACCAAAACACAATTTTGTCATGAATCCATCTGCTTCCTTTAATATTCACATAGACCAAGGTGAGCGACACAGGCTCTTTAGAGCCTCTAGTTTTTTATTTCAGTAATATTCATAAATAAAACTGCTCCCATGTTCAACGCTTTCACTTGTTTTTTTTTTACATTTCATTCAATGAATTAATCAATTCGAGGATTTTGTAAAATACCTTTCGATTTTTTCAGGCATTTTGTAAATTGCCTAGAAAAAATAGTCATTATTTATAATGACTGAATCTTGCAGGCATTTTAGGACATGCCTAACGTTTTCAGGCATTTTACAAAATGCCTGTAACAAATCCATATATACGACGTTCTGTTTTGAGTATATAACATTGGTAAAATATGAATACATTGTATATTAGCTGATCGGTCTTGTCCAATCCCACTCCCATATTGTATGATTTTTATGAATGACGTTCCTGCAGTCAATCGGTATAAATGATGTGATTGAAGATTCTGACTATGAAGTCAGAACACATGCAGTCTACATGAAATATGAAAGGCTGTTAAACATGTGAACAAAAACAAACGAACAAAAAATGTGTTCAAAGCCCTTTTTATCATTTTCATTAGCAGTTATCTTCATCCTAAAGTACATATTTAAGAATGATTTCAATTGTAAATAGTTTCGTATAAATAGGAAGATGTAATATGAGTACCAATTCAAGTCACAATGTATAAAAAAGTTAACAAAAATTATGTGGTAAATCTATGGCCTTCAACACAGAGCCTTTGTCTAAAAAAGGACCCCAAAATGACTAGTGTAAAACAACCCAAACAGGAAAACCAACGGTCGAAAATCTTTCAATCCTTTATTGCTTGATCTAATATATATATATAAAATACTAGAATAAAAAAAAAGGCAATGAAATATGCCTTTTTGTGCTTTTTTGAAAAAAAGTTGTTTGTTTTTATAGTGATTAAGATTATACAAAAGTCTTGACTGCTACACGCCTAGTTTTGAAATTTTTACCTGTTATGTCTTTTCGTTTTATTCACGCATCGTTGGTTAAGCTTTTGTTTTGCCATTTGATTAGGGACTTTCCGTTTTGAATTTTCTTCGGAGCTCAGTATTTTTGTGATTTTACTTTTTTTCTTCTCTATATAAAAGACGAAAAACAAAAAACACCTTTGAATCTAACCAACAAACAACAACCACCGAACAACAGACTCCTGACGTAATACAGGTGCGTAAAAATACAGCGGATTAAAACATTTTAATACGCGCCACCTTCACTCTAACCTGTAGTGTAAATCAAATCAAAAAGACATATCATAAAATGTCAATTCATTGAAATGACACATTCGATAAAAAAGATACACTTAACGAATAAGTTAGTTAAATGTCACAATATAAATGGAGTAATATTTAAACATGGATGCCTATATAAAAGAGGGACGAAAGATATCAAAGTGACAGTCAAACTCATAAATCTAAAATAAACCGACTACGCCATGGCTAAAAGAAACAAAGACGATATGTAGTAATACAAAAGATGTAGGAAGAGTGTCAATAAGACAACACTTACCTAGGGCAAAATTGCGTTAAAATGAACAAGGCAAACCGATACATATTTGCCATTTGTAAAAGGATTTGTGAAGTGCCTTGAAATTTTGTTATTTTTACCCTTTCAGTTAACTTCGTATTTTACGTCAAAATCAATAATGTGTTCAATTACATGGACAGCAACTGTTACCCTTCACATAGAAAACTGAAAATATTTGTTGACCTTTTGGAATATAAAAGAGATAATTCACGAGGCTTGACTTTTTTAAATAATTTTCCCGCGGATTGACCCTCTCTGAATAATTTGGCCCTCAAAATCGTTTACGGTAAAAAAAAACGGGCATAAAAGGCAGACCCATAGTGACATCTTTATAAACTCAACCTGTCATGAATTCTTTCTTAAATACTTTGTTCAAATTAGTACTTTATCAAAATATTGCATATTATATTATAATGTCTTGGTTGACTTCAGTATATTATGGTTTGTCGTAAACGTAAGCGTGTTTTGTCAGTGAACGTATGCCTCTAAATATAGAATAGCATCAATTTATTATACAGGAGGCATGAGTAGATACTTTTCACTTAAAATTTACACTTAAAAATATTTCTTGTACTGTGATTAGATGTTCTTGTTGAATACTTAAGTAAAGGAAACACCTCCCACAAGGAAACCTAAATGTATTCAGCCATAGTTAAAAGAAGAGATAAGGCGTCTACGCAATGCTAGGCGGTGCTAAAGAAATGAGCGGCAAAACATACTGGTTCTACCCTCACTCTTGGAGGAAGTTAATAATAAGATTTTACTATAACATAATGATTATTAGATTGATTTTCTAGTCACCTTTTCAATATTTTTACGACTGGTATGTCTGAATCATAAGAAATCCGATTGACAAGATATAATTTACAGTTAACCCAACACATGCATAGGCAGACACATGTTTCATAAAACAAGTTATAGTGCTTGTATGCATATAAAAATAGAAAAAAACCATCTTGCAATTTTAGAGACAAGTTTAGTAGATGATAGTTTCTGTACCTACGCCATATGTGGCGGTGTTTACGTAGCAGTGGAGAGCTTGAAGTACAGTTTCAAGTCCGGCTAGGGGAGATATACTTTAATTGCGTTATTAGGTTGGTTTTCTGTTCAATTTTTAAATATTCTAACGCGTAATATTTAATAATCACAAGAAATCCGATGGTATAATTTATGTTTGTTTTATGGCGATCATGTTTGGCTTACGAATAATAACCTTATAATCTCGCTTTGAAAAGCCCGGACATGACAATTTGTAAAACAGCCTCAGCAAAGGTCTGGTGTACATGATGTATGTACAAAACAATAAACCAAAACAGGCAAAGATGAGAAGTCAGGGTTAAGCATATTTTAGAGCATTTATGCTTTTCCGATAAAAAAAAAGAAGACGTGATACGATTGCAAATGAGAGAACTTGCCACCAGAGACCAAATGACACAGGAATTAACAATTATGGGTCACCGTACGGTCTTCAACACTGAAAAAAGCCTATCAATGTTTTGTAAAATGAAAACTTTGATGAAATAATCTGTTAAAATCAGATGAAAATAATCTATTTCAATAGATTTATACGACGCCGAAAAAAAACCAGAAACTTATGTTATGTTTTGGCGCATAAAATAAAAACTAAATACACAGGTTTAAGATTTAATAGATGACTGGTGTAAATGCATTTAAAGACACAAAACGGCATAATTAACTGCAATCAAACCAATAACGAATCTGCTTCTTATGATACCATAACGACTGACGACCGTATACCAACACCAAACAAAAGTACATTGTACATATTCTGAAGTAAATAAAAAATACAAAGCACTAATTTGCTTCGGCATACTGATATGGACTGGGTCTAAAATGGTCTTCAGAGGGATGACAAAACCACCCTTAGGCTTGCATATACATTGGCAAATTAACCGGAAAACAATTACAATATTGTTTGGTTGGCACTATACAGCAAATGTGATTTATATAAGTGATTCGTAGTTTCGTAAAATGCTGTTTCATGATACACATGTTTTGAAGCATTTTTATTATCTGCTACAGTACTTCATGGGAGCTTGTATATTATACTTTATAAAAATTCAGAAATCATTTGGAAAACTTGTGTATTCTATTTACATACTCTTTATTAACATCTTAGTATTTATTTCAGCAGATTTTCGTGATAAATTTTCCCATGCCAAATGCATAAAAGGAGAGGCTGTAATCTGTAAAACGTGTCCTGAAAACCCATCTGAAATATGGATGAACAATGGCAATGTCTTCAAGGATTCTCATTATACAGAGTCAATTGATAAACAAGACAGAATGAATAACTCTGAACACAAATGCAAGTGCCAGTTGGAAATAAAATGTTCAGGTCTCATATATCCAAAACCAACTGCTCATTTAAAATTGAACTAATCACCATACTTAGGCGGTATTATTTTACTTTCCCTGTATATTTGAATATGATTGGAATATGATTGGATCCTCACAAGATTAGACTGACCATAGTAACGTTTCTGTATCATGAGTAAATTGCACTAATTCCTTGGAGTATTTAATTATAATGAGACGCTAAACCCTTCTTTTGCCTTTTACCATGATTTTGCTCTCAGATATTTCTATTTCTATGAAAATTGAAGTACTTATAAAAGAGAGAAATTTTAAATTAGATTCTCTAATGTTTGTGTTTTTTTCACATTTTTTGACCAGTGTTATAAAAACATTTCTCCTTACTAGTGAACTATTTCTCTGTAAATTTAATTTCAGTGTCATGTTTGGTTTCTTGTTAAAAGTGTTCTCGTTGGCAATGATAAAACATCTTCTTTTTTGTATTAAAGGACAACAAAACTTGGAATATCTGTATGAAGGGAACAATCAGATAATTTGATAGCAGACATACTTTTGTTTTATATTTTAAAGAGCTTTTTGAGTTGATTGGAAACATTTTTATAATTATTTTGACAGAGTACATGTTGTAGACATGCTATAGAGACAAAGAGTGATGTGTTGTCATTCTGCTGAAAAATTTTATTTCATTTTTTGATCCGACAAATGGTTTTTAGGAGGAAACAAATATTTATTTAGTAATGCTTTTGTTTCTATTAGTATATAAAAATTAATCCCTTTTTTAGACTTGTTTGATATCATTTGATGTCAATTAATGTTTTCATTTCTCTTTGTTTGACTTTTAGTTATACCATTAGCTTAGATTGAATAATTGTCTCATTGCAATTCTTATCTCTGCATTTTATATGATGGTAAATTATACTCACTATTGAATGTCTAGTCATACAGCTGTCAAAAAATTATTCAATCTAACCTAATGGTATAGCTAAAAGTACAAAAAAGAGAAATGAAAACATTAATTGACATCAAATTATTTATGAAATCTTAATGTACTTACGAATAGCAAACAATCATACATACTATACAGCTTTCAATTATACTTACACGTCTATTATTTGTGTAAAAATGTTTTGCATGTAAACCACAATTCTTTTCAGGGAAGTTTTTTTACAATGCATTACTCAACACATTGTTGATCATTTTTACTTCTACATTGATTGTTTTTCATCCGGTAAGTAAATAAATACTAAAGATACAATTGTTGCAAGTATTATATTATTATTATCATAAAACAATGTTTGTACATTTATTTTTTTATATTATTTATATATAATCACCTGACATTTTACAATGTAAAGAAAAAAAGTAAAAATGAAAATATGAAAGGAACTTGACTGACATACATGTAAGAAATGTTTTCTGAATCAGTAATAAATTGCACTATTTCCTTGGAGTTTGTAATGGTAATGGGAAGCTACATATTACTTTTCCTGTCACCATGCTTTATTTCACGTTTTTAATTTTATCTCTCTCGAATGTTTCTATTTTAATGCAAAATAATGTGTAATAAAACTGAGAATCCTTTAATTGCTGAGTACACTCTTAAACGAGAAAGAAACTTGAAATATATGAATGAAAAAACTCAGATAAATTGATAGCAGACAGACAGAGTACATTTAGACAAACTCTATAGGCAAAGAGTGCTTTGTTATTATAATGCTTGTAAATATTTGTTGTTGTTTTATCAATCTGTTGATCCTGCAATCGGTTTCTAGGCGGAAATGATTAATTTTTTGTTGAATAGTTCTAGTAATGAGGATTCTATTCGTATATAAAAACAAAGCCTTTATTAGGACTGTATTTGTTTAGTTGTCACATTGCCATTCTGCATTCATCTCCTTATATTTAATATGTAATTAAAGCATGTGTTGGTATGTTGTACCTATTTAAAAATGTCTAGTCATACAGTTTCTTACAAATCATTCAAGTTGAATACAATTTAGTATAAATTAAAAATTGAATTGACATCGAATAATTTAGGAAATCTAATTGTGTCTCTATATAGCAAACAATTATACATGCAGTCTTGGAACACAGCTATCGTCCTACGATTTTCGTCCCTAGATTTTCGTTTTCTACAAATATACCGGGTAGTCCCTAGTGTAGACGATAGTGTTTCACTGTCCATTTGTTTACACTTTCCAAATTTATTCCTTCATAAGTTTTGCTTCAAATAGCAAGTAGGATGATACAAGTACACTGTAAACAAATATTGGTCATGAATTTGAAAAAAAAGTAGTGATTTGGTCCTACCAAAAATGTTACAAAATAGTATTTCGAAAGCTGTTAGAATTGAAGAATTGAAGACAGACCCCCTTAACTTGAAATTGTCCATATTTTGATTTCATTTGTCGCAAAAGTAGTACACCACACTGTTAAAATAAAATTGAGAAAGCGAAGGTAGGATTTTTTTCATTTTCTTTATTGTATAGTCTTTGGCCATTCAATAAAAAAAAATCGCCTTTCAAATAGTCTGACACGGCTTTTATTTGTTTAGCAGTATTTTACACGTACAGCGTAAACCAGAATCAATTTCAATGTAGTGTTGTCCGTTATATAATTTAGCAAATCAGCTATCCATTTCATCTGCATGCCGTATGTATCCTGTACTGTGTACAACAGTAGATTCTACTGACTAACAACGGTATCACGAGTCCACCAAAAGCTGCATTTTTCAGTTCAGTAGAGGTAGCCAAGTTGTCTCGAGAGTTGGACACGGCATAGGAGGTGTTGACTCGATATCTCAATATCACGAATCGACTCCCGTCGATGGAAGAACAAAATTTTGTTTCGGCAAGTTTGCAGATTTAACATTGTTGTACTGATATTAAGGGTAATTATGAATATAAAATGTATTGGTGTGGATGTGAAATTGAATAAAACCTACCAGGATTTAGTCATCATCACTCAAGCAAACAACATACATCCAAGAATCAGATTTACTCATGAGAGATATAACTCCAAATTTACCTTCCTCGGTACTTCCATCACCATAACAAATGACATTATACATGTATCAACAGATCTATATTTTAAGCATACTAATACTCATCAATACCTGTCCCCTGCAATGTGACCTGCGAAAGTATGTATGTTATTTACATTGTAGAATGATCTGTGTGTGGCCTCAACTATGTTGGTAAGTCAAAGCAGCCTTTCCAAAAACGACCAAATGACCATAGGAGTGATATCTCAAAGAAGTCACGTCTCCCATTTAGCATTTCAAACAGTCGGGTCACAAACTTGATGACTTTAACCGCATGAATATCCTAGTGATTTATCTGATCATTCACTGGGGCTATTACAATATGGGCTGTTATTTTGATGATATGTATACATTATGATGTTTTTTCATTCTCTTGATGAAATCTGTCGTTGAGTTGTCACTGGTTCAGACGCACTTATAATATAATTATTTCTGTGACTGCATTCTACATTAATTTGTAAGATCATATATGATAAATAATTTAGGTGATCTGGAGTATTCCATCTTTATGCCTTATACATCATGTAATGTGTTACGACGCTGGACAAAAACGTTAGAGGAAAAGTAACTCCCGGCTATTAAAAGCTTCATTATTTGCTGAGCGTAGGTGATGGACTAGTTTAGCGCGTCAGACATAAAACAAGGTAATTTGGTGCAACGATATCTCAGGAGCGTGAGTTCGAATCCCGCCCAGGGAAAACAACTATTTAATTCTGCAAATTTACAATCAAACCGAGTTATTTAGACGAATCATATATAAAGAATGTGTTATCAGCCTCGTATCAACATCACTATTGATTCTATGGATAAAATCCGCAGCAGAGGTGTCACTGTTTCAGAAGTACTTATAATATAATTATTTTTGTGACTGCATCATGAATTTGTAAAATCATCAACAATTGATAATTTAGATGAGCTAAACTATTCCATCTTCACGCCTTATACCGCAGTCACACTAGGCTACGATCGTACTACGATATGTGAAAAAAAATGAAAATTTTGAAGATCGTACTACGATCGTGCAGATCGCAGTAAGGTCAAACATGGTCGTGGTGAGGTTTTCATGATCGTGATGAGCGAGGCCAACTTTGAACATGTCCAAAACAATTGTGGTGCGGTCGTGGCGAAATCAGGTCGTAGTAGAAGCCAGGTGAGAGCGCAGTAAGGTCGTGGTAAGATCGAAAATTCGCTGTACCATCGTATCGACAGCGTGAATCTAGACGAGAGACTGCGCTACGATCTCACAGCGACTTTACTACGACCTCACTACGTCCATTGATCTTTACCGCGACCCAAACACGCTTCCACTACGACTATACCACGTTTATACCACGCACATACCACGATGTTTAAGACCATAGTACGATTTCAGCAAGCCCATTGCCTCCTCATCACGCTGTTCTTTACGACCTGACTATGTTTATATTCTACGATCATCATGCTCATTGTCATTGTCATATAAAATTTAGTCATGGTTCATTGACTTTGAATATTTGCATAACTTACATGTTGAAGTATTGCTATTTTAAAAACAACTATTTAATTCTGCAAATTTACAATCAAACCGAGTTATTTAGACGAATCATATATAAAGAATGTGTTATCAGCCTCGTATCAACATCACTATTGATTCTATGGATAAAATCCGCAGCAGAGGTGTCACTGTTTCAGAAGTACTTATAATATAATTATTTTTGTGACTGCATCATGAATTTGTAAAATCATCAACAATTGATAATTTAGATGAGCTAAACTATTCCATCTTCATGCCTTATACCGCAGTCACACTAGGCTACGATCGTACTACGATATGTGAAAAAAAATGAAAATTTTGAAGATCGTACTACGATCGTGCAGATCGCAGTAAGGTCAAACATGGTCGTGGTGAGGTTTTCATGATCGTGATGAGCGAGGCCAACTTTGAACATGTCCAAAACAATTGTGGTGCGGTCGTGGCGAAATCAGGTCGTAGTAGAAGCCAGGTGAGAGCGCAGTAAGGTCGTGGTAAGATCGAAAATTCGCTGTACCATCGTATCGACAGCGTGAATCTAGACGAGAGACTGCGCTACGATCTCACAGCGACTTTACTACGACCTCACTACGTCCATTGATCTTTACCGCGACCCAAACACGCTTCCACTACGACTATACCACGTTTATACCACGCACATACCACGATGTTTAAGACCATAGTACGATTTCAGCAAGCCCATTGCCTCCTCATCACGCTGTTCTTTACGACCTGACTATGTTTATATTCTACGATCATCATGCTCATTGTCATTGTCATATAAAATTTAGTCATGGTTCATTGACTTTGAATATTTGCATAACTTACATGTTGAAGTATTGCTATTTTAATTTCAACATTTGCATTATCAAAACAACGAGAAATATCTCTGTGTTTTAAAACAGTTTATTTATGAATGATCTATGCAACGCCATTGAACGATGACCTAAGAATATAAACATTTGACTGGAAACCGCACGATTATGAAACCGAAAATCATCACAACAAGGAAACGTAAACAAACAATATATTTTACATATAAGTGAAACTATTATTTAAACTCATCCAAACCTATCTAATAAATTGGAAATGAAAAGGGGTATTTCAAAGAAACAACAACCCGAACTAAGAGCAAAACACAACTGAAGCCACCAATGGGTCCTCAACCCAGCGAGAAAATCCCAAACCCGTGCTTCAATATAGTAGTTCAGTGATAATGGAGGCCATACTAAACTCCAAAACATATAAATGAACTAATATTAAAAATCACACAAAACTAACAAAGACAAGAGGCTCCTGGCGGCGGTGGGGTAAAACATGTTTTTTTGAGAATCCAACCCTCCACCTTAACCTCTAGCCGGAGTAACATCACTATGTAAAGTAAAATTGGTCTGAGTGAGATGTCAGAATTGGTAACAAAAGAAACTAAGCAAAATTACAATAAAAAATAAATAAACAAATAAACAAAGGACTACTAGCAGTTACTGACATGCCAGCTCCAGACCACAATTAAACTGATTTAAAGATTGTGTCACCATCTTATGAAAATCAAGCGCAATCCCTCACGTTTGGGGTTTAATATCATACAAACCTAAAAGATGTGACAAGAATATAACCCGTATAATGCCAACAACATGTTTTAGAATAAATGTTTTTATCTAGCTACAATGCCCCTATGAGTGAATTAATATTAATACCGAATAATGCCATCTTTAATGACATGACAACTATATCCCTTTTTAAAAAGTCTCTTTAAATGTTAGGTAAGCTTTTGAGTGGATAACCGACATTTGTGTGCTTTGTTAAGAATATCACCATAACAGATTAGTTTTTGATATCGAAACCCTGGTTTAAATTTGTTTCATTAATGCATAGATTTCTTTCGTTTAAATCAAATACATTAATACATACAATAGCAAATCGAACAAGTTGGGATATATAAACACCATATTATAGATGGTGACAAGGGAACGTCACCATCTTAAATTGAATAATTAACACTAGCATGATAAGGACATGAACATTTATTTCATCATTATATTTCAAAAACAAGCTTATCGTTAAAGATATAGATATCAAGATCTAGGAAAGGGCAGTGTTTATCTAAAGTCAGTTCACCTTGATAAAACCATTTGATATACATATTGAGGTCGTCATTTTTGAGAGCCTATATATCATTCAAATATGTAAATGTGTTATTTAGCTTTTGTATCGAATAATGTTTCGATGGGTCTTTGTTAATTTAAATCTTTATTACGTTGTTGTAGCTAGTTTAAGCTCTGAATAGGTTTGCTCCGTTCTTTTAAGTCAATGTTATAGCACGTTTAATAAAATGAATGGCAAATTTTTAACTTCATCCAGAGCACTTCGATCCAAAAGAATTGCCGTATTTGCCATATTAGAATAAAATAATTCATAGGGGCTTGAATTTATACTAGTTTTACCACAGGTTGGTCCTTGATGCCCTATATTTCACCACGAGCAATAGGCAAATATGAAATGTATTTTTATTTTATTTCTAACATCGTTTTTTCACCTTCCCTTGTGATGATTTTCGGTTTCCCGTAAAATGCTAATATTCTTACGGCCAATGACGTAGCTCATTAACAAAAAACTAAATATTACATGGGAGCATGATCGGAGCAGACTAAACAATACATACATGCATGCATTAACACGGGTGTGTACTCAATGCGTTTGATGCAAAAAAGGCCAACCAATGGTAAAATCAGTAAAAATTCAAGCCCCCCCCCCCCTGAATTATTTTTTAAGTATAATACATTTCTATATTAATGATGAAAAAATGTATATACATTTCTTTATTGATGATAAAAAAATCAACAAAACATAATGAACATTGTTGGGAAAAGTTAACATTTGTAAAGTTACTTTTTAAGGGCATACGATACAGTTACAGGGGAGGTAATGACGTTGCTAACGTAAATTGTTATTTTCGCGACGTCAAACTATAAATGACTTATCGGGCAAAGATTCAGTTTTCGACTGCTTTTTATCATTCAAACTTATTTAACTTGAAAACGAGTTCATGGACCCCCTTTTTTAAAAATTCCATTTGGTTTGATTACGCAAGAAGACTATGTGTGCCAATTTTCATGAAAACGTAAATAGTGCAATTATTTTTAGATTTGATAAATATACCATGTATACTGCAAAAAAAGATGTTTTTTCAACATTCATGAACATTTGATAAATATGAGTTATTTCTGAATAAAAAGTGTATAAATTGTTAGGATACTTATAAAATACAAAAATAACAAATTATTTAACAAAAAACAAAAAAGTTATGTCTTTCTTTCGAAAGGGCAAATACGGCCACAAATCCGAATTTCAAGCCAATATACAAATTTCGACAACATTTTACTCAAAGATTAGCATATAAAGGTATATTTTTTATTACATGTTTGGTTAATCAGGTAAAAAAAGTCTATATGGAAATTTTTATTAAAATGTAAATACGGGATCAAAACTGTATCGTATGCCCTTAAATAATGCTGGAACTTTGAAAAATGCATTTATAATGTAAATTTTATTTTGCATCCGATATGATATATTTTCCTGTTTCCTAATAATCGTTTGTACCCTACTATGTAATGTTTTTCACTGAAAACATACTATTGAGGAGTATTTTCCTAAATGTCCAAAGAAACGCCGGAATGCCATAAGATAATATTACGGAAAGGCTTCTGAAAAAATTCGGAAGCATGTGATAATGTGTTCATATCAGCCCTCTGAATACCATTTTCGAAAATATGGAATATTTACACAAATTTGATGCTACTATTATATAGTTTAAATTATTAAATATTTACACTACGTAAAGACTTGATATATCCCAAAACACCTGTCTATATATGGACTGTTTTATGATCAGCTAACGGACGATGTCACATGTTTCTATCTCATTGCTCTTATACAATGATGAAGATTGCAAAGACACATACCAATAAATTATTTCTGGTTTTATGTTTGAACTGATACAAACAAATTTGCATGATCATCAAATCGTAACATATGACAGGAGTATGAAATTTATATTATACTCATTAGAAGATAGAATTACTGAAAAACAACACCATGTAAACATTTTCGTCGTTAGAGCCAAAACTTTCCCTGTTAAATTATACCTCTATGTTATTGTTTTTATATTGTCCTATTGATGATACAGCCTATGATATCTAACGTTACAAAAAAGGTTCGGATAGAACAAATTATTATAATTCCGACCAACCCTATCGACTTGGAAGCCTGGCGATCATCGTTTGCACAAACCAGTTTTAATTTGTAAGTGTTTCTTTCCTTTCGATTAACTTTGATACTTATCTTCAGATTTATTAAGTATGGAGTCATGATATCTGCTAATTGTTTTCTCGTGAGATAGAGACCTAAAAGAAAGTCCCAACGGTTAGAGAAGGTCAGACATCGGCGCATGCATTTGTGATTATGGTTATTTGAAATGGTGTTATGCTCAGTGCTGGATGCTGTAGATTGCTGTGCTATTCTTATTAATGTTTAAATGTCAGTCGTGATGAAATTTCCGTTCTGATTAATATCTGTTGATGATATAGTGTTAGGAACATATACGTCATTGGTCAAATCAATCGTATGATTTGTAGTGGATTTAATACCTGGATACAAATTTGTATATTCCGTGGTTGTGGGAAACCTGTCAGATACTGCATCATTTTTTAATGTTAGCGAATGCGTTGTGACGTAATGTTTTTGCGATTTAATTTTCACTGATGAGAAGCCTAACTGCGTAGTCGATATTTCGTTTACATTTCGGCCATTCGTAGAGAAGGGTTCATCGGTTGCAGTTGTAGATAACGTGATACTTTTTGATTTGACATTATTCTCTCTTGTATATTCAAAACTAGATGAAATGTCAGTTGCATTTTCGGAAGACCTGTTGAAACACTGGGATACTAGTTCTGCATTGACACCAAATATTTCATGTCCTGAAAAAGATTTAATTTACTATTTAACCAGTTTCATGAAGAAATGATATCTATTGCACTTATAATGAATTTATTATAAAGAACAGGTAAAAAGGTGTTACTGTATTGCTTGTCATTATCAATGATTTAAACGTTGTTATTGCAATGCGAAACTGTAAGTATGAAGAAAAAAAAAAAAAACACTACCAGAGGCGTCTAGTTTAAAATGCCAACGATATTTTGTTACTTATTCCTCATCAGAATCATTACTAAGTTAGATACAATTCTCAATACCTGTATCAATTTGATGTAGAACAACATGTTTAAAGGACTTTTTGGTTTTAATACTTTTGTAATCATACACAAAAGTCTGTATCATTTTTATGTTACTTTATCAAATTGATACAGGCATTGGGAATTTTTCTAACCTAGTGATGATTTTTATGAGGAAATAGTAAACCGTTATAGGTCAAAGTATGATCATTAACACGGAACATTGGCTCACACAGAACAGCAAGCTATAAAGAGCCCCAAAATGACTAGTGTAAAACCATTCAAACAGAAAATTCAACGGTAAAAAAACCGAGAAAAACTTATGAACCATATCAACAAACTAATGAACATCAGGTCCCTTACTTCTGACATACGCTAACAAATGCAGCGGGTTTAAACGTTTAAATAGGCAGCAACCTTCACCACCTTTACATGAACAAAATAGTTTAACATCACAACATAGAAAGACACATTACAAAATATCAAATATCAACATCAACCCAATCAAAACAAATATTAACACAAACAAGTGAACATACACTTGATATTGCTTATGTTGATTTTAAACTACGTTTCATTAATTATTTCATTTCTATACTGTAAGCGACAAATCTTCAATGGATTTGGTCAGACATGTTTGATTGAGACCCCATCTCTGCTTACCCCTTCGTTTTGTAATGCCTACGAAAAAGGTTTAAAAATTAAAATGACAAAAATACTGAACTCCGAGTTACATTTTGTTGTTACATGTCTGAGACAATGCACCTTACATACCTCATTTACTTCTGGATAGTTAATTACTAGTATATCGAAATCATTGTTAACTTAAAAGTACTGTAATTGATTTGCATCATACATACATAGAATATACACAACAAAATGCTTTCAATACTCATACATTTGTAAGTCAAAGAAGAGCATACTGTTTATCATAAAAACGAACTGATTACCGAAGAAATTTTCAAAGTAAAAAAAACTATGAATATTATATTGGCAGGCAGTGTAACATTTTGCATTAATTAAGTAATATTATAATCTAGCTACATTAAAATAACTAGCACGTTTGCAATGGGAAAATATAAAATTGAGAATGGAAATGGGGAATGTGTCAAAGAGACAACAACCCGACCATAGAAAAAACAACAGCACAAGGTCACTAACAGGTCTTCAATGTAGCGAGACATTCCCGCACCCGGAGGCGTCCTTCAGCTGGCCCTAAACAAATATATACTAGTTCAGTGATAATGAACGCCATACTAATATCCGAATTGTACACAAGAAAATAAATTTAAAAAATACAAGACTAACAAAGGCCAAAGGCTCCTGATTTGGGACAGGCGCAAAAATGCGGCGGGGTTAAACATGTTTATGAGATCTCAACCCTCCCCCTATACCTCTAACCAATGTAGAAAAGTAAATGCATAACAATACGCACATTTAAAATTCAATTCAAGAGAAGTCCGAGTCTGATATCAGAAGATGTAACCAAAGAAAATAAACAAAATGACAATAATACATAAATAACAACAGACTACTAGCAGTTAACTGACATGCCAGCTCCAGACTTCAATTAAACTGATTGAAAGATTATGATTTCATCATATGAATATCAGGCACAATCCTTCCCGTTAGGGGTTTAGTATCATACCATCATAACATATATGAGAAGAACATAACCCGTGTCATGCCAACAACTGTTTTTTTAATAAATGTGTTTAGTTCCGATGCAAAGACCCTATAAGTGAATCAATATTAACGCCAAAATAAGCAATATTTAGTGACCTGACAACAGTATCGTAACTATATCCCTTCTTGATAAGTCTATTTAAAGGTTTAGTTAGTTTCTGAGGTGAATACTGACATTTTTGTGCTTTATAAAGAATATTTCCATAAAAAATTGGATGTGAAATAGGTTATATCTTTAAATGAAGACTTGAACCGACTAGTATTGTCATACCAGTTAAAGTATTATATAGACCTAGCCAAAAAAAGAGAGGAGAAATTGGAATCTAGTCCCAGATGAGTCTATACTACCACTTAGAATATTCTTTAAATAAATTAACAATTATATTGACACTCTTTAAGTCGTCTAATGCAAGGTCTATGTGAGCATGTTTTGTTACATACATTTCTCGCAATATCAAACATTGTTAAATACTGATCATGCATTAAAAGAACACAACGCAACATTTAAAAACAGGAACATAATTACACAAACACCACACAAATCGGGAATGATATATAATGCTTGTGACGATGCATCTCTTCATAAAACACCCTTTATTTCGCTCCTTTCAAATACAAAATCAATCATACGTCACAATCGATTATAATACAAAAACGATCTTTTTTAAAATTTCTGTTTACCTAGTTTTCTTGTAATAAAACTCAAACAATAGTTATGATACCTGAACTTTATATTTGAAATGTGTGTGTATATCAGATTCGTCTTTTTTCCGAACGAACTTACCTGACAGTAAAATCCAAGTGTCGTTGTTTCAAGAAAATGTCCGCAGTCCAATGAAATTGATAACAATGGTTTCATCCAATGGTTTTATTAGTAAAATCTGTTTGTTAACTTCATTTCCTTTACCTAGAGTAATATTCTGTTTCCAAGAAATCCAAAACGATCTGAACTCAGTACAGTGTACTAAATCTGGGGCTTTAACCCTAACAGAATTATCGAAGCAGTTGGTTTCGTCATCTTTTAAACATGTTCTGATGCGAATAATATCATTTTTGTATGCCATAGACACAAAATATGCAGGTCAAAAATACAGGTATGTCCGTCTGTCAAAAACACTTTACTTAGGTTATTTACAAAAGCAATCCTTACGCCATTACACGATCTTACTGAAAATATCAAAGATGTTTGATTTGTTTCGTTGACTGGAACAACATTTAATATCTGATGATCATTGTTTGCCAATGTACATATTGTGACACCATTGGTTAATTTGGCAGCTAAAAAATAGAAATTGTTTTTATCACAAGAAATTAAAAAGTATAAAAACGAAAAAATAAAAATATTAATTGTATTTCATTTGCATTCTACACTAAACTTGTATTAAAAATTTACATTTATGCATTCTAAGAATGTGATTTCTATACTAAGGCAGCAACCATTTGATTTTCGAAAGGGATTTGGGGGGGGGGGGGGGGGGGGGGGGGGGCTATATATTTGTTTTCCCTTCGGCGACAAACAAACCATTTTTTGGCAACAAGTCGAAAACCATTTTTGTCTTTCAATTTTAGCATTACATATAGTGGCAGCTGAGGGTGAAACAAACATTTTTTTTTCTCAGTGTCAAAAACAAATTTATGAATTGAATCATCATCCAATAAATAGTGCAGTAAATGTCAACGTGCAGTAACGTTTATTATTAAACTGATTTTCAAGACCTAAATCCATGTCAACCTTCATACAATAACATTTAGACAAAACTATAAATATTGAAAGTATCCATTAAAACAAACTCACCTTTCTGGATCTTCCATCACTGTATTGGATACCTAAACTACATAAGTGTCCTTACAAACAACGGTATATTGCTGGGTCTTCCAAGTGCTCCACGAAACCTCTTTCTAAATTATTAACATCTATTTTATCAGCAATCAAAGACGGGCTTCAAAGTTATTGTGAAACTGCCTATTCTAGAGGTGGCGTGAATCAGATGTGGATACTAAAAAATTCCAAAGATCTTTTAGAGTACATACAATCTAACTCTCTTTCATCTTGTAATAGTATTAAAACATTTGACTTTTCTACTCTTTACACAAGTATTCCACATTCCAAACTAAAAGACAAATTGAGAGAGTTGGTATTACTTTGCTTCATAAAAAAGAATGGCCAACGAAGATACAAGTATCTTGTCTTAGGGAGGGATAAATCATACTTTGTTAAGAATCACTCTGATTCAAACAAAAAATTATCTGAAACCGATATTATCAAGATGCTTGATTTCTTGATTGACAAAATATTGTAACTTTCGGATGACGTGTTTTTCAACAGACTGTCGGCATTCCAATGGGAACAAACTGTGCCCCTCTACTTGCCGACTTGTTTTGTTTTGTTTTGTTATGAGGCTGACTTCATGCAGGAACTTCTTAGGAAGAAAGATAAGAAGTTAGCAATATCCTTTAACTCTACTTTCCGCTATATAGATGACGTTCTTTCACTAAACAATTCAAAATTTGGTGACTATGTGGAACGCATCTATCCCATCGAATTGGAGATAAAGGATACTACAGATACAGTTAAGTCGGCTTCATATCTTGACTTACATCTAGAAATTGACAATGAGGGTCGGTTGAAAACAAAACTTTACGACAAAAGAGATGATTTCAGCTTTCCAATTGTGAACTTTCCATTTCTAAGTAGCAACATTCCAGCAGCACCTGCATACGGGGTATATATCTCCCAATTGATACGATATTCCCGTGCTTGCATTTCCTATCATGATTTTCTTGATAGAGGGTTACTGCTCACAAGGAAGCTATTAAACCAAGAGTTCCAAATGGTGAAGTTGAAATCATCCCTAAATTTTACGGACGCCATCACGAGTTGGTTGCAATTGACCGTAATGGAATAACCGTTTCACAAATGATATCGGATTTGTTCCTTACGTCGTAACTACAATCCCCTTCCCTTTCATGAATGTGACCTACCGAATTAGACTATTTACCGGATTTGTAATCACATAAGCAACACGACGGGTGCCACATGTGGAGCAGGATCTGCTTACCCTTCCGGAGCACCTGAGATCACCCCTAGTTTTTGATGGGGTTCGTGTTGTTTATTCTTTAGTTTTCTATGTTGTGTCATGTATACTATTGTTTTTCTGTTTGTCTTTTTTCATTTTTAGCCATGGCGTTGTCAGTTTGTTTTAGATTTATGAGTTTGACTGTCCCTTTGGTATCTTTCGTCCCTCTTTCATTATAATGATTGAATAAATCAGAAAGTTTTCCATTTGTGTTAATAATGTAAAAGTCATAGTTGAATACTTCTTAATGACAGCGAAGAATGACACTTGTTTAAGAAGACTATATCCGAAGTTTTTCCAAAGTTAATGTCACAACGATTTGTAACCTGCATTGTAAATTATATATTAAGCTTTGTAATGCT
The DNA here is from genome assembly GCA_037788925.1 of Mytilus galloprovincialis. Lineage (NCBI taxonomy): Eukaryota > Metazoa > Mollusca > Bivalvia > Mytilida > Mytilidae > Mytilus > Mytilus galloprovincialis. The sequence goes on from CM075337.1 coordinate 88,991,555, forward strand.
CACCTGGAGCAAAGCGTCGCTTGATATGTCATAGCTTTTCTTCGGCACATAAACACAGACTTCCACTTAATATTAACCAATTATTTTTTTATTTTTTCTCTTAAACTACAATTTGAATATGATATTAGCACAACACAGCAGAAAAATTACGTGTCAGATTTTGTGTAAAATTACGATTAATTTTATCTGGTGACAAAGACAATTCATGGTCTGGGCAATTCAATATATTCTCCTCTGAAACTTTTTTGAACATTGATTATCGGTTTCAAAAATGGACACATTTCTATTATTATTTGATAAGCACATATGCCACATCCATTGGAAGACTCGAATATGTAAGCTGTTGCATAAAATGTCTCATCTCACTCAGTGCACGAACAATGAACATTATGTCAACTGCTGTTACACAGGCGTTTTAACATGTACTACTAAATTCATCGTTTAATTTGCGGAAAATACATCACTCTAATTACTAAAGAAAAGGTTTAGCGCAGTAATGATTAAAGTGATGGTAATATAAAAGAATGATTTTAGAATTCGAACTCTCTTTATCACATATGCCAGGTGAGCAAATCATGCTTATCGGAACCGGAAGAAGATAGTTTAAACAAACAATTTATTGGAACTATTAAATTTACAACTACTTTTATGAAAGCAAATATTGTCATACAAACCTGTGCCAGTCTCTTTTTTTATATTTTCAAAAAAGCTGAATAAGATTACACGGAAATTGCTAAATACTTAATATCTATTTTGAAGCAATTAAGTGTTATTCCTTAGAACTTGATCGACTGTAGTATATAGAATAAAGCAAATCTATACAATGTTCATGTTTTAGAAATTGTTTCGCTGACATGCGTTCATTTGCTCATCGTAAGAAAGATTAACTGTCAAGTACCATTCGGTTACGTCATAATCAAGAACATTCTATCATTATTGTGTATGATATCTTGGTATTCTAGTCTTTCATTTTGCTAATTTGCTTTGTCTATATGCCTTTTTGTGTTACTTTCCAAACTTGTTTGTTGCTCATCTTTCATTTTTGCTATGTGCTTTGTCTATATATATGCCTTTTTATGTTTCTTAGTTACATATATGGCGTGGCTCTGTACATCCCGTCATAGTGTCATTGTACTATGGTTAATTTGTTTAAGAGTCACCGTTTATACTCACATTAAAATGAGTATTGAATTATGGCTGGTTTAGTTCAACAAATCCTTAAAATCAAATTATGAAAAAAAGTCTATATATACATGTAATAAGGTAGCTGGATTTATACAACAAGATTTGTTTGTAAATCCCTCATAATTTTTCCATAATGAACAAGCCAAAGTTACAGGCTAGATCTTTATAGTAAATCTACATAATATATGCAGTGGGAGCTACTCTTTAAAATATCAACAGTTCTGTTTAAATAATCTTCTGTAGTTGATTTTTTTTTTCGACAAAAGCGAAAATCATTTAAGGACAAAACATCGTATAGGATGACTATGATATTGACAATTTCTTCTATACTTCGATATTGTCTTGCTAATCATATTTGCCATTTGAACTTTCGTTTTTGTTTCAATGTTCTTAAGATGTTGATTGCAGCAAGTTTATTTATTGAAAGTTTTGGTCATGCTATTCATTTGTTTTCTTAACTTGTTATCTTATATAGTTTTCAAGATAAAAGGCAAACATAAAAAAAAAAAAACCAGTGGTAAACATTGCAATGTGATAACAGAGCAATAAAAACACAAAGGAATCGACTCACCCTTAAGGGCTTTTTCATTTGAATTTTTTGCTGATCTTGTTCTGTTGATCTTTATTGCTTTTAAAGCTTTTTTTTAAAAACTTTGTCAATAATAAAGGCAACAGTAGTATACTGCTGGTTACAAGTCATAAATCGATTTAGATAAAACAAATTCTGGATACAAACTAAAACCGAGGGAAACACATCAACTATCAATTGAAAACAACGAAACAACTGTTACAGAAACACTGAAGTGCAACAACAAACAAACAACAATGCAACATACATTAACACGAACTGTTAGATAACAACTGCCCTATTACTGACTTGGTACAGGACATTTTAAGAAAAGAAATGGTAGATTGAACCCAGTTTTGTTGCTAGCCAAACCTCGCGCTTTATGGCAACGTTAAATATACCGCTAAATTTACAACATTACATGACAGGAAAACAGTACAAATAAATGCAAGTACAATCAGGACAGAGACATACATAAATAAAAGTACCTTTTGACATGTTAACCACAGAAGAAGTCAGGAGCCTGTGGTTTTGTGGTTTTCTTTGATTATTGCCATACTTGAATTTCTTTAATGATCTTTATAATGATCAAAATTGGCAAGTTGTATTTAACAAAATATGAAATGAAATGAAATATTGATTGCACATCATTATGAAGAAATTAAAAACAAAAAAATATTTGCTACTTATAAATTACATTTGACCTATTATGTATGTATGTTTTGTTCACATATCGTTGTAAATATATAAAGGAATTGAATGCGACTGTCATACAAGTGAGAGGTTTAACTAGCTATAAAAACAGGTTTAATCAATCATTTTCTACATAAGAAAATGCAAGTGCAAAGTCAGGAATATGTTATTATTCATTCGTTTGATGTTTGAGCTTTTGATTTAGCCATTTGTTTACGGACTTTCCATTCACAATTTTCCTCAGAGTTCGGTATTTTTTAAATTTTCTATTTACTCGGATGACTTCATCTTTTGGTGAGCAACATTTAAAGTGTTCGAAAACAAATCAGATTCCACACAAACAGATTTTAAAGTAGCATCACACTATAATATCTTTAAAGGGAAATTCTTCACAAATCAATTTGTGTTTTATTTTTAGGACATACTGTTTGCTTGTTGTCCAGTTTTTTACATAAAGGCAACAGTAGTATACCGCTGTTCGAGAAAAACCAAATCCGGGTTACAAACTCAACCCGAGGGAAACGTATCAAATATATGAGAACTACAACACAACAGAAACACAACATTAAAATGTAACACACACAGAAACGAACTATAATATAACAATGGCCATTTTCCTGACTTGGTACAGGGCATTTTTGGCAATGTTAATTATAACATTAAAATGACATCATTTCATGACAGGACTACAATACAAATAAATGGGTGAAAATATAGGACAGAGAAACAAAAGAATAATAATCAACAAAAGGAACCAGGTTTAAAATTTGATACGCCAGACGCGCGCCACGTCCACACAAGAATAACCAGCGACGCTCAGATAAAAAAAGTTTGAAAGCCATAACATGTACAAAGTTGAAGATTATCGAGGACCAAAAGTTCCAAAAAGTTGTGACCAATACGGCCAGGGTTATCCGTCTGGGACAAGAACATCCCTATTATTTAGAATAATTCATACTTTTGCAAACAGTAAATTTTATAATATAACTATATAAGCTCGCATTAACAGATATATTATTTTCTGATAATGTACAAGAATTGTTTATCTTATGATTAAAGCGCGACTAGACATGGGGCACAGTATACCCCGTTTAGAATTAAAAAAAAAACCAATATAGGGAATTATAGCTACAACATATGTGATGCTTACAATTTAAGATAGACATAAAATGAATTGGTACGTAAAAAACAATTTTTATAATCGTAAGCTCAACATAAAAGAATACAAGGAAACATTATGCATATAATATTCAAGCAAAGTAAAGATGTATTACTATACAAATGAATCTGATATTTTTACAAACATTGGCTGATTGAAAATAAATAAGAACTTTATCAGAAATCTTTTCTAATGTAATATATAAAGGAGGTTTAATCTTGATTTGCAACGAATTATATACAGTTTAATAAAAGTAAAACGAGCTCCGTCAGGATTATTATACATTCGTCTGAATTCGGCTGATTCCGTACCCTCGTCTCAATTTGCATAAAAACAACTGCCATACAGACGGTTATTGGTTTGCTGGATAGTGGGTTAAAACAACTGCAATGTTGACTTGGGGGATAGTGGGTTAAATTATCATTTCGTTTACATTTCATTCGCTTTTTCGTATCTTTTTAACCTTTAGAAGCGTTCAATATAAAATTTTCTTATGTTATACGTAATACGTGTGTTACTTTTGTATGTCTTGCATTGCTGTGGATTGATTGGTTATGAATAACGTAACAACTTGCAGCTGGAAAAGAATCTATCAATTTGATCTTAAAATGAAAATGTATAATAGATTGATTGTTTGTTGCTAAACGTCCAGTGGCATATTGTATATAAACAAAAATCCATAACTTTTTAGTAGAGATGTTCAGACAAGAGACTTATGATATACCTCACACAATTAATGTAGCTTTCAAACATACGTTCAATTTACTCCCATTCGGTAATAAATAAAGGCAACAGTGCTAACACATTTTACATTCGAATCATTTGTTTACTTGAAGTTGATAATTTTTTCTGGAAAAAGAAAGACAATCGAATCAATCTATATAATTTAAGTGTGAACTTTGCGTTATATATTCATTCTCAAATGCTTTTGATCTAATATTTATTTCCTGGATGAAAGATATCATATTGAATCGATTGATATGGATAAATAGTTTAATGGTGCGTTAACTTGGTTGGCCAAGCTCGGACATTTCAATACAGGAGGATATAAAGTTGAAATTAATCAAAAGAAATTGAAATCTTCGTTAGAGGAGGTAAAAAGGTCAAGTTGGTATATTTGAATTGTTAACATTTGTTTTTTGGACTCTAAAGGTTTAACCAAGGTGCATAATGTAGAATGTTATGCATCTGCCATACGTGTTTTTACTTAAACTATAGTATAGAGCTTCGAGATATAAAACGTTAAACAAATTTTCATAAACAGTGAATTGTGGTAGGTGCAAATAAAACAGAACATATTTGATTTTATGCAAACGCATAAATTAAGCCGGTAGAAAATCCACAGAAAAAAGAGATCTTTTTAACGTATATTTGCATTTCTACAGCCTACTACAGTTTGTCGGGAAAAATCCCCCCAAAAATGGTTAATGATTTCATCAAAACGAAAAAGTCGAGTGAACCTTTTATGTGTGAAATAGTAAAAATATATTTCATTTCTATATCTTTTTAATAAGTTACATGTATTTGTTGGAAATTTCTATAAGAATAACACTTACCAAGTATACAGCCCATCGAGTTTTTTTTGTGTGATAAAAAATATTGCCGTTATAACCGCTATTAATTACCTGATAGTGTCATTAATGAGCAATGCAAAAACACTGAGTGAATGATATGGGACCAATACGATAGTTAATATCTACAGTAGCGATGTGTTATAAAGTTTTGGATATTGCATCATTCTTAATAACCTTTCCGATTTCGCAATGAAAAATAAACCTGTCTTTAAATAGTAAATGAAAAATGAAATATGTCCTTTGCAGTAATATGCATTAAGTGAAATATTGAATATAAATCTTTCAAGAAAATTGCATTCAGGAATGAATAGAAAATTAAAAATAATCATTGTGTTAAACTCGGTACATGATTTGCTACAGAGACACCGCAAACAACAACAGGTAAAATGTGTCTCTCATGAAACGTTTTAAGAGCCAAAAGTTTTTACACAAAGCATACACTATTAAGTTATAATACTTTCTATTTCAATGATTTTTTTGTCCGTCCTATCGATAAAACATCCCAATATATCTAACGTAACAAAAAAGGTTGGGATAGAACAAAGTATTATAATTCCGACCAACCCAATTGACTTCGAAGCCTGGCGATCATCATTTGCACACACATGTTTTAATCTGTAAGTGTTTGTTTCCTTTTGGTTTACTTCGATACTCTTCTTCAGTTTTCTTAAGTATGGCGTCATAATAACCGATAATTGTGTTCCCGTGAGATTAAGACCTAAAAGAAAGTGCCAACGGTTAGAAAAGGTCGGACATCGGCACATGCATTTGTAATTATGGTTATTTTTAATGGTTTTATTCTCAGCGCTGGATACAGTAGACTGCTGTGCTACATGTATTCTTGTAGACACAATGTCAGTCGTAATGAAATGTCCGGTCTGTTCAAAATCTGTTGATGATAAAGTGTTTAAAACATACTCGTCATTGGTCAGATCAATAGTATGTTTTGTAGTTGATTGTGTACCTTGATTTAAATTTGTATATTCCGTGGTTGCGGACAAACTTTCAGATATTTCATCATTTTTAAAGGTAAGTGAATGCGTTGTGGAGTAATGTTTTTGCGATTTGATTTTTCCAGTTGATAAGCCTAACTGCGTAGTCGATATTTCGTTTACATTTCCACCATTTGTAGACAAGGGTTCATCGGTTGCAGTTGTAGATAACGTTGGACTTTTTGATGTGAAACTATTCACTCTTGAATATTTAAAACTAGATGAAATGTCAGTTGAGATTTCGGAAGGCCTGTTGAAACACTGGGACACTAGTTCTTCATTCACACCAAGTATTTCATGTCCTGAAATAGATTTAAATTACTATTTAACCAGTTTTATGAAAAAATGATATCTATAATTGCACTAATAATGAATTCATTATAAAAAAAGAGGTGAATATGTGTTACTGTATTGCTGGAGATTGCCAGGATCAATGATTTGAACGTTGTTTTTGCAATTCAAAACTGTTAGTATGAAGAATAAAACCACTATACCAGAGGCGTCTAGTTTCAAATACCAACGATATTTTATTACTTTTTCCTCATTAGAATCATTACTAGGTTAGAAACAATTCCCAATACCTGTATCAATTTGATGTAGAATTTTTAAAGGACTTTTTTGTTTTAATACTTTTGTCATCATACACACAAGTCTGCATCAATTTTATGTTACTCGCCATTAAATTTTATACAGGTATTGGGAATTTTAGCTAACCTAGTAATGATTCTTATGAGGAAATAGTAAACCATTATAGGTCAAAGTATGATCTTCAACACGGAACATCGGCCCATACAGAACAGCAAGCTATAAAGGGCCCAAAAATGACTAGTGTAAAACCATTCAAACAGAAAAACCAACGATCTGAAAAACGAGAAAAATTTATAACCACATCAACAAACGACAATTAATGAACATCAGGTCCCTTACATAGGACAGGTGTTAATAAATGCAGCGGGATTAAACGTTTAATAGGAAGAAACCTTCACCACCTTAACCTGAACAAAATAGTGTAACATCACAACATCTAAAGACATATTACAAAATATCAATTGAAATAGCATAACTCAATCAAAAGATATATTAACACAAACAATTGAACATACACTGGACGAATAAATTTGATCTATCATACAATGTTAATACAAAAATCAATAAGTAAGATATGAGATGTTAAACAATATCAGAAACACAACTGTAACTTTGGACAACATGTCACCAAATAAATAATGTACGCAGGTAAATAAAAATAAGTTTGTAGTAAGGTATGCAGTAATAGAATACAGAAATATATTTTACAAAATAAATAATTTTGTTGTTCATAGTATAAAATTGAGAACGGAAATGGGGAATGTGTCAAAGAGACAACAACCCGACCAAATAAAAAACAACAGCAGAGGGTCATCAACAGGTTTTCAATGTAGCGAGAAATTCCCGCACCCGGAGGCGTCCTTCAGATGGCCCCTAAACAAATATATACTAGTCCAGTGATAATGAACGCCATACTAATTTCCAAACTGTACACAAGAAACTAAAATTAAAATAATACAAGACTAACAAAGGCCAGAGGCTCCTGACTTGGGACAGGCGCAAAAATGCGGCGGGGTTAAACATATTTGTGAGATACCCTCCCCCTATATCTCTAACCAATGTAGAAAAGTAAACGCATAACAATACGCACATTACAATTCAGTTCAAGAGAAGTCCGAGTCTGATGTCAGAAGATGTAACCAAAGAAAATAAACAAAATGACAATAATACATAAATAACAACAGACTACTAGCAGTTAACTGACATGCCAGCTTCAGACTTCATTTAACTGACTGAAAGATTATGATTTCATCATATGAACATCAGGCACAATCCTTCCCGTTAGGGGTTTAGTATCATACCATCATAACATATATGAGAAGAACATAACCCGTGTCATGCCAACAACTGTTTTTAGAATAAATGTGTTATGTATGCTTCAATTGTAATTTTATATTAAAAGGACATTTTGACAAAGTTGTTTTTATGAAAATGTTACATACTATAAATATATATCAATAAATTTTTAATGAATCAAAAACATGAAGCAATTTTGGAGGACTTTGACATGTTTTACCTTTTCTTTCTAAAAAAAAAAAAGAAGATCAAAACCATAATGTTAAATTTTGAATATAAGGTTTTGCGTTTCCAGAGTTGTCTTAACTTATTGGGCAAATCATGTCGTTACATTTAAACTTCTTGATATTGCTCATGTTGATTTTAAACTACGTTGCATTAATTATTTCATTTCTATACTGTTAGCGATAAATCTTCAATGGATTTGGTCAGACATGTTTGATTGAGACCCCATCTCTGCTTACCCCTTCGTTTTGTAATGCCTACGAAAAAGGTTTCAAAATTAAAATCACAAAAATTCTGAACTCCGAGTTACATTTTGTTTTTTTACATGTCTGAGACAATGCACCTTACATACCTCATTTACTTCTGGATAGTTAATTACTAGTATATCGAAATCATTGTTAGCTTAAAAGTACTGTAATCGATTTGCATCATACATACATAGAATATACACAACAAAGTGCTTTCAATACTCATACATTTGTAAGTCAAAGAAGGGCATACTGTTTATCATAAAAACGAACTGATTACCGAAGAAATTTTCAAAGTAAAAAAAACTATGAGTATTATATTGGCAGGCAGTGTAACATTTTGCATTAAATAAGTAAAATTATCATCTAGCTATATTAAGATTGCTAGCACGTTTAATTTGCGATGGGAAAATGTCGGTTACATCTTTAAATGAAGACTTTAACCGAATATTAGGTCATGCCAGTTAAAGTATTATATAGACCTAGCCAAAAAAGAGAGGAGACATTGGAATCTAGTCCTAAATGAGTCTATACTACCACTTATGCCCGCGTCACACGGTCCCGATTTTTATATACGATGGACACCCGAATGCGAAAATTGTAAGTTCGTACGAAGTTGGTCCCGATCTCGTTAAAATACAAAACAGTGACCGAAGCAAGTACGATGAATAACGAAGTCTATACGAAGGTGCCGAAATTATATACGATAGCAAAAGATGGACATACGAAGGTTAACCGAAGACGGGTATTTAAGCTTCATATCTCAACCGAAGCCTACACAATGGATCACGAAGGCTACACGATGGATTACGAAGGCTACTTGATGGATTACGATGATGGCGCGATGGATTACGATGATGGCGCGATGGCCATACGATGTCTAAAAGATACGAACAGAATTTCGACAACATATCGTTTCTGTACAAGTCTGTCATGCGTGGCGGGAAATCGATCTTTTTTTCTAATTCTTATAAAACTTAGTTTATTATCCCCTCGCCTACTACATGTAAGTTGCGTGTAGATAAAATTGTTATGGACACTCTAGAACCAAAATGCTCAAAACTTGGTATGGCGTTACTCGTTAAGAATATCTTAAGCGCTATTGACTTTAAAGTTCAAGGGTCAAGGTCACAGTGGCAGTTGTAATACAAGGCAATATCACCCTTGTGGAACTCTAAAACCAATATGCTTCAAAAGATTTTAACCACATTCGGTATATTGTTCTTCCTTGTACTGAACTGACATTTTTTACGTTCAAGGCCAAAGGTCAAGGTCATGCAGATGGACTTGTTTTTTCTCCTTGAAATAGCATAATACACAGGAAATTGGTTGCTCATTTTTTTTACCTGCTGGTTCTAAAGACAATATTTAAGGTATTTCCAGTTACTGAATGTTTTGGTTGATTTCTAAAAAAAAATAGTTTATGTATCAAATATGCATATTCAATTTACTATTTTCTGCATGTGTCATATACAAATATAGTGTCCATATTTGTCCCCAATATGTTACATACGAGGGGATGCCACGCTCGGCATTGCCTTGTTTGAACTGTAAAATGTGTGCACTAATCTGAATAATCACCCATAACTATGCCCATGTTTACTGATCTATCTTAAAGGTAAGGTAATGAGTTCGTTGATCCCTTTTATTCAAAAAGAGCCCTTTCCAAAAGAATATCATAATAATATAGACAAAAGGAAGGATGTGGGGAAAGCAACAAATGCGGCAAAATATGACATTTAGAAAACAAAATGGTTATGGAGTAAACATTCTTGTGACAACAACTGAGACGAAACATAAAAATCAGAATAATGAAGAAAAAGTTGGTTTCCCTATATACGTGTACCTGCAGTGTTGGTGTACGAGGCGCGTTTATGATTTTCATTATGTTACTTGATATGAAAAATTAACAAAAAATAATATTTTACTTGTAAAAGTAAATCCTGAGCCTGTAATAGCTGCTCTTCTTGTTCCATTTGAATTAATAGAAACAACGCTGTCGCCTTTCTTGTTCTCATAGAATCATATGATATGAGCTCGATGTTTTGTGAACGTCTTTCTTAACAGTCGTATTAGACTGACCAGTGCATATCGCGCATGGCACTTTAAATGTATTTTAGCGCTAAAATTAACTTACATTTAGCTGGATTTATTGCCGTCGTAGTTCCATCTTGTCGCCTTCGTACTTTTATTCGATGGCAACACGACGGGATTACGAGGTCTTCACGAAGTCGTGTTGCCATCGTAAGACCTTCGGGTATCTTCGTGATTCATTCGTGTAGACATCATAATGTCAAAACTGCCCGATGGAAACGATGGAAACACGAATGCAATACGATGTGCAAAGATGCATTTCCGGTGACATTACGATGCTGAGGATGGTGATACGAACTCAATACGGACGCACCTACGGGGATTTTTTAACATGTTAAAAAATTTAGAACCCTTCCCGAAGTTGTCCCCGAAGGCTAAAAAAGTAGCCGATGGTTCTACGATGGTTAAAGATGGCACTACGAATAGCCCGATCTAAATACGATCAGTCCCGATTTTGAAAATTTACATTATCGTGTTGCCATCGGCGTAAAAATCGGGACAGTGTGACGCGGGCATTAGAATATTCCTTAAATAAATCAACAATTATGTTGACACTCTTTAAGTCGTCTAATGCAAGGTCTATGTGAGCATGTTTTGTTACATACATTTCTCGCAATATTAAACATTGTTAAAATACTGATCATGCATTAAAAGCTATCTAAAAAACAGAACACAATGCAACATTTAAAAACAGGAACATAATTACACAAACACCACACAAATCGGGAGATATATATGGTGCTTGTGACGAAGCATCTCTTCATAAAACACCCTTTATTTCACTCCTTTCAAAAACAAAATCAATCATACGTCACAATCAATTATAATAAAAAAACGCCCTTTTTAAAAAATTTTTTTACCTAGTTTTCTTGCTATAAAACACAAAAAATAGTTATGCTGCCTGAACTTGATATTTGAAATTTGTGTGTATGCCAGATTCGTCCTTTTTCCGAATGAACTTACCTGACAGTAAAATCCAAGTGTCGTTGTTTCCAGAAAATGTCCGCAATCCAATGAAATTGATAGTAAAGGTTTCATCTAAAGGTTTTGTAAGTAAAATCTGTTTGTTAACTTCATTTCCTTTACCTAGAGTAATATTCTGTTTCCAAGAAATCCAAAATGATCTGAACTCAGTACAGTGTAATAAATCTGGTGCATTAACCCTTACAGAGTTATCGAAGCAGTTGCTAATGTCATCTTTTAAACATGTTCTGATGCGAATATTATTATTTCTGTATGCCATTGACACAAAATATGCAGGTCGAAATACATTTTTGTCTTCAAAAGAAACTCTAGTTCTGGTATTAGCGAAAACAATCCTTACGCCATAGCAAGATCTTACTGAAAATATCAAAGATGTTTGATTTGTTTCGTTGACTGGAACAACATTTAATATCTGATAATCATTGTTTTCCAATGTACATATCGTGACACCATTTGTTAATTGGGCAGCTGAAAAATAGAAATTATTTTCATCATAAGAAATTAAAAAGTATAAAATTATGTGATAATGAACAATAAACGAAAAAATAAAAATATGAATTTTATTTCATTTGCATTCTACACTAAAGTTGTATTAAACATTTACATTTATGCATTCTAAGAATTTAATTTCTATACTAAGGCAGCAACCATTTGATTTTCGAAAGGGATTTTTTCCCTTCGGCGAAAAACAATCTTTTTTTTTGTCAAGTCGAAAACATTTTTTTCTTTCAATTTTAGCATTACATATAGTGGCAGCTGAGGGTGAAACAAACATTTTTTTTTCTCAGTGTCAAAAACAATTTTTTTTTTGTGTCTCCAAACAATGGAAACAAACTTTTTTTTCCAAACAAATCTTTAGCCCACCCCCTCCTTTCCACTCCTCCGATAAATCAAATGGTTTCTGCCTAAGGTAGGTTATTTTTCTTGTATATTTATGAATTGAATCATCATCCAATAAATAGTGAAGTAAATGTCAACGAGTAACGTTTGTTATTAAACTGATTTTCAAGACCTAAATCCATGTCAACCTTCATACAATAACATTTAGACAAAACTACAAATATTGAAAGTATCCATTAAAACAAACTCACCTTTCATTATAATCATTGAATAAATCAGAAAGTTTTCCATTTGTGATAATAATGTAACAGTCATAGTTGAATACTTCTTAATGACAGCGAAGAATGACACTTGTTTAAGAAGACTATATCCGAAGTTTTTCCAAAGTTAATGTCACAACGATTTGTTACCTGCATTATAAATTATGTATTAAGCTTTGTAATGCTCACCTGGAGCAAAGCGTCGCTTGATATGTGATAGCTTTTCTTCGGCACATAAACACAGACTTCCACTTAATTATGTTTTTCTTTTTTCACTTAAACTACAATTTGAATATGAAATTAGCACAACACAGCAGAAAAATTACGTGGCAGATTTTGTGTAAAATAAAGATTAATTTTATCTGGTGACAAAGACAATTCATGGTCTGGGCAATTCAATATATTCTCCTCTGAAACTTTTTTGAACATTGATTATCGTTTTCAAAAATGGACACATTTCTATTATAATTTGATAAGCACATATGCCACATCCATTGGAGGACTCTAATATGTAAGCTATTGCATAAAATTTCTCATCTCACTCAGTGCACGAACAATGAACATTATGTCAACTGCTATTAAAAAGGTGGTTTAGCATGTACTACTAAATGTATCGTTCAATTTGCGGACAATACATCACTCTAATTACTAAAGGAAAGGTTTAGTGCAGTAATGATTAAAGTGATGGTAATATAAAAGAATGATTTCAGAATTCGCACTCTCTTTATCACATATGACAGGTGAGCAAATTATGTTTATCGGAACCGGAAGAAGATAGTTTAAACACATTATTTATTGGAATTATTAAATTTACAACTACTTTTATGAAAGCAAATATTGTCATACAAACCTGTGCCAGTCTCTTTTTTTATATTTTCATAAAAGCTGAATAAGATTACACGGAAATTGCTAAATACTTAATATCTATTTTGAAGCAATTAAGTGTTATTCCGTAGATCTTTATCGACTGTAGTATATAAAAAAAAGCAAATCTATACAATGTTCATGTTTTAGAAATTGTTTCGCTGACATGCGTTCATTTGCTCATCGTAAGAAAGATTAACTGTCAAGTACCATTCGGTTACGTAATAATCAAGACCATTCTGTCATTATTGTGTATGATATTCTGGTATTCTTGTCTTTCATTTTGCTAATTTGCTTTGTTTATATGCCTTTTTGTGTTACTTTCCAAACTTGTATGTTGCTCATCTTTCATTTTTGCTATGTACTTTGTCTATATGCCTTTTTATGTTTCTTAGTTACATATATGGCGTGGCTCTGTGCTTATACATCCCGTCATAGTGTCATTGTACTTTGGGTAATTTGTTTATTCTTGACTTTAATTTGTACTTGATACTTAGCCTGCATGTCATTTTGTGCTTCTTTGTTACATGTTTGTAGGCTTTCTTTTTTTATTTAGTGATTAGGATAATAGCACAATTTTGACTGCTGTATTATTGACATTTATACCTATTATGTCGGTTTGTTTTCTTTACACATTGTTGTCAATATAATGAAATTTGATGCGACTGTCATACACATAGGAGGTTTAGCTAGCTATAAAACCAGGCTCAGTGCACCATTTTCTACATAAGAAAATGCCTGTACCAAGTCAGGAATATGACAGTTGTTATCCATTCGTTTTATGTGTTTGAGCTTTTGATTTTGCCATTTGATTACGGACTTTCCGTTTTTAATTTTCCTCAGAGTTCAGTATTTTTGTGGTTTAACTTTTTTTTGTAGGATGACATTTTTACCCTGCAACCACGATGATACGTCGTAGATTGAAAGTTATCTACAATAATCACTGCACTTCTACAGCTGTTATTTCCACAAGTGTTGACACATCGTATTGTTGGGATCTGGAAACATATATCACCATGTAACAGTAAATGTATGCATAATTCTCTGCTGGTAAAATGTTAATCCTTGATCTTTGTTGATTTCATACAATTATATTTGCTATTTTCTGTTGACAAAGCTAAAGAATTTGTTTTCTTATGAGAGAAACACTCATCGAAGTGTTTAACTAAATAATTTGCAATTCACTGCAAAACTGGCAGTCAAACATGTACCATTACATCATTCACGAAAGGGGAAATTTTTAGAAAATAACGAATCAGTCATTTTCTCTATTGATGTTAACATTAAAATCTTAATACTGGAAATATAACATTACAAAACTCCTTTTATAGAACACTTCATAGATAATTCCACTAAGCATATTCATAAATTTTTACAACCAAGCTATCTACATTGTCTCATTTTACATATCTTGTTCTTCAGTAATTAGCTCGTATAAAAACGTCCTTGTTTTAGACTTTGACAAGCTTTGACAAATATTCCTTTTTAGAAAAAACACACTGATTCCAATATCAAATACACATAATTTGATATCTAAATAATTTTGGCTTTTATATTTGCTTCATATCTTGACATTCTAAGCGATATTGGGCATTACACATGATGATCTCATTTTTGATTTGTTAACTTGCTATTTCTTGATAGAAGAATACCTAAAGGCGTTTCTATATCTCAATTAAGAGTTGGGGTGAATACATACTGATATAGAGTTTAAATGTCACCATCACTAATTTTGTTGAACGATACGATGTGTCTGCCTCAACTCACAAGAGACATGTTTTTGCAGCCTTATATACTGAGGTACACGAATAGTTATTGGAAATAAAAACCAAAAGTGTACTTTTCTATATTGTCATCTTTTTCAGTGCGTACTTGTATGGATAGTAATGCATGCACGGTAGGTCTCGCGCCTGTTGGACTTCAAATAGTATCCTTAGATTGTTTTATACCCTGCTCAATATATAAATATATATACATGAATTGATGAAACTTGAACAACAGTAAACTACTTGTGGATAGAATTTTTCCATTGCAGTTTCCCAATGCAAAACAAAGCAGACAATTTGTTGATAAATGGTGTTTTATTACGAATCGCTTACATACTTAAAAAGTAAAATATCATTTATCAATTAAAAAAAATACATACAAACATTTATTGAAAAAATGATGTGTACACACACATTTGTGTAGTATATTTTCTGTTGATTGTGACAGTATTGTTGAAATTTTGATGGTGGTAAATAAATAGTTTATAAATTATAATTGAAAACTATGTGCACAGATCAATTATACATATACGTAACCACAACTAAACATCTAATAATTCAAAGACAATGTTTTAGAGAGCACAATTAATGTCAATATAGGATCCATGATCATTAAATACGTTAGACTTTTTGTTGCATAACAAAACATGTAAGGAAATGAGTGCCAACGTAAACTATGATTCAAAAATACAACTTGTATAACATATTGTGTATCAGTATATCTTCCTTCTTTATAGAAATCCATGTCTTTCATGTGTCAAACTGTGCCGCTTGTAATTCTTTTTCTTTTTATTGACACTGTTATCCTTGAATATTTCACACAATAAGTTTAAACCTTCATTTCATCCGGATTGAGACTGTGATTCGAGCTTTGTTCTCCTTTTTACAAACGCGACAGCATCTTCATCCCACAAACGTTTAGCTAAAACATCTAAAGCACTTATACCTGTGAAATTTAGAGTATAAAACATTCATAGTTTATAGACATTATAGTAGTTGAGTCTACGATGAACGATCTTTTTGTATAATTTGTTATTGGCTCTGAACGAAATGTCAGTAACCGCGAGTACTCTCAGATCATTACGTAGGTTTTTTGTTGTTGTTGTGATGTTGTACAAGAACCTGTTCTCCTGCACTCTGTGTTTTTTTATTGCATGTTTTATTTTATTTGTATCCAACTGATGAGTCTTAAGGAGTCTTAAAGGGACTATGTAAAACAAAGTAAATGTAAAGAAAAGGAAGAGGGGATATGGTGAATTTAATTATTCAACTCATAGTCAAATTGATATAGTTGTGATTTTAATATCAATGCGAATCTTCTATTAATATATCGTGGTTTTTTGAATACCAATGCTCAAAAAGTTCTTTAGTGATGATTTATTGATAGGTTAATACGACCAATGCTATGTTTGGTCTTAATACTTTATCACGTAGATTTAAAATAATATGGCAACAAAATAAGATGGAACTATTCGCAAAAACATATGATCAACAGATAGCAAACCTTTTGGTTTCGGGTGAATCAGTGGTTTCGTCATAAAACTAATTGACTCATAACCGGAAACATCTTCGCCATTTATGCCTGGAATGTCACACAGTTGTATGTAAACTTCACCAGCAAAGTCATTTTGGAATACGTAATCATGATCCATGACAGTTAACACTAGTACGGCTCCTCTTCTCTTACACTGCTCAGGTGTTATTGAACTGTAATGAAGAAGCACATAAAGTAATTCAATGAATAACTGACAGAATGATTGATGAAAGACCCTAATGTCAGAGTACTCGAGGTAAGCGACAATGATATTTAATAACAGCAACTTAAAAAAAAATAAGCATTCTGAAATATACTGCTGCTGATTAAAATCAAAGGTGAATAAAATATTAGTACTTAACAATAAACATGATAAACAATATTTAAGATGAAGTACGTTTAGAAAGAAAGCTCAACCCCTCGGACAATCAACTGTAGCATGTATTTTCAAGTTTACTGTTTTTTGCTGGTCTTGTAATCTAAAGAATCGACCCTATTATATGCGTATGGATCATTTGTTGTATAGGAAAGGAAGAACATACAGAAATATGATACATATCTGTTTTAAAATATTTTTCTTGTCTTTTATCCGTCAAAGCCAATGTTTTGCTCTAGTATTGTGTTGGTTGTGTTATTTAGTCGCTGTTTAATTTGTGTATAAATTGTTCGGAATGTTTTGGTGTGAATGAGACTGGAAATTAACAAAAAGACTTAACATGACTACATAATTTATTGTTCAGACTTTTCAGATGATGTTTAGATCACAGTGACCGTTTGAAACAAAACTAATTCACTAGTGACTATTACCTCATTATTTTTTGTATTTACTTATTCAATTATAGTTTAGTGAAAATACGTACAATTCAAACGTTTCTTCAAACACTGGATTCAAAGTTTTCTTCACTATTCTGGTCTGTTCAGTAGGCACATGTGGAAATACATGATCAGGACAGAATTGTAGAACAACATATGGATCACTAAAACCTGTTAAAAATTATAAAAATTACCAATAAACATTAATCGACTTCATCACAGAGTCAGATTAAAAAAAACCAATTCAGACTTACTTTGCTTTTGACATATTGAGGAAACATACTGTCTTAATTTTTGTATGTTATATCAATAAAAATCGCATGCGTTCAAAGGGTAAATAAAGCAATATAAGCCATACACGGATTATTGTTGTTGTACTTGTATGGGTACAGATCAAATGATAAGAAATGGAGATATAAGACAGTCTGGCTTTTTAGTTAATGTATATTATCTTATCTCATGCTATTTAAATGTGGCTATAAAATACCAACATATTTCTAAAACTCAATTGAATTGATGATGTATATTTTTTTCTTACCATTAGCATCCAATGGGATAAGATTCTTAGCATCAATAACTGAAAGAAATAAAATGTTTGATCGCTTTAATTTCAATTAAGACGATTCTGCTAATGTTTAGATTTTACATTGGTCTATCACTATATCGATACTTTTTAGTTACAGGAATAAAAATGAATTTCATTGTACACATGAAATGTTTTGATTCCTTGTGTCAGTAACATGATTACATGTTGAAAAATCTTGATACTTGTATTAACTAAACGATAAACTAAGTCAATAGTATTTTCTGCGCTGCCACATTGATTTTTTCCTGCAATTCTATATTGTTTATATTGTCATATGTTTTATTCCATTTAAAAAAAAATATATATAACAAAATGTTAGCTAAAGTTTTATACATGTACCACATCAAATTCAGTCAGATTACGAACAACAAATTATATAACACTGACTCGTAAGGGAGTCTCATACATGTACTTGTTTTGCAGAAAGTAATTTATTGATACGTATCATGACGATAGCAATGCATACCAGACCCGTTTCTCAAATAACCATTTAATACACTCGAAACCACAAGAATCTTAGTTTTAATAAATAGACTTAATAATAAAATAGCTGATCAATATAACAAATACTAGATATCATTTATTTAAAATGGTCCAAAGAGTAAACCTTTTAATCATATTGACAACGAGGTACGTACATACAGATTCAACAAACAAATAAAGTACTCTAAAGGACCAGTACAGCAATATTGTCTTGAGGTCTTGGTGTCAAATGAAAATGCCTAACTTCTTACCTTCCACAAATATAGAATGAGTATCATGCTTACACCAGACCCTAACATTGATTTCACCATATTCCTTCGAAGTCGTATTTTTCTATAAAAGAAGGTAAAAACATCAGGTAATACAAAAATAGTTCTGTAACAGAGATTATTCTGTGTGAATCGCAGAACCATCTTGATTATACATTTTTATCAAGGATGTGTGCCTTTTATGATTCATCTTTTCCTAAATACTTTGTAGTCCCCTTAACTTTTCATTGTCTGTTTATTCAAAGGATGAAAGTTAAATTATATTTCAAAATATGTTTTTTTTTAAATCTAGTACTATATATTTATAACAAATCAATTTTATTGTAGAACATTTCGAAACCATTGTTGATTCTTAAATACCTTCATAGAATTTAGCAGACGTTGCCATTCAAAAGTGTCGTTTGCAAAATCCCACTTGCCAGCAAATGTCCCTTTGCAAATACTGTTTCATGAAACAAGCAAACACTGATCACATCACATCACATGTGAGTTTACAAAAAGAATCTCTTTTTTATATTAATTTTGATGTATTTCATGTTTTAGTAAAAATATATTGAACAAAAGTTTGTTTTGCAGATGTAAATCTAATTGATATAAATTTTATAATTTCCTGAATTAAATGAATATGTTATGAACAATAGCATTGCTCTAAACATGTTTGTAAGTTGAGTGACTCTATAGACTAAACACTTTGTTGAGTTTTTTTTCAAACTTTATAATGTATTCAAAGATTACCTGTTGTTCAAGTTTTTCTTCATAAAACTTCTCCATCAAAGCAAATGTATCCATTTTGTATAACGATAGTCTATTTTTAAGATCCTGAAAATGATTATGTATGAAAATAATACTTGTACAAATGCAGAATATGGTTGCTTTCCTTGGAGATTTTTTTGTTTTTAGCATTTTACGATAGTCATTTTTGATGAGATCTATGAAAGCACAGTCTGATGTGCTTTAAGTGTATGTCTGCCAATACAAAACCTCTATATGTTTTAAGGTCTTTAACAAAGATTGTCAAAAGTCTCTGTAACTATTTGTCTCGTTGCACATTACATGTATCACTACCGGTTAAAATGAATATCATGCTTTAATTTTCTACAGAACAAGTATATCCAATCACTGCATGATAATAAAAGACGCAGATAAGTTGTCTCCCAAAGAATAATGTCACATGCGTACCCTTAATTTCACGTATGTATACTAACCTTTTTTACTTCGTACTTAATGATGATTTTGAATCGTATGACCTCGTATGTTGTAGATCACTTAGGAGATAACTGTATTGTATTTTAAGCTCCGACGGCATCAATTGGGGATTTGATGGTCGCTAATTAGGTTTATTGGCGACGCGTTATTGATGCCGTCGGAGCTTAAAATACAATATTGTTATCTCCGTTCTAATTAAACTGACATAAAACATTGTTAAAACATGTATTTTAAATCTATCATATGCCGTTTGCGCTTGCGCGTTGTTCCATAGCATCAATTGTCAATTGATACCATGTAAGTGACGTTATCCAATCAAAATGAACGTTACAAAAGTTGTTGCATTAGAATTATATTTCTTTAACAATAGTAATAGATTTATTTAAAAACAATCATTGTTATGTTATTTGTTTTTGTCATAGGCATAAGCATTTGTACGTTTTGAGTATGGATAAAGAATATTCTCAAGCGTAAATATGCTGAGGTAAACAATGTTTAAAAGATAAAAAAAAAAAAAGACAAATGATAAAATATATTAATGTCTACCTTGAATTCTTTACTTTGAAGTTCTGCCATTGTCAAGCCTTTTTCGTTTGCATTAAAAAAGTCTACCAGTAAGCCTAAAGCTTCATACATTCTTTTGTAAAATAAAGTTTGTCTCTGAAATATTAAAGAAAAATCTGCTTGAAACCTTTACATACTAGTAAGTTGTGAATTTAAAGGGAATGAAAAATGAATGCAGTTATGTCAATATTAAATCATGTTAGTTATCATATGTTGAATTGTAAGCTATGGAAATATGAAATTTATGCAATCTGCTTGTATATCATTTAAAAAAAAACAAGTCAAAAAGTAAAATCCAGAGTTGGTATCTTCAACGTTATCATACTAGTTGCATACTTTTTTATTCAATATGTAAGCTGCAAATTAAGTATGTCTGCAAAATTAATAATGATTTGTTTTCACATTTTAACATAAATCGAAAAGTAGATTATGATCAGTTTAAACCTTTGTGTTTTATTTATTAATCTCACCGGCTCTTCTGTTTCTATAACCTCCTTAAATTCTTCCAATAACTCCTCCCAAATGGATTGCAGTATTCTATCAAAATTACTTTTAAGAAGATTGCTATTGAGTGTCAACAAATTATTGTCTAAATATGTCATGAGATCACCAACTGCCTGTATTTAGAAAAAAAACAGAAAATATAAGTACATCTATTAAAATAATGAGTACATTTTTTTATCATAAAAAATATTAACTAGCCAAAATATTTAAAAAAAAAAAATTATAAAAAATATGAAAATATTAAAGCGACATAAACTGTATACATATATGTAAACGTAATCTTGAAATTATGTGATTCTTATTATAACAGTGAGGCTTGTGATAATAAAATAACAAAACTCATAACTCAGAGACAAACCGTAGATAATGAAAATCTATATGTTAAGACAAGCAAAATTATAAAAACTGAAAAACTGAAAACAGAGCAACACGAACCCCCTCCCAAAACAGAGTTGATCTCAGGGGCTGAGAAAGGGTGAGCAGGGTTGACCAACATGTCTTATCCCTTTTTGGCTCATGTATGAAAATAATCGGTGATATTTTTGATTCAGTTACTTCACATATGAAAAAAATTAAACAATCAGCAACTTTTAAATGCATGTCTAATTTTGATCCATGTTTTTTCAATAGATTTTGTACAATCATTTGGAATACATAAGTTAAATTATCATAATACTTTTGAGACAAATTTAAAAACGTATTTGCCACATGTGGGGCAGGATCTGCTTACCCTTCCGGAGCACTTGAGATCATCCCCAGTTTTTGCTGGGGTTCGTGTTGCTTAGTCTTTAGTTTTCTATTTTGTGTCTTGTGTACTATTATTGATCTGTTTGTCTTTTTTTCAGCCATGGTGTTGTCAGTTTATTTTCGATCTATGAGTTTGACTATTTCTTAATTGTCTTTTTCTCCTTCCTCATGAATATATGGTCAATTTTATGCTTTTCTTTAAAGAAATACTAGGTTGCATGGTACATTGATTTTCAATTATCAAAAAGAGAGGGAACATACTAACTTGTGAAAGAACATTTCGAACTATAGGTGTGCACATTATATATCAAAACGACGGTCCTTTGGATTTGTACTAAACGATTATTTTTTTCTCTAAACAATTCAAACTACTGAATTAATCACAGAAAAGTAAAGAAATAGAGTACGCTCTTTAGTATCTTGAAATTATCATACGTACATCTTCCGCTGGAACTGTTTCTGGGGCCCAGTTTAAGTGAAACACATCTTTCTTTATATCTGGTCTCATCTACAAGAGCATCATACTTATGTGTTTTAATGTGTTGTTATTGTATAATCACTGAATAAGTATCTAATGCATACAATATAGATAGAGAAGATAATCAGCTAGTATTTTAAGAATGATTCACTTTTAAGTTGCTAAAATGTCAAAAATTGTTATATTTCTGAATATTTAAAAACTTATGTTAATTTCTTTTAATAAAGATATGAACGACATTCTTTGGGCTCAACAACTCATAAGCGTAGATTGTGATTTATCTATGACGTCATCAACATGTTGTAATCACGTGTCCTGTCATTTAACTTTGTTTATAACAAAATATCCGTATTGATATATTTGAATGAGTAATCATGTAGCAATTAAACTTTGCTTTTTGGAAGGCCTTTGCTCATAAATTTAAATTAATAACAATACTTTAAAATGAGGCTTTCTCAACTTAATTTATCAAAAACACAAAGGTACATGTAATTATGCCTCAAACGATAAGGTATGTTGATTTGTTTCATGCAAAGGTGTAAATTTTGTCGACTCTAGCTTAGTCGACATCGATATAGATAAAGAAGTTTTCATCTAGTTTTAAGAATGATTCACTACTAAGTCTCTAAAATGTCAAAGATGGTTATATTGTCACGATTCGAACGCTCTGGGTATCAAACATACCAAATGAAACGATTAATTTAAAAGGTAAAATCACAAAAATACTAAACTCCGAGGAAAATTCAAAAGGAAAGTCACTTATCAAATGGCAAACACATCAAACTAATGAATAACAACCGTCGTATTCTTGACTTGTTACAGGAATTTTCTTATGTAGAAAATGGAGGATTAAACCTGGTTTAAAAGCTAGCTAAGCCTCTAACTTGTATAACAGTCTCATCAAATTCCTTATATTGACAGGTGTGAACAAAACAATCAGACATAATAATCAGACATAATAGGTGAAAATGTCAAAACAGAGCAAATGTTGGCACCTGTCCTAAGTCAGGAATCTGATGTACAGTAGTTGTCGTTTGTTTATGTAATATATACGTGTTTCTCGTTTCTCGTTTTGTTTATATAGATTAGACCGTTGGTTTTCCCGTTTGAATGGTTTTACACTGGTAATTTTGGGGCCCTTTATAGCTTGTTGTTCGGTGTGAGCCAAGGCTCCGTGTTGAAGGCCGTACTTAAACCTATAATGGTTTACTTTTTAAATTGTTATTTGTATGGAGAGTTGTCTCATTGGCACTCACACCACATCTTCCTATATCTATTTACAGCAGTCAACATTGTGTTATAATCATAATCACTAAACTAGATGTAAAACAGTAGACATAATGGTGTAAATGAGGTTTCCGTTATATAATATAAATATAGAAGTTTGAATTTGTTCATAAATATTCACCTTATCAGCTACTCTGTCAACCACAGTTTTTATCTTTTTAGACATATTACTATCAGACTCTTTTATCATTGTGTACAAATTAGTCTGAATTCTGACGTTACTTTTGTCTAATTCTGATTGCAGTCTATCAAACTGTAGAGTGTCCGGTAATGGTTTCAACGCTTTCCTCACATGTTCTACGTTGTTGATAGTTATACATAACTGTAAAAAAAACATGTATTGCTTTATAAAATCATGTTCCGTATTCATTTCACCAGTGCAGCTTCATTAAATTACATGTTTATTACAAATAAGGCAATCAGTCATATCCAGAAAATGTCTGGTAAAGAATCTGAACATGTGTTCAAACATGCAAACTTTGTCTGATAGAAATATATCTTAAATTATCCTTTGTTAAAAAATAAAGTAAGGAAAATTGCAACTTATTTCAATAATCAAATGATTAATTGGTAAACAGCAGGTCTGAAAGAATATCAATTGTCCATTTTTTTACGGTTGAAATAAGTGGGGTAAATATTACATACGGGCTCTGAAATATCAAATTGGCCTTCATCGTCGTAGTAACCTTCTGCTATCAGTTTTTGATGAATGAGGTCGGCGTACAACACAGCTCCATCACAGATATCCTACAAGTATAAAAACACATGCGTATCAAATGTAACTGGCGAAACTTTTAGAAAATTTTATTTAACCTTTCTTACATAAAATACATTTGTTCATAGAGAACAAACAAGTCCTAAAACATGAAGTCGATAAGAATAAAGGCAACAGTAGTATACCGATGTTCAAACTCATAAATCCATGGACAAAAAACAAAATCGGGGTAGCAAACTAAAACTGAGGGAAACGCATTAAATATAAGAGGAGAACAACGACACAACACTACAATGTAACACACACAGAAACGGACCAAGCAACAGACAAAATCCCTCGATAATAACAAATATAACATCAAAACCAAATACATGAATTTGGGATAGACAAGTACCGTGACACGTCTTATCGCAATGTGAATTTACACTAAAAAATAAGAGAAAACAAACGACGCAACGTTAAAATGTAACACATACAGAAACGAACTATAATATAACAATGGCCATATTCCTGACTTGGTACAGGACATTTTTAAAGAAAAAAATGGCGGGTTGAACCTGGTTTTGTGGCATGCCAAACCTCGCACTTAAATGGCAATGTTAAATATAACATTGAAATGGCAACATAATATTACAGAACTACAATACAAATAAATAGGAGAACGCAATAGAAAACAGTATTAAAATGAGAAAATCTAATTCGAAGTTAAGATAACAAAGTGAGAGTAACAAATCAAAAGCAACGAGAAAGATAATTCGAACCAAAACAAAATGAGTATGAATATCTTGATACTAACGTCTAGTACTGCATTATTATATCATATTTTATAAGTTTTTTATGCAAAATATAATACTTAACACCAGGGAAACAGAAAAAGACAACGTAGACACTTACTTTGATGATTTGTTGAACTAAAGGAAATGCATCGACTAAGTCTGGCCATTTCAACTGTTTCCAAAACTCTGTAATCTGTAAAACGGAAAAATAAATTACTATGTATAATGATATCAAGTGTTTAAGACGCAGGAAATTGCGTAAAGCCTTAACAGATTAATTGTAACAACATGTACAAAACGTAGATTGTGTGCTACCTGTGCCAATGAAAAAGACAAAAGACGAAAACAAATTCACAAAACTGAAGATTGATCAACATGAATGCAACCAAATACTTAGGTTGATCTCATGTTTTTTCGGAACAGTTATCAGATCCTGCTCCCGTGGCACTCGTCATGTTGATCACTGTGAGTACACATTCGATAATTTCATAGTCGAAGAAAGGATGAGGATCATGATTAACACAGCAATAAGTCCACTTTTAACATTTAATAATATTACAAAAACATAGCAATGTAGACTCCAAAATATGTCTTTTAATAAAAATAAAAGACTCCAAAACATGTCTTTTAATAAAAATAAAAAGCAACAGTAGAACATACCCATATTTTGATTAAGCAAAAAAAGAACAAGAAAAAGAAAAGGGGACAGACTATAACACATACCTGAGCAAAACAGCAGACTACATCAACGGAGGACGTACTATACTTCACACCCGATTTAACATCTACAACCTGCCAAATAGATATAATACATACAGATATACATCTAAACATGAATGCATACATATTTTATCTTTGTACACAATACATGAGTATACACAAATGTAAACAATTATATAGTGTACAAAAGTGAGTAAGTGAATGTTGAATTGAATTGTTGTGATCTATTATGTAACATCGAACTTGCATATTGTAGATTGCCATACTTATAGGAATATAATTATTCAAGCTTACTCAAACATATATGATAATATTAATCAAGTATAAATAAAGGCAACAGTAGTATACCGCTGTTCGAAAGTCATAAATCGATTGTGATAAAAAAAAAATCCGGGTTACAAACTAAAACCGAGGAAACCATATCAACTTTAAGAGGAAAACAATAGAACAACAGAAACAATCAAATGCATCAAAAACAAACGTCAACATACATAGAACTATTTGATGAAAAGCAACTGTCTGACCTAGTACAGGACATTTTAAGAAAACAGTTATGGGTTGGACTTGATTGTTTTGCTAGCCAAAACTCCTACTTATATGTCAATGTTTAATGTGTGTTCGTCCTGAGAAATAACATAGTTTTCAAGGTTATTGAACCGACCTTGTCTAACTGAACAGCTCTGTTAATTCTTTGCTTGGCTTTGGTTTTCGCGATATCTAACCATTTCTGGACTGCAAATCGGAACCACTAATAATACTGAACAATATGTAGTTTCTGTTTTCTCTCCCTATAGATAAAAAAATGTCAGGGAATATTGTTTGAAGCGAAAGAGGTTAATTTCTGAGCATGAATATGTCTATTTTTATTGACTCAATTTAATTAAATAAGGTTTTGAATATTTTAAGGATTACAATATTGGCAATGGATCAATCTTTTACCTCATCAAAAACCATAATAAAACATATTAAGTTTCATGGGAACGAAAATTTACATTTTTACTGCAGTTATTTAAATGTACAGAAATAAATAAGTTTGAATTAATGCATTTTTCCACTGTGTTCAGGTAATTTCAACTGAATAGTATATGTAGACGAAACGCTTGTCTGCCTCTTTGAATTAAAAGTCTCGTATGATTTCGAGTTTTCTCTTGTATTCACCCTTATGAAAAAAGAAAGGGTTTATATAACTGAAGTGTGAGTATGACAAGTACACTATATGTCATGCGAGCTTATTAATGCCGTATACACAGGTTGTTCAAGAAACGGGTGTCATGTGAAAAGAACCTCGTCATTGTTTTGACTTAATAGTGCACTTTGTAAGTCTTTGTTTTGATAATTCACCACTATTATAAACATATAATACAAGGCAGAGCAGTACAAGTGAAAAACAAAACGTAATCATGTTATCAAAGTGTACTTGTTGACCTTCAAATGTTTTAAGGGTAACATAAACTCGAATCCTGTTATCTACGGTGAGGTTGTCGTAATCAAATGTTCTCAACACATTAGATTTTGTTTAATTCATACGAATATCATTTACTTATGAATTAAGAGTTGATTTCTTTGTAAGATTAAAAATTATTTGTTTGTCACAAGATGCATACCCCATTACTAGTCTCTCTTTAAAGCTTGAAAATTCCTGTAATGCATGTAAAGCTCAAAAAGTCCCGTTCCAATATTGCCTTTTGATTCTTGAATTTCTGTCCTAATAGTACTGTCAGGCTTTCTGAGAGTCTTTTGAACTGTTTTGTGGAATTCTACGTCCAACTACAAGTTTTTAGTGAATATTATAACAATAGCAGTGAACAAATTAACACAGGAAAGCTAGATGACATTTGAATTGGTTATAGTTTTAACTTTCAGAATTGTACTTTGATCTATATGATGCTATATTTTTCTGTATAATAAAATATCCATTGGAACGTATTAATTGGATTTGTTTACTTATTTACAGAATAGAATCTTATGTCAATAATAAAAGAATAAAGCATGCTGTTTTGTTTATCTTTATATGCTAATTAAGGTGATGACCTGAGTTCTGATATGTGAACCCTTTAAATGCCTATTCATTGTATTGATGGTCAGTATTGGTCACTTTGTCTATTCTCATTGGTCAGTTAAATCACATGTATATGTGTGGAGGGAAATCTCTTTGTTCTTTAAAAGTATTTTTTTGGTTTTACTCAGCATGAAAGCAGACATTTTGAATAATTCATATTAATTCTTATTCTGATGTCCATTTGAGTCTTTATATTCAGCCACTGTGTTACTTTGTCATCATATTATTCATTTAGGTATTTATGATTACTCACATATATCTAATTGTCATTTAATTAATAATTCTAGTGTATTTGAAATGAGTGATTGATTGACTGACGGATAATACAGCTAAATTGATTAAATGGTTAAAAACTATAAAAAGTATTAAAAACGTTTATGAGTTAATATTTAAAACCATAAGATATTAATATAAACTATCTGAGTAGTATTTTTCATTAAACTAGTAAATATAAATTAAAAGTAAAGTTTCATGTACAAAATGTGTATTAGTATAATTGTGCATTTTTGTGGCACAATAGGTATATTCCTTATTTTATATTCAGGAGTTACTATGACTATGTACTGTTGATTCCATCCCATGAGGGGATATTGTTATTGACCTTTGCATCTAAGTGTGAGGTAAGCATTGAGTTGGGTTTTATATGTTTTGGTATCAATGCTTATTATTTTGTTTGCTTATGCTTATTTTTAATTGCTTTGCTTTTGCTTAACATTAGCTATTTAGTTTGTTTCGTGTAGAATCTAGTTTTGCGTGTAATTATATTTTTAAGACATTAAAATAATTGAATAGTTGGTAAATCAATAAGCGACTTAATTCAAATAGATTACATTGATATTTTGTTACAATAACAAAATAAGAGAAAGATGAAGAAATTGTATTATGTATTTTAATTGGAAATTCATTGAGTTCATATTGTACTCATGTTATTATTCCTGAACCATAGGTTAAAATTTTATATTTAATTACAGGGTCTTTTGTTTACAACCTTTTCGTTATTATAATAAAGAATCCAAAACCTGAGGAGTGTTTGGTTTGTGTTAACTCAAAGCCAAGAAAACTACTCGACTACAAATGGCGCCCAACGTGATTATTGTGATTATCGGAAATATTGGAAACTAGCCCGGGATCAGCATACATCTTTTGGCAGTGCACTCGACCGTAATCTACATCAACATCCGGTGAAAGAAAAACGTGTGTTCTACAGAGATTGACTGCTTGTGATTGACTTATATATTCATTGTAAAGGTTTGCATTTATATTTTATGTATTACATTTATCTACTTATATGTTTGTATAACACCGCTTGAAGTTGTGGTTGATTTTGATGTAAAATAACATAGAAATTTTGAGAAAACAATAGCCATTTGGACTTTTGTACATTAGAAAAAGTGTTGTTATTTTGTTAAACAAGTAAGCCACATCGTTATTACTTGAACAACATTTAGATTAGAGTATACCGTGTTGAGTTTAGACATTTGATTGAAATTTTGTGATTATTTATCACGTTTTGTGAAACTTGTAAACTTAGTCTCGGATAAAGTTTGTACATTATTATCACCCCCTACATATCCGACCCCACCCACAGACACACCAAAGGTCAAGGTCATCGTCAACCGGAACCGGAAGTACACAAATGCAATGTAAATAAACATCTTTTTGTTTGTTTACATAGTACAGTTTGATTTATATTTTTTTTTACACACTTTTAACTTAGTTACACTTGGTGAATTTGCATACATTTTTTTTTTCAAAATTATTTACACGTTGACATGATGATTGATGGGTATATATGTAGTTGAGACATTACGATATATAGGGTAAGATATCCAACTGAGATTTAGTTTAGTTTACTGAATTTTATTTACGTAAACAGGATTAGTTCGATTTAGTTTTACCGATACACATTGAACTTGCGTACACATATACACACATACTCACAAACATTTACACTTATACTGCATTGAATATAGTGCTATATTGGTGTTTATATATATATTTTGTGTGTTGTTTGTTGTTACTTGGTAGACATAGTGTATTATATACGTTATACGTTGTATTGTAGTATATTGAATATTGTCTTGTTTTGTGTATGTTTATATGTTGTGATGATTTCTGCTTTAACTTTTGTTATTGTTGTCTCTTGAGTGTATACATGTACATGGTTTAAATAATAATAATTTATAAGGTTAAATTACTTAAACTCTATTTTAAATCAGAGTTTAAAATTTGATTTGAGTATTTAAAAGCTTAAAAAGGTTTATTTAAGAAGTTAAACATTAAATTACTTAATAATTGATATAAAACGACTCGACTGGTTTGAAAGTTGAATGAAACCATACACTTGCATGCATCCTTATACTAACATCATTATCACCTAATACCTTACACACCCTGCATACCTGATTGACAATTTGAATTTCAGCTGATATTTATACATCTACAGGTTCAGTTAGTTGTTTTCTTTTTGTGTGAAGGCTAGGGAAAGGTTACATTGAGTGAAGTTAGGGTCCAGTCTATATATTTTTTTACGTTTTACTAGATTCAGTACTTGTGGATATTGCGACCGTAGACCGTTTAGTCAGATTATATCGGTTATCGTGTTATATATTATAGATTTAGAGGTAAGTATTCAGGGCTGATTATTCAGTTCATACATAGTTGTATTTTATTTTTAGACTTGTTTATCATTTGATTATTTGTACATATTTGATATTTGGTATAAGACATCTTCATGGCTAGTGGAGGCAGTTCACCTACAAAACCATTCAGCCCAGGACTACCAGCCAGTCCTACGTTGAAGGAATTATTACAATTCAAGATGATGTTTGATACATTTGAAACCATGGGTCTCAAACCTAAAGGCAGTAACGCTAAAGAACTGAATGAATGGGTGAGTAATTTCAACGCAGAGAAGTGATCTGAAAAGGAAAAGAAAGTAAGATAAGTTTGACACTACCAAAAGAAACAGTTCCAAAGTTGAAAACAGAGGAGAAACCAATACAAGAAAAATCAACTACAGTATTTACTCAGTCTCCGAAAGTTCGATGCTTTTCAGGTGGAGACAACAAAGGAGATCTTCAATATGACATCTGGCGTTATGATGTTAGGATGATGCTAATGGACCCATCTTATAGTAAACAGCAAAAGGAATTTGCTATTCGACGATCACTTACAGGATCAGCAGCTAGATTAGTTATGCATCAGGGAATGGAGAAACCTATTGACCAAATAATGGAAGTTTTAGATAGTGTATATGGAACCATAGACAACAAGGAACAACTACTCGCAGAATTTTATAGCGTAAGACAGCAAGAGGACTAAGATGTTACTACCTGGAGTAATAGATTACATGATATACTAGGTAAAGGACTTGGAACAGGCATTGTCAGTCACCAAGAGATGAATTCCATGTTACACGCCATTACATGTTATGGACAGGTTTACGACAAGAACTTAAGGATATTAGTGGATAAAAGTATGACAACATTAAAGATTTTAACCAACTAAGAGTAGCATTGCGTCAATTAGAGAAAGATCGTCAACCAAAGAAGACAAACCCTATACAGCCAAAGCAGCAACTACTACTATCAAAGAAAACACACATGATTATGAAGAGTTGAAGGGAATGGTACAGCAATTAACTCATCTGTTTACAGAATTGAGACAGCAACAACAACAACCGCAAGAGCAACTACAGCAGCAATCTCAACAACAGTATTATAACAACTTTAGAGGAAATAGAGGCAACAATAGAGGTCGAGGTAGAGGTGGTCAATGGTATAACAACCTACAAGGACAGCAGCAGCAAAATTACCAACAAGGACAACAATAGCAAAATTACCAACAAGGACAACAGCAGCAAAGTTATCAACAAGGAGGTACTTATCAGCAGAACCCAATACTGTGTAGACGTTGTGGTCAAGAAGTGCACATACAGATAGGATGCCGTGTAAGACTAGACCATACAAGACAGGATTTAAACTCCAAGAAGCCTATGCCTACGAGGGGCCAGCATTAGGCTTGAACAGAAGAACATCAGGTCCCAAGGTAAGTAATAACATTGTGAAGACACCATCTTGATTACTTGGAACACCTACAGAGACAATAACTTTTTTGAATGGAAAGAAAATACCAGCATTATTGGATACAGGGTCAACCGTATCGACCATTGCAGAATCATTTTATACAGAACATTTATCAAACACAGTACCATGGAAAAATTTAGATAGCATCTTGGAAGTTGAATGTGCTGGAGGATCTCAGCTGCCGTATACAGGATATATAGAGGTTAATATTAAGATACCTGGAAATACCAACACCACTAATCAACATGTAATGCTAGTAGTACCTGATAGTAGATAAAGCCAACATGTACCGGCTTTAATTGGAACACACATATTAGACACCATGATGTTTTACCTGAAGGAGGAACATGGAGCAAGATACTTGCAGAATGCCGCTTTAACAACGCCATGGTATATGACCTTCAGATGTTTAGCAATGAGGGAAAGGGAGTTAACAAATAACAACAACAGAGTAGCTGTAATAAGAACGTGTAAAAGAATAACCCTTCTTCCGAATACCACCACTGAAGTTTTTGGCTATTTTGACAAAGAGAAACCGTACATAACAACACCATATTTTATTCAATCGACTATTTTGGCGGAAGATTACAAAGAAATTGACACAGAACCAACTGTTAGGAATTATCAGTATAAAGAAAATGGAACACTTACAGTTAGATTATCTAATATTACAACAAGAACCATAACCATACCACCGAAGGCCATTATTTGTGAAGTTCAACCAGTAACTATAGAAGCACAACCAACCGATACAAAGGAAAAAGATATGAAGTTACTTGAAGAAGTTGATATAACCCAGAGTAACCTCACAAATGAACAACTAGAGAAAGGTAAACAACTCATTGAGATACACAGATGTCTTTAGTAGAGGAGATAATGATTTAGGACACACCAACAGAGTTAAACATCGAATAGATCTGCTTGATGAAACTCCATTTAAACACCGATAATGAAGAATTCCACCGTCCATGTATGTTGAAGTTAGATGATAGCTACGCGCTCCCAAGGATAGAAGAGCTATAAGATTGCTGTGCAGGCAGTAAATTCTTCTCTGTCGTCGACGATATGAAGTCCGGTTACCATCAGGTGGAGATTTTGGAAAATCATAAGGAGCGTACTGCATTCTCCGTGGGACCGCTAGGCTTTT
Organism: Mytilus galloprovincialis; assembly: GCA_037788925.1. Lineage (NCBI taxonomy): Eukaryota > Metazoa > Mollusca > Bivalvia > Mytilida > Mytilidae > Mytilus > Mytilus galloprovincialis. The sequence goes on from CM075337.1 coordinate 89,024,867, forward strand.
ACAAGTTTAACAGGATGCCTTTTGGACTTACGAACTCTCCAGCAACATACCAGAGACTGATGGAGGTTTGCCTTGCAGATTACAACCTGAAAATATGTTGCATCTTTATTGATGATATCATCATTTATGGTAGGACCTATGAAGAGCACTTGCAGAATTTACACCTGGTATTCGACAGGATAAGAGAGGCCAATCTGAAGCTTTCACCCAGCAAGTGCGAATTCTTCAAACGCAAGGTAAAGTATGTTGGACACATGGTGTCGGACGAAGGAGTGGAGATAGACCAACAGAAGACAGAGAAGGTAGTGAAATGGCCAACACCAACTAGTTCAGAGGAATTCAGGAGACTTTTGGGATTTGTCGGTTATTATAGACGCTTCATACAGAGTTTCAGTAAAGTCAGCAGACCTTTGACCGACTTGATTCCAGCACCAAAAAAGAAGAAGAAGCCCAAACCCAAGTCATCTAGAGACTTGATAGGAATGATCAACACCAACAGGCATTCCAGATACTGAAAGACCACCTAGTAAGTGCACCAATCCTTGGTTATGCAGATGGTTCAGTATCATATGAGCTTCATACTGATGCGTCTGCAGGAGAGCAGTTCTTTACCAAAAGCAGCAGGGAATGAAAAGAGTCATCAGTTATGCCAGTCGAGGACTCAACAAGGCTGAATGCAATTATCCACCACACAAAAGAGAATTTCTGGCATTGAAATGGGCAGTATGTGACAAGTTTAGAGACTACCTTTATGGACAAGACTTCACAGTATACACAGACAACAACCCAGTCACTAATGTATTGACAACTGCAAAGTTAGACGCCACATGACACCGTTGGCTAGCAGGATTGGCAGCATTTACTTTTGACATCAAGTACAAACCTGGAAAAAGTAACGCAGATGCAGACGCACTCAGTCAGTTACCCATCACCAGTGATTCCATCCAAGCCATATGTAATGTAGCTATGCCGGAATCTTACATCGACAGTCTTACGTTGACATCAGATGCCGTACTCAAAGATCTGGATTTAAGAGGCAGTGAAATTTGTAATATTGTTGACTGGAGGAAAGTTCAAGAACAGGATCCAGATATACAACGTATTGTATTGTGGAGTATGTCAGAGGAAACACAAAGCATACAAAGGAAAGACGTTGGACTAAATCCGCACTTAAGGCAGTTTAACCATCTGAAAATGTATGACGGAGTTCTTCATCAGGTGACTATTGTGAATGAAGAGAAAAGATGCCAACTAGTTCTACCACTAGAACACGTACCAACTGTTTTGGAAGCCATACATATTGACATAGGACATCCTAGGAGAGACCGAACAACGTCACTGGTGAAGGATAGATTTAACTGGCCCGGAATGCACCAAGATATACAGACATGGATAGTTGAATGTGGAAGATGTGTCCGTAGGCATGCGCAGTCACCTATCAACCAACGTGCACCATTGGTACGTATATCAATGACATCGCCATTTGAGTTAGTGTGCATGGACTTCCTAACCCTTGAATCATCTAAGGGAGGCTATCAACACCTATAAGTCATCACGGATCATTTCACCAGATTTGCCATTGCAATTCCAACCAAGAATCAGCTTGCTAAAACTGTTGCAGATGCGTTTTATAGTAATTTCATCTTACACTATGGAATACCAGATAGAATTCATTCAGACTAGGGGGCACATTTTGAAAACACCATCATTAGAGAACTATGTGCCATCACAGGAATGTCCAAGTCAAGAACTACTAGTTATCATCCTATGGGAAATGGACAATATGAGCGTTTCAACCGGACGCTGTGTGACATGCTTGGTTCACTAGACACCAGCAAGAAAATTCACTGGAAGAGTCTTGTTAGTCCATTGTTTTTCGCATATAACTCCACCAGACAGGAGAGCCTTACATGCTGATGTTTGGGCGTAACCCTAGGTTACCGATAGATGCAGCTCTAAGACTGAGAGAAAATCAACAAGGGAAAACTACAAGGTATAAAAATGATCATAAGGACAGAATTACACAGGCACATGAATTAGCAACTACATCTGCAAATAAGGCCAGGAGGAACAGTAAAAGTAGATGATAGGGTATTGGTAAAGATTGTTAGTTTTGAAGGAAAACCTAAGTTGGCAGACAGATGGAAACAAGACCCCCTACACAGTGCTGAGCCAACAGAATGAAGACATACTTGTATTCATGGTAAGGAAGGAAAATGGAGAGGGACGCACAAGGACGCTACACCGTAACCTTTTGTTACCTCTTGGTTTTCTAAGCGATACACCAAAACCTTCACCTATTCCCAAACCGAAACCAAGACCACGGAAAAGACCTGCCAAGAGGGCAGAAGAACTGGGAACAACCCAACATGACTCCAAACAAGATTCGGACGAAGAGTCAGAATGGAACTATAGAATCATCAGAATTGATATGGGTTAGTGGTTCATCCATCACTAAACAGAATATTCAAAGTAATGATGATGAAGATATTTTGGTTACGAGCGAGACAGAAGGGGACGCCCAGTTATCTGTGGGTACTATTGGTATTCCAGATGATGTTGAGCTTGTACAGGAAGAAAGCGCTTTAAATGATGAGACTGTTCAGGAGGAACCACCTGATGGAGAAACAGCTCAGGACATTGATACAGATGAGGATGATAAACCAGTTCAGCTACGTCGTTCCACCAGAGAACGGAGAGCTTTCGAAATGACAATATCTGCACAGAGATCATCGTTATCAGATTGGGAAAAGAAGATGCAATACATCACGTCACTGTCAGATAGAGGATATATGGAAGGATTACAGTCTGAGGCATCAAAGGCTATCTTAGACACACTGAAGTCGTCTTCATATACTCCTACGTGAAATGACGAGACGTCATTTTCCAGCTGGGCGGAGTATGTGGAAGGGTGAAATTTCAATGGTTTGTATGTATATAGTTTTAACTTTCAGAATTGTTCTTTAATCTATATGATATTATGGCTTTTTGTATAATAAAATATCCGTTGGAACATATTTATTGGATTTGTTTACTTATTTACAGAATAGAATCTTATATCAATAATAAATGAATAAAGCATGCTGTTTTGTTAATCTTTATATGATAATTAAGGTAACGATCTGAGTTCTGGTATGTGAACCCTGTAAATGCCTATTCATTGTATTGATGGTCAGTATTGGTCACTTTGTCTATTCTCATTGGTCAGTTGAATCACATGTATATGTGTGGAGGGAGACATTTTGAACTAAACACACTAATTTATATTCTAACTATACACACTAATTTATATGCTGATGTCCATTTAAGTCTTTATACTCATCCACTGTGTTACTTTGTCGCCATATTATTCATTTAGGTATTTATGATTACTCACCTATATTTAATTGTCATTTAATTAATAGTTCTAGTGGATTTGAAATGAGTGATTGATTGACTGACGGATAATACAGCTTAATTGATTAAATGGTTAAAAACTATAAAAAGTATTAAAAACGTTTATGAGTTAATATTTAAAACCATAACATATTAATATAAACTATCTGAGTAGTATTTTTCATTAAACTAGTAAATATGAACTAAAAGTAAAGTTATATGTACAAAATGTGTATTAGTGTAATTGTGCATATTTGTGGCACAATAGTTATATTCCTTATTTTATATTCAGGAGTTACTTTGTACTGATTGATTCCATCCCATGAGGGGATATTATTATTGACCTTCGCATCTAAGTGTGAGGTAAGCATTGATTTGGTTTTATATGTTTTGCTATCAATGCTTATTATTTTGTTTGCTTATGCTTATTTTTAATTGCTTTGCTTTTGTTTAACATTAGCTATTTAGTTTGTTTCGTGTAGAATCTAGTTTTGCATGTAATTGTATTTTTAAGACATTATAATAATTGAATAGTTTGTAAAATCAATAAGCGACCTAATTCAATTAGATTACATTGATATTTTGATAGAATAACAAAATAAGAGAAAGATTAAGAACTTGTATTATTTATTTTAATTGGAAATTCTTTGAGTTCTCATTGTACTCATGCTATTATTCTTGAAACGTTGTTTATAATTTTATATTTAATTACATGGTCTTTTATTTACAACTTTTCGATATCGTAATAAATAGAATCCAAGACCTGAGAAATGTTTTATTTTGTGTCTACTAAAGCCAATAAAACCACTCGACTACACATGTAATAACAATTATTGTGTCTGCTGCTGTTTTATTTATCTTTTCAGAATTACCAGAACAGGCCGGATCTATAACTTTTTGGACAAAAAAGAGGAGACAAACAAGTCGATGGATTTGCTAGCTGAATCAAACGTTCGAAAACTATATATGTCCATACTAATTTTTATGAATGGCTACCAGTTTTATTTAAATATTCAGACACCAGCAGTGTTAAAATGGAATAATCAATACCTGCTATTAATTCTTCGCCTGGAATGCATTTAACTTTTGACTTTTTTGGATTAAGATCACGCAGCATTTATCTTGATTACTTGATTCTAATTGTTCATTATTTTGTAATAAAATTATTCGTCACAGTCAAAAAGGATGTCGGGATCTGGCAAGATTAAGAGGTTATAATCTTTCTGTAATTGTACGTCGGATCATATTGGGTTTGTACTTTCCTGTGGTACCGCAGGAAGTTTTGTTGAGACCATCTCATTCTACTCTGAGTGGCCGGTTCTGATTTGGTACTAGTTCGAGCTTGACTGTTTTATGATAGCGTGCATATAGAGTTTTATGATATAGATACTGTTAATCTTTACTCCCCTGAAAGCAGGGGGTGATGCGAATAAGACCCGATGTATTTGGGAATCATAACCCTCGTTCTCTTTAGGCAGATCTTTGAGGAAATTGAGCATCCATTGCTACCAATGGTGCACAGCTTTGTCAGTTAAATCAATCATGTCGGCATTCTGTAATCATACCATCGGGTATATTTTCTTTCCACAGAGGATTCCGAAGAAGAGGTGTTGCCACACTTTTTTGGTTTCCTCTGACCTTTCCTGGATCGGTCAGTGGAGTTAGCTTGCTGTTATGGGAAGCCTGTTAGAGCTCCAGTAGCTGACGAGGTTGTCATAATTGGAGTGATAAATGTGGGATTTGACATTGACTCGAAGGGGGTGATGCCGTAAGTTGGCACTGCATTCAGCATTGGAGTAACTTGATAGAATCCACTTGAAGCCAATTGTTTCTGTAATGGTGTGCTGCTCTGAACCAAATATTATTGACTCATAGTAGATGGTAAGTGTGCGTAGGCAGACACATATGCCTTTTGCTGGTATCCTTGATTAGTACTAGAGGTTTATATTATGTTCTTAAATGGAGATTGTTGTTAAATAATTTGAACTGTCTCATGCAGGGCCAAGGGCCCTGACATAGGACTTTTGACTTTAGGTGAATACACCTTCAACAGAGTTGGTGCGGTTGATGGTTCATGCGAAGTACAATTGGGGAAAGACACAAGGCATGGACTGTGTTGTGTTCTTTTGGTAAACTTGTGTTTTACTGGCTAAGGTCAAATTTTGGCTTAAATGATGTGTCCATTGCAGGAATTTTAACTTCTTTATTTCGATTGTCCAGTAATTCATTTACAACAGATGCCAGTTGTTGGAAGGTACCCTGCTGATGAAATGCACTTTTAAATTGAAATGTGTCTCCTACCTCAGTTGTTGTCAGCTTGTCCATTCGTCTCACCACAACATTCAATATCTTATTGGTCTGAACATCAATTCTGTCAAGCAATTATTACTAGCCTTGTGGTCTATCCTGTCTTCAGACTGCTGAAGCTGCTGAGATATTGCTCTCATCTGTTCGTTATTATATATTCATTGCCTCTCTCTGTTCAGCTTGAAACGTAATGAGACCAACACATGTTTTATCAATTCGCGCTTCGCTCTGTTTTATATTGCGGTAAATCTCAGCTGTTCTTTGAGCATTATATTTTCTATCTGCTTAAAATTCTTAGTACAATTGTTTAATAGTAATTTCTGAGCTGCTCTCTATCAAAGCGTCTTCAGCTGTGGGTTTCTCCATATCCCCAAGGGATTCAGTTTCTGCTACAATGTTCTAGTCCTTGTTGTCCTCAATTCCGGCCATTTCACTGATGTGTGTTTAAATGATTCTCAATTCACAATTTAATATCTCAAATGGCAAAATATTGCGACCCAAGAAATAAGATAGGCACTGAATAATATCTTAAGGAAGATAAATCCCAAATCACAGCTTTGATGTGTGACCCAAGACAACAAATAGTGCAGCTTTTAATGAAAGCTACTACTGCAGCTTTTTATGAAAGCTAATACTTTGTGTATGAAATGACAAGCAAGGCAAAATCAAAATGGACAGAACTGGGACAGATATTAAATGACACTATACATCAATAAAATGCTTATATTCAGGTCAATTCTCAATAATGAATATTTGCTTATTTTTCAAGGCGGCCATTTTGAAAATAGCCACCATTTCGTATTTCATATTAGATAGATCAAAACAAAATCTTGCTAAGTACACCAAGTCATTCAAATATGTTGATTTTTGTGCTTCCAGCATGAAATCCACTGTGGTTTGTGCAATACAGGAAAATATTTAAGAACGGACGGCAGCCTTCTTGAAATAAGCCGCCATATTGAATTTTGAGGGTGGGTTCATAGCTTATATTGCTTAGTACACAAACTTGTACCATCATGCAAAAATTGGTGCTTTCCTCATTATTTGAGAAATTGTTTCATCGATCGGCCAGGCATATGTTGTGATATTATACTATTGTTTCAGAAAAAGGGAGAAGGTTTGGTACCATTAAAACCTTTAATCCCGCTACAAATATTTGCACCTGTCCTAAGTCAGGAATTTGATGTACAGTAGTTGTCGTTTGTTTTTTGTAACTTATACGTGTTTCTTGTTTCTCCTTTTTTATATAGATTAGACCGTTGGTTTTCCTGTTTGCATAGTTTTTACATTAGTAATTTTGATGCCCTTTATAGCTTGTTGTTCGGTGTGAGCGAAGGCTCCGTGTACAAGACCGTACATTGGGCGTTAATGGTTTACTTTTATAAATTGTTATTTGGATGGAGAGTTGTCTCATTGGCACTCACACCACATCTTTTTATATCTATCATAGCATTATACGAACCAAAAAATATTTTGCGGTCGTAAAAAAAAAGCTAGAATTTTCACGTTGGACTAATTTCAGATAGTCACTTTTAAAAATTTCTTGGATTTTCATATAACACAATTGTATTTTGACCTTATAGAATGCAAGTTTGTTTAGTAGTTTGGTGTATTGCTGTCAAATTTATGGTTTTATTTAATAGGTGAGAAAAAACTAAAACTTTATTTTCAGGCTAAACTCAGATAGTCCCCTTTATTTGTTTATAAATTTTCAAATAAACTTTGATTTTCATATTACTCTACAGCTATATTATTTATATATTGATCTTACAAAATGCCAGGTTTTTTTTAGTAGTTTTGGTGTAATGCTGTCATTTTATATGTTAAAAAATAGAACAAAGCTTACATTTTCAGTATAGGCTAAATTCAGATAGTCACCTTTAAATTTTATATAACTTTTTCAAATTAACCTGGATTTTCATATAACTCTACAGCTATCTCATGTATATATTGATCTTACAGAATGCCAGGTTGTTTGTGTTTGGTTAATTTCGGTCAAATTCTATGATTTAATAAAATGGTAAAGGTGTAATACCACCAAATAATGGTACGTCACATCCGGTTGCATACGAAAGTAGGCATACAAAAATATTCCCTTGAATTTGACAGTTGTAGAAAATTAACCCTGCATTTCCGTGCACTTAAATTTTTCTGAGTCGTAAATATGTATGTTGGATATATGAAAGCAGCATTCTTTTTTATTTGATGTTCTTATAAAATATTTTGGAGCATTAAGGTTACATAGTTACCAAATCAGGTAACCAGTAAATAACAGTGTAAAAATTGGGTTGTTTACTTCCAGTGCTGATTACTTTCTTATATGCAATGAAATGTGGTGTGAAATTTTCACTGTATCACTGGAAAGGATTAAACTTAATACATGCAAAGTATTTCTTTGGTTGAAATAAAGGTAAATACTATACAATTTTTTTAAAAGTGCCAATTTAACAAAGACTAATAGGGAAAAATCAATGGTGGTTTTACACTTAAAAAAAAAAAAAAATGCTGCATCAAAGTCAAAAACGTTTCTACCATTGCTTCAGAAAGACAATAATTTCTTTCTTGAAAAGTAGAATACAGTAAAAAAAAAAGTGATATTCATATGAAATATAAACATGCTCTGTTATTAAGACAATAATTGGTATTTCAGCATAGAATAATTGGTTACTAGTCTAACAGCTATTGTCCCTCAACTTAAATAATCCCCTTTATTTTAAAATGATAGGGTATTTCTTAAAAATGTATACAAATTGGATATTTAGTTAATACTTTTTTTATTGTTAATAGTTTGAATAAAATAATGTCCTATGTTCACAAAAGAGGAAAACGTTGGTGAGTCAGACCCTATGAAGTGGATGAAAAATGTGTTTGTCCTACTATGGTTTGCACCTTAACACCTGCCTGATAACTATTGCACAGTCCATAATATAAAATTATATATAGATATATTTTTAACAATAAATGCATTTTATCCTATAGTTTATATACAATTCAAAAAGTCAAGTGTTGGGAATTTCCAATATGATTCCGGAAAATAAACAATTATATCGCCCATCAATTTGAAATGAATTTACAATTTGACTCATTTTGTCAAGTGTGTAACATTTAACTAAATTGTTTTATTATTTAATGTGATCATAATTGTTACAACCACATTTGAAAAAGTGCTCCGAAGTGAGGTGAGCCTTTTGATCCAATAGGACAGAAATAAATTAGAAATATATAATTGTCTCGTTATCACAATTTAATCAGAGTTCAACTGATCAGGCGGATCTTCTTTTTCAATTTTTTTCATTCATTTCTTTGTTTCTTTGATCACGAGGTTTAATGAAAAATTATATGCTAACATACTTATTATCAATTACAAAAGTTTGAAAAACAGATATTACAATGTAATATTTAAATATTTAAATATCAATAACTATAAATATACTGTGTGTCTGTATCTGTAGAGGTCGTAGGCCGAGGACTGATATCACCAGTTCTGATGTAGAGTCACATGACTGCAGTATTGTCTTAATATTTCTGTAGCAAACTCACCTATCCTCTTCATGCCGGGCGGCATTTAAGGCCCTGATACATTTTTTTTTTCCATTTTACACGGTCTTTAGCTGCTGTTCTTGCTGTAGCCCAGCTGTTTCATCCAAGTGATGTTCTTTCATCAATTTTGGAATTTTTTGTGGTATAAATATACTACCAAAAAGAAATTGCTCTCATTAACGACAGTTCATGCACTGATGCGTCGTCACATTGCTATTTTTTTCATTCCGCTATAATTAGCAACCCAGAGTATAACGTGTACGTGTCGAAGCTTTGAAAAACTGAGTGTCGAAATCCACGGTTGTTACGTTCTTGTCCAAAACGATGCATTATAGATTTTCATCATCGTAGGAAAAAAAATCAACAAATAATTTTAATGGAAAGTTTTCATTATTAATATACCTCCATATATCTCTGGTTGATTGAGTTCCACTATAACTACAACAAGGATGTACATGTATATCTAGAAATTGTTTGACACATAGCTAGCAAGTGTTTTCGAATGATAATTACATGTAGTAATTTAGTCATTAAATATGAATTTGAATATACATGAGCTTTTTTACCATAAAATAAAGCGACAAATTCTTTACTTTTGTCTTATTAAAATGTCCTGTACCAAGTAAGGAAAATGACCATTGTTATATTATAGTTCGTTTCTGTGGGTGTTTCATTTTATTATTATACTTCACGTTAAAATGACATATTTTGATAGGCTAATACGAGGGTGTTAATTTACTCTATCACATGGCTGCGCGGGTGACATTTTTATTTAATGTTACCCTCTAGTTCAGACCAATCAACAATCGATAACTTAAAGGATGTTGAAGAAATTTAGCATTAAGTAATTAAAAACAATGCTTAAGTTCTACGTTGTGGCTCAGATTTTTATTATTTGACTGTCAAAATAAAAAAAAAAAACATCTTCTGTTGTTTGTTTCTAATACCCGTAATGTTGTTATATACGTGACGTTATAGTACCTTTAAAAGAAAATTAATATGTTAAAGACCATAATGATAGGACATTCAGTATATCAAATTAAATAACACATACTGAGAAGGTGATACAGCAGATTGGTACCCCTCGAAAAAGCATTGTCAACCATTCGCCGCGGTTGACAATGTTTTCTCCGGGTAACAATCTGCTCTATCACCCTCTTATTTATGTGTTATTTAAATAATGTTGTGTCGTAATTCTCCTCTTATATTTGGAGTGTTTCCCTCAGTTTTAGTTTGTAACCCGGCTTTGTTTTTTCTCAATCGATTTATACTAATGTTGCTTTTATTTACTGAATGTAACAAGTGTTTGAATTTTCTCATGCTATTTAAATGATACAGGAAGCAAATGAGGTACTGTTGAAATCCTTGCTTTTGAAGAATCGAAACGTTTTTGTTTTATCAAATACCGCAAAATGAATGATCCAAGCTTTGATAATGCTTTCAAATAATTTCAAGACACGTGACAGTAAACTATCTTAATTGTCTGTTATTATAAAGTCAGGTCTTGCACTTCATAATTGAAGATAGGAACAAGAAGCTTATTTTACAGTACTTTGGTATTTGACCGTGTTTGAAGATGATATTGAAAATAATGGTCACAAACTGTTCAAAAGAGCAACTATCTCTGTGAAGCAAATATTAATTTTGTACTCAGTCATGTCCCGCGGATTTTCTTTTTTGAACTGTCTTATCGAGTCAGAAACCTCTTGTTCAGTTTTCAAACCACCAGCTACTCTCTTTCAACGGTGCAGGTTTTGATAAGGTTATTGAATGTGCTCATTGTTAGAATTATCATTGTCATTTATATTTCAAAGAATATAATCTAATATCGCATGTTTGGTAATAAACGTCACAGTATAACTAAAATAGAAAACAAAACCAAGATATGGGATAACCATCTATGACACAAAATCATAAACTGCACAGCAATAAAGCAATGAAATTTGGTATTTGGGCTTTTATTGCCTTTCTTAATCTCAAAGTCACACGAAGAACTGGATCTTTCATCTCAGTATTAGAAATCTACACTACATACAACGGTATATTGCTGGGTCTTCTAAATTATTGATTTCAATTTTATCTACAATGAAAGCCGGGCTTCAAAGTTAATGTGAAACTAAATATTCTAGAGGTGGTGTGCATCAGATGTGGATACTGAAAGATCTTTTAGAGTACATACAATATAAAAATCCTTCATCTTGCAACAGTATCAAAATATTTGACTTTGCTACACTTTACACAAGTTTTCCACATCCCAAACTGAACGACTGTCACAGATTTAAAATGTTAGTATTGCTTTGTCATGTTTGTTTCATGAAAAAAGAATGGCCAACCTAAATACAAGAATTTTGTCTAAGGGAGGGATACATCCTATTTTGTAAAATATCACTCTGATTCAACAAAAGCTCCTCTATAACTGACATTATAAAGATGCTTAATTTCTTATTGACAACGTTTTTGTCTCTTTTGGAGAACTTGTTTTTTTTTCAAGAAAATAATCTGCATTTCAATGGGGATCAACTGAGCCCCTCTTCACCTGCTCACAAAGAAGCTATTAAACCAAAATTTCCAAATGGTGAAGTTGAAATCATCCGTTTGTAAATTTTACGGACGATATCACCAGTTGGTTGACCATTACGGAATATCCGTTTCAAAGATAATAACGAATATTTTCCTATACGTAACTACAATCCCTTCCCCTTTTCAAGAATATCAAATAAGACTTACAACCGTGTTTGAACTAATATGAGCAACACGGGTGAAACAGGTGGAGCAGAAGGATCTGCTCACCCTTTCCTAGGCACCTGAGATCACCTCAGTTTTTGGATTTTTTTCGACTTATAATTTTGAATGTCCTCTGATATCTTTCACCTCTCTTTCACACTGAGACCATCAAGACATAGCACAAACACTCACCTTAAAGCAAGTGCAAGAAGGCCCCTAGAACCGACTTGAGCGGATTTCTTTGCCCCCCAAAAAAATAATTGGATAGACTTTGATAGATGTAAGAACACCAAAGGGGGCCCCGTAAAAAAAAGAACACACTGGATGGCAATGCATATTTTAAACAAAATTGTTCCTACGCATAGAGTAAACCTAAAAATATGTAGCATATCTTTTAGTAATTATGGTATCAGATCAGAGGGAAGGGACACATAATACACGATGGTATTGAAGTATGGATTCTAGGTACTGATGTTTTTTTATCAGCTTAATTACGTATTAAAGTGTTCTTTAGAGTTTCTCTGTAAATTATCACTTTTGATGTTATAGAATAACTCTATTGTTGATAATATCCATTTGACATAGCTCGGGACTAACACATCCCGTCATTATGGCATTGTACTATTGTAATCTTTTGTATTATTGTCTTTCGTTATTGCCTTATTACTTTGTCTATATATATATATAGCTATATGACATTAAATTTTTCTTTGTTGACTTTTTTTTGTGTAATTGAGATTATTACTCGATGTTGACTGCAGTACCCCTATTTTTGACATTTTTACCTTTTATGTCTGTTTGTTTTCTTTATACATTATTTTCATTTTAGTGCATTTTTTTGAGAATGTCATACAAGTGAGAGGACAAACTAGCTATAAAAATGATAAAACCAGATTTAATTCACAATTTACTACATCTGAAATGACAGTTGTTATTTATTCGATTGATGAGTTTGAGCTTTTGGTTTTGTCATTTGATAAGGTACTTTCTGTTTTGAATTTTTCCTCTGAGTTGGGTATTTTTTTGTTTTCACTTTTTCCAAATAACTGTTATTCTTAAAAAAAATCCGATTTTTGTTGTTGTTGAACGCTGTCTTGGTAAAACAGGGACGAACGATACCAGAGGGACTATGGTGAACACTAGGCGAAACATGGTTAAAAACAAAGAACGCAAAAATAACCCGACTTATCGTTTAGAATGTACATCCATAAAATGTGAACTTCAAACAGCTGAAGCATGGTTTATTTATCGATTGTCGATATCGAAACTCCCATAGTTCGAATTTGTGAAAAAAACGGGCTAACTCATAATTGTGTATTAGTTATACGTTGTTTTTTTGGGGGGGGGAGAAAAAAACATGAATAACTGCATTGTACCATTTTGTGATATTGGGATTTAACTGGACTGAAGCAAATTGGTAATTGAGTTAATCATCACACAAACTTAATTGCTAGAAATATCACAAAACTGGATGTCTGTGATTACCTTGGATAATTATTTATTTTTGAAATTTGGAATCATATAATATAATCATAACTTCTTTGTTGTGTTCTGCGTAATTTTTGTCCTGTCTTCATTTTCCGATTTTTACTATTTCGTTGTCAGTTTGTTTTCTGACATCTAACTTTGAATATCCCTTTGTGCGTTTGGCCTCTTAATTTCAATCAGTATTTATAGTGCACCACATCTGTATTTAATAGACATATATTGCAATTGCTTAATGTCGAATGACTGCTTCACATGCTTCAAGTCAAGATATTCATTTATAATGATCATAATCACTGGTATTATTGACAAATGTTTTTTTTTTATTATTCACATTGGATAGAAGTAAAGGGGAGAGTTAAGATCGCATAAAACATAATTAAGACGCTGCATGTTCCCGCCTGTCCCAAGTCTACAATCTCATGTCTTTGTTAGTCGTGTGTGTTAAAAACAATTATAGTTCATTTATTTGTTTCGGAGTTAAGTTTTCATAAAACTTTGACACATTTTTGTTTAGTGCCAGCTGAATGGTGGTCTTCTCAATTCGTGGAATACTCATAAGTATCATTTGATTTATATCAACATTGATGACCGCAGTTTGTTAAAAAAAAGGTTGTCAACATTATATGAACAACGGATATACTATTTTTTCTAAAGTCACACTCAACACGGCGAGAAACTGACGGTTAACACTAAACAACAAAAAAAGAAAATCCAAAATTCAATCTCAACTCGTGTAGGTAATAAATATACATATGATAGTTTACTCTCATCATGCAATTACAAAGGTGACAAAAAAGTTAAAAAACAGTATAGAACGAAATTCATAACAGTGTGGTCAACAGTAAAACGTTTATTAGTAATTGTACTGAAAAGTTTACCTTTAACTTGTTTGTCGTGGGCGATGATTTTATGCTCACTCAGTCTATCGGAGGCCTTCAAGTGGGGATTTAAATAATCATTTGTTACAAATTTTGATACATAAAATGAAACTTTCTTTTCACAAATCATTTAAGGAATTTATTTCAAATAATTGTTATACTATCACTTACAACAGTTTCACTTTTAAGAATATTAATGTCCAGAGCTGATATCAATAAATAATAATAATAAAAAAAAAGTTTATTCATGGTAAAAAAAAACAAAAAAACTTTTAAGTTAATAGGGACCCGCGTTATTTCAGAAAATATCTTATTGATTAAGAGAACAAAAACTTCTACGTTTTGATCATTTAAGAGTGGCCTTCTATTTATTCAATGCTAACCATGTGGGCTTTTTTTTTATATACCATAAATCGATTCGTTCATTCAGATATTTGTCAGTTTGCCTTGGCTCTTCAAGTCCAACACACAACTTCTCACGAAATTGGTATTTTTCTTACAAAAATTACATCCATGTGATGTATTCTTTTCATGGAGAATGAATGTTGCACCTTATTTTATTTGTTATCGTTTTTTTTTTGTGTGTATCATTGACGTATAAGACAACCTGAATCTTCTTTTTTTCAAATTTAAAACATACGAAAAGGCAATTATGACGCAAAATAACTAAATTAAACTTACAGCAGAAGAAAGTTAATGAACATCGCTTTTATAGTCTTCTAAATATCGAAGACGCGTGGTCTTTTTAAAAATGATGTAAATTTATGAAGGAAACAACAAACAAAATAGTTCGAATATTTATATTGGAAAAAGTAACGGTGTGTAAATCATAACAATTATTTTATTTCAATGAAAATCAAACTGTTGAATTTTTTCCGCTGCGAGCAAATTTTTAATTTTGGTCGCATTTTGAAAATCAATAAATCTTGTATTCTTGTTGGAAGCTGCACTGTGTAGTTTATACTCGTTTTTTTCAATGCATGGGTAGGCATTATATTCGTGATTATTTTTGCCCGAGCGATATCGAAAAACTATTATAAAAAGTGTCCTAGTTCAGTGAAAATGTACGTCATACTTATTTCCTAAACAAATAAATAAACAAACATTAATTAACATATAACACTACCAAAGGCCAGAGACTCCTTACTTGTATGATTTTGTAAAAAAATGCATCTTTTTAAAACAGTCGAAAACAAAATTGTCTGTCCAATGGAAAAGTCGAAGCTCAAAAAAGATGAACAGTGCATTATAGAAACATAGAAGCTGGTTGCAAAAGTTGACGACAAGATCTATTTTATAACTTGAGAATGGCCTAATACTATTAACCTGAAATAAATATATTTATAGCAATTCCCTTGATACGAAAGATCTACATGTTGCCTTGGGCTTTTTTTTTCTTTTTTTTTTTTTGCTCTTTGGTTGGGTTTTTGTCTCAATGACAATTCAATTTTCATTCTTATCATAGATATAACTGCATGTTAAAATAAGAATATGAAGTGTGATAGACAATCAGACACATTCTTTCCAGGGACCAACAGGCGTTATCAAGCTATAGGTCCCCGTATGGCCTTCGACCATTAGCAAAATACACACTTTATAGAATGAAAGCTCCAAGAGGTCTTGGGATGAAAAAAACAAACATAAAAGATGAGCGAGAAAAAAATAGGGATACCGCATGGAAATTGGAAAATGGTCCGCAACATTAATTTAGTCAACTCACTTAGTTGAAATTAAAGACCTGGCGAATTTTAGCCTTTTGCAATGGATGTGATGTATGTTTAAAAAAAAATCCTGGTTTGTTTGGACATTTTTATAAATCAAGTCTTGTTTTTAAATTATTTGCAAGTAAGTTTTAAGTCATGAACAAATAATCACTCACAGAAAGACGTCAAATCCATCAACAAAAGAAAAAAATTAATAGACGACCGACAACGCACAGAATATCATGTATGTGTTCCGGACCATATGAGTATTTGGACCATACGCATATATCATGACCATAAGGGTATACTAATATGGTCCAACCATACACGTATGGTCCAAATACTCATAAGGTCCGGAACATATTTTATTTGCGATCACAAATGCACGAAGACGTCCATTTCTATGTAAATTGGGTCGATTTTTTTTATATAGATAAGATGAATGCGTTTCTGTTGCCAAGTGTTTTTCACAAGTATAGTAGCAGTATAGCAGAACGGTTTAAGTTTCCTATATACACCAAATGATACATTTTGCCAATACAATAACGTAAATGCATGCAAATTTCACAAGGTTTAATCCAAATAGCTTTCAAGTACGAAAAAGACAGGGCAGAAGTATATTTTGTCTTTATGTTTCGTATTTGCACAACTTTTGAAAGTGGATTATGCATTCGTTCTAAAATAAAATTAGACCAGATACAAGTTAAAAGATTACATAACTCGACAATCGCAATTGTTAAATCCGAAAAAGATAATCAATCAATACATGCATTCAGTAAGTCATTCTTTTTTCTGAAAGAACATGGCTTTACGATATCTTATTATGAAAATTGATTGTCGAAACATAACAAAAACACAAGTAAAGGACGTTTAATTAATCAATATAAATCAAAACACAAATTCCTGATTAGTATTTCGAATTATTTTATATAGGCGTTGAGAGCCTTTGGTGACCCCACGGTTTAAATGTTTATATTAAGGACGTCGTGAGCAATGGGCGTTATAGACGAACGTTCACCTAATCTGTCCCTGTCAATGGGATATTAAAGTGCGCCAATCAATGTCCATAGCCACACTGTTATGAATTCGATACTATATAAAAATAAAAATGCATTTAAAATGCATCACATTTCGAGTGAGATAATATAGAAAAGAATATATATACTTATACAGTCGAATGAAAAAGTGAAAATTGTAAAAAAAGAAATACTTTGTGTGTATAAATCTGATAAATTATGGTTGTTTAGAAGTAGTGAGTTTACTTTTAATACATCGTATAAAATTGCAGAGGTTTCTGAGTGTCTTTGGTTTTTGGGAATTAAACAGTTATGTAGACGAAACGCGCATCTGACGTATAAAATTATAATCCTGGTACTTTTGTTAACTATTTACACCACTGGGTCGATGCCACTGCTGGTGGACGTTTCGTCCCCGAGGGTATCACCAGGCCAGTAGTCAACACTTCGGTGTTGACATGAATATCAATTATATAGTCATTTTTATAAATTTTCTGTTTACAAAACTTTGAATTTTTCGAAAAACTAAGGATTTTCTTACCCCAGGAGTAGATTACCTTAGCCGTATTTGGCACAACTTTTGGAATTTTGGGTCCTCAATGCTCTTCAACTTTGTATTTATTTGGCTTTTTGACCTAATTTGATCTGAGCGTCACTGATGAGTCTTATGTAGACGAAACGCGCGTCTGGCGTATACAATTATAATCCTGGTACTTTTGATAACTATTTACACCACTGGGTCGATGTCACTGCTGGTGGACGTTTCGTCCCCGAGGGTATCACCAGCCCAGTAGTCAGCACTTCGGTGTTGACATGAATATCAATTATATGGTCTTTTTTTATAAATTTTCTGTTTACAAAACTTTGAATTTTTCGAAAAAGTAAGGATTTTCTTACCCCAAGAGTAGATTACCTTAGCCATATTTGGCACAACTTTTTGGAATTTTGGGTCCTCAATGCTCTTCAACTTTGTATTTATTTGACTTTTTGAACTATTTTGATCTGAGCGTCACTGATGAGTCTTATGTAGACGAAACGCGCGTCTGGCGTTTAAAATTATAATCCTGGTACCTTGATAACTAATTAAATTTGATATTGTTATGTCTGGGTATAAGTTCAATTGAAATAAATCTTCTTTAATCTTGTAAATCGGGGAAACAAAAATATAATGATATTCGTCTCCGATATCTCTATTCGTACATATTAAACATTGTCTTTCACCTCTGTCAATGTTATCTCTTCTCCCCTTTTCTATTGACAGTGTATCATGTGTATGATTCGATGTTCGGAATTTACAAAGTGTGAATATATCTTGGTCATGTTGAAATAATTTTTTTCAAATTTCAATTTTCCTTAAAGAGCCTATACGTAATACATTTAGAAGTGTTCTAAATAGCTGAATTCCAAACTTTGCCATTTGAATTAATAAGTCAGGTTATGTTTTGAAATCAATTTGATAATTTACATATCTGAAAAACAAACTGAACTTTTATCAAGATTAAACGTTTCTACAGTTGACTTGACGATTAAAAGTGCTGTTAGAGACAAAACTCATTTACTAAATGTTCAATGTTGTCTTATTTGCTGGTATCACCGTATGTCGTATAAGAATGTTCATTTACATCAGATATTTGTAGTGTTTCATATTTTCGAATACCTTTGACAATAGTGTCGCTGTTATCACTTTCAATGGAAGATATGTCTATCTGTATTTCTAATTCTTCGATATGCGTATCATGTTCTCCATTTTCGTTATCTTCATGAATATCAATATCAGTTAAATTCCTACTGGGAAAGATGTCGGATTCACCCGTTAATGATTGTGGTGCGTTATCTTTCAAACTAGATTTAAACTGATGAATGCTACATGGTGTTATATATTGACAGTCACTGTTCTTGGTATCACAATTTTCCAAATTTTCATTGCTATTTTCACATTGACTTATTGCACAAGCATTATTTCTGGAATCTTCTAGATAATTGTCAACGTTGACTGGATTAAAATTCACAGTATCAATATCATCGTAATGATCTTGTCTTGTAGCCGTTTCTCTGTTTCTAGGTGCCAGACTTGTCCTGCTAAGACATAAACCAAAGTATTGAAAAACTGCACATCGGATTACCACAAGTTCTTGTGGATGGTCAAAAGGACTTGTCTCAGAAAAAAATATATCTCTATACCTGAAACAACTGAGGTTAATGTATAGAGATATAATTTTTTCTGAGACAATTTTGTGCGTTGATAATGAATAAATGACAGGAAATTCAACCTCACCGATATAGCTTTTATATTATAGTGATACAAATCAGTATACACGGGTTTGTTGTTATATATTATATTAATATAACAGTAACATGTATAAATCATTTTCATCCATTTGTATATCATTCTATTCTACTAATCTATTAATAGGGCAGTGCAAGGGCATGATTTTTCTAACAGATTGGATTTAAGAAGGCATTCATATTCTCCCGCAAATCTAATCTTCCATGCAGTGTTATCGGTTATTGCTAGAGAGAGCCCGGTATCTTTGCATGGGAAATTGCCGCAAAACGTTCTTGAGATATTCTTCCGCATGCCTTCACACATATTTTTGGTCCGTGTGCATAGATATATTAATGATATTTTACTTATACTTGTGCATGTAAAACAAATTTCGTTGTAGAAGGGTATAAATACAGCACAAATAACATTTTCCAAAAAAAAAAACCAAAAAAGTGAAAAAGTATATTTTAACAAAACGCATTTGACTAACAGGACGAAAAAAATGATGTTTTTTAACCTTGTTGAGTGCCATCGGTGATTGCATAATAAATTGATCACAAGATGTATAAAAATAGATCTTAATATTAATTTAATACTAAACAGAAAACAATAAACTTGCGGCAAAGATGTTTTACCACCAACATGAGGTGCAAAACATTGTACACCAGATCCGGATAGCGACAATAAATGTCTCTTCAGTGATGCTAGGGATCGAAACGGTATTTGGAAGACCATATAATTTATCTCAATTTTGGGTAGACTATATATATATATCTAAGGACAAAACATTCACGGTTTTTGCAATTTAAAAATAAGTGCAAATATCAAAACTTTGATGTAAAAATGTATTACATGTATCAATTAACATCATCATCTAAATAGATATTGTTCCAGGAAATAATTTTCACAAGAGAATTATAAAGATACATGAACTCTGACGTCTTTAATTTTAAAGGGCATTTTTATGTTTTTATGTTACCAAAAGACACATTTGGAAAACAAATTTTGAATATCGACTCGATTTCGTCAATATTGTGGATATGGACAACTCTTTAAGATGAACATATTGGAACTCATTGAAATGATATAGAAGCTGAGGAAACCTTTTAATCAAGTATCATTGAAAATCCTACAACATATCCTCTTTTACATTTCTAAGTTCCAAATTTAATGAGAACATCGAATAGTTTACTTATTGAAATAAATAGAAAACATCTCAAAGAAATGTTTTAAAGGGGCACTAGCTACGAGATATATAAAAAATCTAAAGTTTGATTTTTTCTGTTCAATCAATAATGAAAGTGAAATAGTGAAATAACAATTCGCTTTTCGCAGCCAAAAAGGTTCAATTTTGACAAATTACGCTAAGAAACATTGATAATTAGTCATTCATTTTCAAGTGAATAAGTCGACCTCTTTAAATCCGTATTCATGTGAACTTCAATTTAACCCCTAGCTAGAGATTGACAACCCATGCATTGTACGTGTACTAGTTATTTAAAGAAAAAGAATGTCAACAATGAAAGTGAAACTACGGTAAATCATTTGATTACTAGTTCGATGCACATAAAATCATTCCTATACGGTTAAAAACAATGAGTAACATCTATTTTTAATCTATAAAATAAAATCAAACAGACCTATAAAAATCTAATTGCACGTGTTGGTTTAATCTATTCATATCTTAATTTATGTTTACATGGCTTATATGGTCATCTGAGGTCAAATTGATAGTTAATTAGATGCCGTGTGGACTAAAATACACACGAAACGAACCTATATTTTATCTACCCCATGCTCTGTAAACTGTTTATTTTAGACTTTTGATAGTTTGGATAAATGTGTTACATTGTTATAAATCAAATATGAGAATTTGAGTCAAATCGGTGACAATGAATTTGACAGCTAGTGCCCCTTTAATGTTGAACGATATACTTAAAAAACGAAATTATCGATATTTAATCGATATCGTTTTAACAACAATTTAAATAGTTCAACCAGATGATCAATGTTTAAAATTTGGCTGACAACATCGAATCCATACATAAAGCTAATGTTGCGTTTAATGCGACTAATATAGTAAAAGATGCATATTGATATTGATACAATACCGTCGATGTCGTCGAAACTACGTTGTGTCTTGGACAATTCTCAAAATTGTATTCCAAATTATCAAAATAATTTTTAAACTTCTTTAATTCGAAAATTCGAAAATAGTTCTTCAAACAGAACTCCATAAAATTTGACTGATTCGAATTTCAGGAACGTTGGATTTATATTATATATGGATCCGTAAAACAATGAAAGAAATTTTAAAGACGTTATTATTATTTGAATAGCAACGAAAACATTACTCCATATTTAATTTGAATTGATACATTAGTTTTTGAAAAAAAAGAAGAAAAGAATAAGTTACTAACTATACAATTATGTATACAGTCATATTTATTACGTTTGATTTTCCGTATAAAAGTGTTTTATAATATTCTTTAAGTAATAAAAAATAATTGCATTAATTGGTTATAGAGAAGAAAAATGTGTATCGACTGTGATGCACGATGCAAAGAATATTGATCATAATTTGTATGATTTACTTATTATGAAAAAACCCTGATCTGGTATCTGTATTTTACAATTAAAATAGAGAGTTTGAATTACTGGTTTAAATACAGTTGTTCGTACCATTTCTTTATTATAGGGGGAAAATGGTAGTATGTATTCTTCCAAAGGCTACATTACTATAATTTTAAAATTTAACAGTTTTTATAATAAAAACCAGATCAATCTGCTACATATATTGATTTTATATGTGTTATTTATTTTAAAACAATAAATCTTGAAGTATCCGATTTGAAAAAAAAACTATATACCTATAACAGTTTCTGCAAAACCATTGTCTTTTTTTCAGTACTGAAAATAGGAATGAACATATGAAAAGTATCTTAATTAAATAAATCGTTATAAATACATATATACACCAGTTCTCATATTTATTAAACAACTCAAATTAAGATCCGGGTAATTTGAATTTATTGTTTCAATAGGTGAAAAACACCCTTAAAATCAATTCCACTCATCAATTTCCTTTATTGAAGAGGAAGGACCAAGGATTCGAAAGGAAAATCCAATAAGCATATATTTTCAATCCATATTTCAAATGAGCAAATCTGGAACTATACTAAAAATGATAATCTATCCGACACCGCTAAACAATAAAATCATTAATAAAAAATTATATAAATCAAGCACAATCAACATAGCTGATGGAATGATTTCCCGATGTTCTTGCTAAGTAAATTGAGTTTGGTTTCACCAACTTAGAAAACATTCTTTGATACGGTTTAATCCATAGTTTACTTATTTCTGTATTGCCAAGTATACACTCATGTAAGAGCTAAATGTTTAAATAGATTTCTATTGGAAGCTTGTTTGTGTATCTGTTTAAAATCTACTTTACTAATCGCGATAAGGGCCAATACCAGAAAAGACGTATTAAACAACTTTGGATGTGGGTATAAAGTCAGATACCTTGTCAATAGTTTTCTTTGACACGTTTTAATATTTGCGTGATCACGATGTCATTTAGTTTAACATAAAACTAAGACAAAGTACCAACAGAGTATTAATGAGTCTTCGAATAAATCTTGAGTTTATACATATATTTACCGTTTATGCTACACCAGCACAGAAATATCATTAATAGCACAGCTCCGAGTGTTAACGTAAATTCTGCTGGAAACACTTGTTCCTTAGAATGATGATGCTCTGCCAAAAAGATAGTCATTTGTTAAACTACAAGTGAGTCCGGTCCAGAAACGATTTTGTTCTAACTATCAAAATCATCATCAAAATATCAACATGTGCATGCTACTACAGAAGGCCAGTTGACGAAACTGCAACTACCATTTTGATACTATCCCCAAGGAGGACGAAGTATCAGACAACAATCTATAAACAGTTTTCATAAAATCACACCACAACATTCAATTAAAATTGGTAGTATCTGAGAATAATACCCTCATTTAATGATGTTAACAAACCGAAAAAAACCATACATATTTCAAAGTAACTTTAGTTTGCAAATTCACAAATCTTCCCCATTACGTTTTAGAAATTTAAGGCAAAGTATAGAAAATTATCACAAATTGTGCACCTACTCTCGTTTATGAATTCCGAGACCGATTTTGGGATTAATAATACTACATGTATAATTGTACCGGAAATGTTGACAAGTAGAATGTGAAATTTCATTTCTTTGTCCGTTTTTTTCATGCAAACAGATCTTTTGGTAATCAAAGACATAGTTAGCGAAAATCATATAATTCCTTTTTATCTTTATACAGTTTTTACACAATAACAACAAACGAAAATAAAAACCAGAGCAGCGTTGATACGGATAAGAAATCATATAAAAGTTATATATTTTAGATTCATTCTAATATAGATGTTTATAATTCGGTTGATCTGATAATTTATTTTTCTACAACATATGTGTACCTGTTTTGACTATGATTTCATCTGTTTTGTTACTTTCACCAGCTGCAGTTGTGGAATATAATCTTAAAAAATAAATTGTGTCTGGATCTAACCCATTTATGGTGACTGTGGATCTATTTACTACGGAAACATGATTCCATCTAGATTCAAAATGTTTGCGGTATTCTACGATAATCTTTTTTTGTAAACCAATTTCATGGTCAGGTGTCCATTTGACTAATATTATGTCACTCTGTGCAAACGCCTTTATATTTGCAGGTGTTCTTGGTGGATCTGAAACATTTGTTTAAAAGAATTGCATCGGATATCAAATATCTTCATTTTACACCGATTACGATGTAAGAGTATTTAAATTTTCTATACATGTGATTGATAATAATAAAAGTATAGGGTGATCCTAAGACAAAACACCACAACAAAAGTTATAAACAGGCAATGATTGTTATTCGATAGTAAATGAAACTTAACACATTGATTCGTGTGTTGCAGTTTTAAGTAGATGGCTTGAATGAAATAATGAAAAGTTTTTAAATTTGATAACATCTGATTTGGTTTTGTATTTTGTTTTGCATATTCAAAATGGAGTTTCTCATAGTTGAAAACCGAACGGTGATAAGTACTTTCATAAACCATAGCCATTATGACTTTGGTGGATAGATGTCTGATTTGCTTTTGTTTTTCCTAAATCTCCTTACTTAATATTACGAAATATCAATATCGATAAAAATTCTGTCACATATAATTAAAAAAACTTTTGTAGATATTTTTTTTGCAGAGTCTACGAAAATTTGTAATTATTCCGATATTCATTTTAATAAAACATTTTTGTTTGTCAATCTTATTGACAAAAACTATTTAAATGTAAACACCATGAAATCCACAGTATGATTTTTGTCACTTATATTTACAATGACTACGTCAATAAAAACATTACCCCATTTTGTCTTTTAAATACTTACACAACACATTTACAATCACGGAATCTTCTGCTTCTCCAGCCGAATTAGAAACAAAACAAGTGTAATGACCTGCATCTTTTCTTTTAAAATTGTCCAGTTTTAACTTTTTGTTAGCTGTGTAAGTAATGTGACCATCTGTTGTATATTTCCATATAACAGATGTATTCCAATTGTCATTAGAGGTGTAATTGCAGTCTAACAATAATGCTTCATTTTCTATAATATAAATGTTTCCACCGGGAATTATTTTCACGGTTGGTTCAACTATAAAAAAAGTATAATAAAAGTGATATAACAAACATATAGGTGATCAAAATGCTTGCCTTTTTTTTGGATTAAGGCAATGTTTTCTCAATGTTAATAATTTTTCACCAATTTATATATCCTCAATAAATAATTTTGACCTCTTATTGAAAGGAGACACTTTATAATGTACACTTTTGGTAAAAATAGTTAATGTGAGAAATATTGCTTAACATTTATTTTTAAGAACTTATAATGTTTGTATGTAAATTTTTGTAATATCTGAACACTACATTAATTTATATAGTTTAATTTTACAGTTTACTAGTATGTTAAGTCGATAGATAAACAACTCACAATACAAATGCAACGTTACTCTCTTTGTGAGTGTTATTCTTGTAACATTGTTGAAAGCTATACACCTCAGTGATTGCAAATGATTTGTTACATTTGGTATGAACGTGTAGGTGAGGGACGCTGGTCCACCAGTTGCAACAACAACGTTTTTTTTCTTCCACTCCATTAACTCGGGTGGTTTTCCAGATTCGACATCGCATGTCAAATTCATTTGTCTGTTTACGCTACCAAAAACAATGGAATCCTTGTTGATTCCTATTATTGAAATGTTTTTTGGTGGCTCTGTAATACAGAAAACATTTGTTCACATGTTTTAATTCGATGTATGTACATGCAAACGTACGTTAACATATATCAAACATAAGTCTATATTTTCAGAGGTAGATAAAATAAAAACTAAACATTTTTTCGTCCAAAGCACTTTCCTTGATATTTCTTCATAAACAACGCTTACGCTTACACATAAACATCTAAAACATTTTCTATGTTACAATGTATGTCTTGTGTACTATTATTTGTCTGTTTGTCTTTTTTTAAAATTATTTAGTAATTATTATATCGTTCTCAGTTTATTTTCGATCTACGAGTACGAATATTCCTCTGATATCTTTCGCCTCTCTTTTAAAAGCCAGGAATGTGTAAATACACTGCAAAGTACAGAGCTATTTTACCTTGGAGTTCAGTATTTTTGTGATTTTACTTTTTACCTAAAAGGATGTGAATACCAAATTCATTTGAGGTCATCTATGGCTAAGGAAGTTGGGAATATAGTTTTAAAGTCAAAGCTAAATATGGGAAAATGTTATCTCAATTCATGCCACAAAAATTTAACTACATAAATGAAAATGTCTCAGTTTAAAAACAAGTCACCATTCATTAACATGGTTACGATATGAGCACTAAGTTTATAAAAAATCTAACAATCACCGATCTTATAAAACGAGTTGTTCGTCTTGAAACATATGCGTTTTTGTGTAAAGTTATCCATTATAGATTATCTGAGACAGTTTACTGATATCAATGATCTGAATAGTTGACATTAGTCTAGTCATTATCTCATTGCGCGAATTTAACATTAATACACCAATTTTTGTAGTACATAGATAATTGTCATTTGTTGGATATCATATGTTGATTTTAGATGGCTCTCTTTTTAAATCGTTCGAATGATTTCCCATTGACTTATTTCGCATAACTACGTACTTTTTTTTAATAAAAAATATCCCATAAACTCTTTCTCGTCGATTTGTGTAAAACGACGGATTTATATCGCCAAATTAACAATACGAAATAAAACTGACGTTTTTGAAACTTGAACCAGTTTCGATTCAACCAATGCGTCGATTGGATTGTTTTTGTGATCATTCAAAACTCGTAATAAGTCATAAATGGCAATAAGTATTCCAACGGTAATGAGAACATAAGTGTGGCAAAGGCATATGAACATATCAGTTGTAAATTTTTTTTATGAACTTCGTTCAAGTTGTAAAAAGATTATTTCAATGATGCATACAAAATATAAACAGGAATCAGTGTATGTAATGTGCGAATCCTGAAATGTCATTTTTACTGTATCCGTGATGAATTTCTTATGTAGAATGACAAATAAACAGACGACAAATTCACGATTTTTGAATAAAATAAGAAATAATATACAATATGTACTGTTTTTATAAATTTATGATAAATGTATTTGGTGCCGACGGGTTTAATCGCGCCTACAGCCATCAAGGTGTACAATTGATACACAGATAGATAAATATTAAAAATAGTTCACGAACAGAGAGCGAAGAGTTTTAAAAGTAGCAGTCAAATTTCATTTGTAGAAAAATGCACCTTTTAACATGATTAATAACTTAAAACAGGTTTTGTTGTTCAGCTTGTTGATATTGGATCAAATTCCACTATGTTGTTTTTGTGATGCGATTCATGTTTACTGTTGAAAAATGAGAACAGGCTTTCATTTTCACTGTAGAGCGATTCATAACTGTTGTATCTGCGATGCATTTTCACAGAAGGACATATATCGATTTTAATTAATTTACATCATATAAAGTCGTACTTTAGCCGAATCTCTAACATAATTTATGAAGTCAAAAGGATTGATTATATATGCATACTTTGTGAGTGAAAGTCTTAAGTAATATATCAATAAATTCCGTAAAAATGGCATAAATTTGCAAATATTGTCAAATCTATTTTCTCTGATGATTTGTTCAGACCAAGATCTATATGTAGGATTAAATATATCCTTTCTTATGACACGCCATCATTGTATACATATATCTTGGACAGCTAAGGCAGCAACCATTTGATTTTCGGGGGAGGGGGGGGGGGGTGTTGGAGACGAACCCTTTTTTACATTGAGCCAAAGTAACTTAGTAATTTTTTCCAGGGCCAATCACAAACAAATACTTTTGCTCACGAATTTGCATCTTAGAAAATCAAAGAGTTGTCACAAAACGATCTTCATTTCACGATTGATTGAGTGGTAACGTTTTCGTCTCGCACAAACAATTGCCTTAAATTTGACGTTCGGATGGCTGGATAATTAATTTTTGTAATACCATTTCATATACATCTTATACAGTAAAGAAAGTTCGAGCAACAATCGAGTCATCTTGATATATGTTTGAATTTCTCATAAATCGTTAACTGTGTTCTCGATGTTTTACTTACGAACGGTACAGAACTATGACGAAAATACATAAAGTACAAAAAGTACAGAAAAAATATCGATAAACAGTACACAATGTCCGAAATCAACCATAAGTTGGTTATACCCGTGTATATACAAGTGAGAATCTACGACAAGCTTGCATTGTAAAAATCATCAGTATTAGAGTCATTTTTTAAGACTATTTTTAGTTGTTGCATGTCAAATTATCATATAAAATAATAATGAAAATTCATCGCACCTCCAAAACTTCCACATCAGAAATGTGCACTTACAGTGATAATTCTTCGCAGCTATAGTTAAAATGAATAGCATCCAGTCAACAATATAATGGATTCAGCTGCGTTAATTGCACGTTTTTGGACTTTAATCTTAAATTGCGTTAAAACATATATTTAAATCAATTATTTCGTACTTTCAAAAAGTAAATAAACGCAGTTTTTCCCGTCATCCTTTATTCTACAATAGACATACTCGCATATAACAGTGAAAATGAACAAACTGGATTCGCACTTTATATACACTGGGAATTATAAAATATAAGACGCTGAAAATAATCAAACCAACACCAAACCCCTATATTTTCCGGCGCTGTTGAAACTTGGACTTTGTTAATGACATAGCTATGAAACCTTGGCTCTAGATTATCGTACAATAAATAATTGTTCTCTAATGAAGTGTACTTTGACTATTCATTCATAGAAAAATAAAATTATTCATACAAACGAAACAGCTCTTTCATAAACGAATCTACTCAGAACAGAAAGTTTGTACGCGAAACTCGTGTTTCGTCTATATCAGATTCACCATTGACGCTAGAGTCAAAACATGTAAACGGTCAGATCAAATACAAAGTTGAAACCCAAACTGACTGATTTTGACATAAATTGCTACATGTATGCATGCATTAAATAAGTACATACTTGGAATAATAAGTCGAAAACATTCCTCTCCTTTAACAGCGACACATTTATATAATCCCTCGTACTTTTCTTGCATTTTGACAATCTGTAGGATATGCAGCGTTCTCTGTTCATTTCCGATTATTCTTATAGAGTCTTGAATGTCTTCTGTCTCATTTCCTATAGCATATACAGTTAAATTGGGTGGACCAAGCCATGTCAAATACGTTCTTTCTACATTGATGTTACAGGTAAGATTTACAGCTGATCCAATTGTTGAGTACATATACTTTGGATCAACTTGACACACCTTACAGGACGCTACAGCAAATATAACAAATGAAAGGATTTTGATGAAAGATATTGCATAATTGAGACTAGCATTTAAAATGAACTATACAATACTACACCCTTGAATTGACCAAACAATGTAGTTTTGTTTTGTTCTTAATATTATGGAATAGTATACAAATATTACAATGCAGTCTATATATTCTGTCGGTTTTGTTATATTTATTCAATTGGATCGGATTACTTCAAATATTTGTCATCAGAACAATTTGCGATTGACTTTAAAATTTCTCAATCTAAAACTATTGGAACAAGTTGATATTTAGTTGAATCGTCACAAGTTAACCAATTTTTACATCTCGTAAATCGAATAAAAACAGAGAAAAGTTAACTATTCAACACAAAGGTACCCGGATAAACGCAATAAGAAGCAAGACCAAGTGCATTTTCAGAGTTAGAGTTAGAGTTTCCTGCTATGCTTACTTCACAAAGTAAAATCACAAAAATACTGAACTGAAAGACGCAAAGTCCCTAATTAAACGGCAAAATCAAAATCTCAAACGCATCAAACGAATGAATAACAACTGTTTATTCCTGACTTGGTACTGTACAGGCATTTTCCTTATGTAGAAAACGTTGGACTAAACATTGAGAATCCACACTCAGTCAAAAGTTTACAATCGAGAATAGAACATTTGTTTACTTCCAACTTACATTATCTTTTTTAAGGTAGATTAATGGTATATCGCCATCTTGGATTGTAAAATCGCAGAACAAAATCGGTCTAGTTATTAACCCAAATCTTCAAATTTGGAGACAGATTTCCAATTTATTGGTTAGCTGTTTATCTATATAAAGAAAAGTTGGTGAGACATGACAGAAACTTGGTGAGTTATTGTATTATTCAAATTATATAAAAAAGAATTAAATTTTGTTTTTGAAGAATCATTTTTTTCAATAAGGGCCAAGCCATGTCAAATACGTTCTTTCTACATTGATGTTACAGGTGAGATTTGCAGCTGGTCCAATTGTTGAGTACATATACTTTGGATATACTATTTGCTGGACTAATAGGGAAATATTTACTTGTATCAAGAAAACTAGTTCGGTGACACCATTTGTTCTTTTTATTTTCTTAAAACATATTAGAAAACCTATCTTATATTTCTTTTTATGCACACAAATGTGTTTTGTCATAAACAATCTAATCAAATTTAGACAATTTTCAACGATTCCTTGCTTTGAACATACCACGGTTACTCATACTTTTTATTGTATTTTTGAAAAAAAGCATAGTAAACTCTACCTTTTGGCAAAGTATTAGAAAATTCTACCACAAGAAAGATATACCTATGATCTACCTTGAATGATTTATATATTGCTAACATAAACACTGTCTGAAATTTGACCCGACAGTATATTCAATCATCGCGAAAAGATACTACGTATATGGAAGCTAATGTGAGTAATGCAATAAGTGTTATTCAGCTATTTTACAGAAAAATACTTTTTTGGCCAAATGTTATACAATAGTATGAGTTCGTAATCCAGGACTGTTCGACCACAAATGAACCAGTAACTTTTAAAAAGCTGAATGTAATCTGTAGCTTCATACCTTCACATGTCAAGATGTCAAACGGATACTAGATTAAATAGTGAACTAATCTTCAAACGAAAACTGCTTTCTTCTCTTATTGATGCCATTTGGATGAAGTATATTACTTCTACGCCCGAATTGTTCTCGGTTCTCGTATTAGGCATATTTTTAGAAACTGTTTTTATTCCCAATCACTAGCAATTTCATACAGTTAAAGTAGCGGACGTTTGGGGCTACTGTCTGAAGAGTTGGCCTACCGTGAGACCATGTGTCTAATTGAGTTATAATATCATAATTGCAAATAACTTAATCATATCAGTAACGTTCCACAAATGTAAACATAGTGCAAAGTTCTCTACCAAAACCTAGTTTGCCTTTCGCACTGACAATTTTCTTTTTCTCACCAATATCTACCCTCATTTTACTGTGGCACCCATAAGTAACAGTCTATCATCCGGGTAGGATCCCATATTCTTTGACCTACATATTGTAATTATTGGTGATAGTTTGTTCTCTCATTAAATATTCCCTACTTGACGTAAAGCAAAAATCAATCAATTAAACAGTCAAACTTAGGGATGCTATCAAATTTTTATCACCTACCTGAACAGAAAAATGCTGCAACTATAATTCCTATACATCCATAAAACCTCATCGCACCTGCTCAAAAAGATAATCAATAATTAGAAAGCATAAAAATATTATTCAATCGATCTGCAGGGAAGCATTACAGCAAAAATGACAACTTAACGAGAGAGATGTTATTGTATCCTTATCATATTTACATATTATTTGATAGGACTAAACACAAATAGCTTGTTTCAACTTCCTCATTTTTTTTCCAGGAAATGACTTTCCAAAAAATAGGAATCGATCGATATTATTATTACTTTTGTTTATAGTATAAAACAATTAAATACATGTATTGTTTAAATTTAAATTTAAACAAATGATTTAGGATATCCTTAAAAATACAGAAAAGATAATGTTTGGCTTTTGAATTGATATCCATGAAGGAAAATTTTTATGCATGTTATGATAGCACTTCGTCTGATAAACATGATAAGCTTCGTGTTGAAGACCGTTCTTTGACGTGTAATGGTTTACTTTTATAAATGGTGACTTGGATGGAGAGTTGTCTCATTGACTCCTCATACCACATCTTTTTACATCTATAAATCTATAATAGCTATATGTATTATATCTTTACGTTTCAAGATTTAAAAAATCCCGAACTGGATGGAATTAAGGTTATACATGTGAGCTAAACATAATGTAAATGTTAATTCTGAATTGGTTTTGTATAAGTAATGACTGTAGATACAGGACAAATGAGAGATAGATCTAGTTGAAACCTTATAAAACAATCCGAAATAAATATGACCTTGTATTATGACAAAAAGATGGGTGAAAGATACCAGACACAACATAGAAAACTAAAGACTAAGCAACACGAAATCCACCAATCTCAGGAGTTCCGGAAGGTAAACAGATCCTCCTCCAAATATGGCACCTGTTGTATTGCTCGTGTTATTTTAGTATAATTCTGCAGGTCACATTCGTGGTGAAAATGAAAGTGGATTGTAGATACGACATGAGGAAACGGTTATTCCATAACGGCCAACCAACTCGTGATTGCGTCCGTAAAATTCACAAAGAAATGATTTCAACTCCACCATTTGGAACTCTTGGTTTAATACCTTCTTGTGACAAAATATGAGCATCATCCTTTCATTGTGTTCATTCCTATAAAAGGTATACAATAGGAATAAACATTTTGTTTAAAATTTATCAAAGGTACCAGGATTATAATCTAGTACGCCAGACGCGCGTTTCGTGTACATCAGACTCATCATGACGCTCATATCAAAATATCTATAAAGCCAAACAAGAACAAAGTTGAAGAGCATTGAGGATCCGAAATTCCAAAAAGTGGTGCCAAATACGGCTAAGGTAATGTATGCCTGTGATAAGAAAGTCCTTAGTTTTTCGTAAAATTCAAAGTTTTGTAAACTTGCTCATAACAAAATCAAAATAGTTTTTCGTAAAATTCAAAGTTTTGTAAACCTACGCATAACAAAATCAAAATAAGTTTGTTTCTTTTTCATTGTTATTCTACATTGGCTAGATGTATACTATTCCGCGCCTGTCCCAAATCAGAAACCTCTGGCCTCTGCTAGTCCAGCATGCTTTTTAATTTAAGTTCATTTATACGTTTTGGGGTTTAGTATGAAGTCCATTTTAACTGAACTAGTACACATTTTTAAAAAAGGAACTAGCCTTGCTGAGTGGAAGATTAAGGACAGACTTACTGGTGAAACCAAGACTAGAATGTGGGAGAAGAAAACGTGGGAAGTCAATGCTCTTGGTGTGAGTTTCAAAAATGGTGTCATTGTCAGAAGTATGTTTCGGAACTTAAATAAAGATGACAACAAGGAATTTGTTTTTCAAAAGCAAATCAGTGTTGCTGACGAAAATTTTATTAATGATATGAAAAATACTTCATCAATCAAACGCTTTGATGAAAGATTGGAGACTTCAATCAGTAGGTAGGTATTTACGACTTTGTAATTTATTTTGAATTTATTCTTTGAACACAATACATTCGTCTTTTTTATTGCTAACTTTGAAAGATGTTCAGAAAACTCCAAAACTAAATTGCATTGATGCTATGACAGTATGATATACTTTTTCTACAGACGTCGCCGATAAGCACAAAATAATAAAAAGTAACATTCAAATGTAATTCTATTAGAATTTTTATCTAATGAAGAGTATAAATTACCAATTAGTTTTACCAAATAACATGGGTTATTAAATAACAATAATTAGTATTAAGAAACTTCATTGCATTTCATTTCAAAAGGCTCAGCATCTGATCATTGCTTAACTTTACAATACCATTCCCAAGCTATGTTGTTCAGTTGATGTCTATATATTTTAAGTCTTGCACGTGTATCCTGAATGACACATACAAATATAGATATGTATATATGTATTCAAATATTCATACATTCGCTCATTTGAGCTTTCATAGATATTTGTCTCATTACTCTCACAAGTCTCTGTATTCTTCTCATATCATGCACATAGGCAATGTACACACATTCAATTGAAAAATAATATTTAATGCATCCTAAATTAAAACTTTAAGAACCATTGTCTTTAATGGAGAATATCTGAAATATGTATCAAATTGCACCAGAAAAATGAAAACAAAACACCTAGTACTGTATATGCCAGCCTACCAGTGCCTGCACATATACATATTAAACTACCAGCACTGGACCACAACTAAAAAGTCAGATAAATGTTTTATTCAACCGAGTCTAACATGTCTTTACTCAGTCTGTACTGCTTCATACTTTAGTTAATGTGAACATGATTTATTTATGTCCCACTAGGCATTTCTTACTATTCTGATCAGTATAGCCATTTCCAACATATTTTTACATTTGTTCTTATGTTGTACGTTCCACAACTATCCCTAATTTTTGGAGGTTAAACACACACCAACATTTTTAATTAAAACCACAATATATGTGCCTGTCCAAGTGTGAAGTCGAAAATTCAGTTATTGTTTGTCATATATATCTTGGTTTTACCAAAAACCTGTAGCGTTATCCAGTCGGTCACAATGCATGGTTATTTTGTGCTGTTTAATGTGCTCTACTTTTTTGTTTTACGTGTTCGTTTTTATTCTGTGGTTAGTTACCACTTTCCGTGTTGACATGAACAATTATATGGTCATTTTTATAAATTTACTGTTTGCAAAAGAAAGAATTATTCTATATACTAAGGATTTTCTTATCACAGGCATAGATAACCGTAGTCGTATTTGGCACAACGTTTTAGAATTTTTGGTCATCAATGCTATTCAACTTTGTACTTGTTTGGCTTTCTTCACTATTTTGATCTGGACGTCACTGGTGAGTCTTATGTAGACGAAACTTTAAGCAAGTCGTAATGTCCTATTGTAATGTTTATTTGTGTATTTCTCTGTCCTGAATGTGCTTGCATTTGTTTGTACTGTAGTCCTGTCATGTAATGTTGTCATGGTAGCATTGTCATAAATGCGCAAAGTTTGACTAACCGCAAAACCAGGTTCAAGCAACCATTTTTTCCTGTACCAAGTCAGGCAAATGGCAGTTGTTATCTTATAGTTCGATTCCGTTTGTGTTGCATTGTCGTTTTTTGTTTGTTTGTTGCACTTCAGTGTTTCTGTTGTTTCATTGTTTCGTTGTTTTCCTCTTATAGTTGATGTGTCCACCTCAGTTTTGGTTTGTAACCCGGATTTGTTTTCTTTCAATCGATTTATGACTTTCGAACACCAGTATACTACTGTTGTGTTTATTTGTTGATTGTC
Source organism: Mytilus galloprovincialis (assembly GCA_037788925.1). Classification (NCBI taxonomy): domain Eukaryota; kingdom Metazoa; phylum Mollusca; class Bivalvia; order Mytilida; family Mytilidae; genus Mytilus; species Mytilus galloprovincialis. The sequence goes on from CM075337.1 coordinate 89,060,053, forward strand.
AACTACAATTATAGACGAAAAAGTATGACAGACATTCACCAAAGTTAACCACTGGATTACATTGATATGGCTATATTTATAAATTAACTGTTCACAAAATTTTGAATTTTTGAAATACTGAGGCTTTTCTACCCCAGGAATAGATTACCTAATCTTTATTTGGCAAAACTTTTAGGAATTTTGGTCCTCAATGCTCTTCCATTTCGTACTTTATTTGGCCATTTATACTATTTTGGATTCGAACGTCACTGATGAGTGGTTTGTAAACGAAACGCGCGTCTGGCCTACATACAAAATTTAATCCTGGTATCCATGATGCATTTATTTACAAGCTGGCACGTAAAGAAGTTGACCGGGTTTAACTTGCATGAAAAGGAGGGGCGAAAGATACCAGAGGGACATTCAAACTTCAAATCAAATACATATATACTTCTATACTGACAATCAATAAACCAATGAATATATGACAAACAAGACATGGCTCAATTTAAAAACAAAATCAAACATACAAACAATAGTACACACAACACTACATAGAAAACTAAAGACCTCGCAACATGTAAACAACCTTGTAAAATAGACTCAAACAATCTGGCTTACAAAATCAGATGTTATCATGGATAGAATGTTATCTTTCATATCTGCATTAAAAAAATGTTTAAAAAAAGTTTTTATCAGATCTTAAAAGTCTACATGTAGGTGTTTCGCGGGGGTAAATTTGAGGACTACAGCTTGATTCTTCAAAGCATAAATGTACTGACCACGTATATGTTTCATATCACACTGTGTTACTAATAATATGTCTTAAGCAACTTAAGTAACTGGTGATTTTTTCCCTCCAGATTGTGATATGCTTCTAACATAACTTTGTAGTTAACACTTTAAAAAACGTTTTGTGTGATTGTAAAGAAAAGTAGCATGCATTAATCATATAAAATTATTTAAAAAGCAAATGTTGATATACACGTGTATTAAATTTACTTTGTACATGTTATGTTCAGGCATGGGGTTATGCTAATTTGTAATTAATAATAATTAAATAAGAGTAATTGCCTAAACTTACATGAGTTTACCTGTCAAAAAAATACGTGCAATTGTAATGAAAAGCTGCGAGAAAACGTAATGATTTATGCGCGCAGATGTAATGGTAATGTGCGCAAACGTAATGCACCCGTAATTGTTATGCATGGTAATGCATGTAATGTATAATACAGCAACTTTTGCATTATATGTAATTGTTATTTAATTCATTACCTGAAAAAAGGTTTTGTTGTTTGGGATTTAGCTAAAGCAGAACTTAAGATCTGTGAATTAATTAAAATCATAATCCTTTGGATATTACCTTTTTTATTTGAAAAAACATCACTGTAAAAGTATTTTATTTTTGTCAAAACAGGTTCAGATTCAGATTCAATAGTTTATTAAAGTCTCACCACTTGTATAATATTCCGATATACATATAAATCATTGCGAATAACATGAGATATTGGATAATATCATTGAATACCTTGTCATGATTAAATAACAGGAAAATTTACCATTGCCATTAAACACTAACTAGTTTGGTTTACAATCAATCTTTTCACGACTTTAACACTTGGTCATAAATTAATCCCTTTGTTTATTATTTAATTAGGAAAGATATTCTCATTAAATATTTTTGATTGGAATTAATAGAACAAATGTATATTTCTAAAAGTGAAGTTAACATGACTATCAAACTTCATCCTTTTTAAGAGAAAACACAGATACCTTTCAACCCTTATGATGTAAAAATGTAATAATGTACATGTTGTAATAAATAGGAATTGGAAATTTATATCAATTTTAATGATGTAGCTTTATGATGATCAAATTTTTAACGTGCTCCAAACAGTTAGTTTCGCCGCCACAAGTTTCTTTTTAAATTTGGGTCATGTCGGTAAATTTGTATGATCGAGCATACCGACAAGCGTATTGTTGGGACAACTCGATATTTTTGTAATCAATATTCGTGACAAATTATTATTGGCGCAAAACAGAAGATTTTCTTATTTTACCTAAGTTGAAGTGTATTTAAAATATTTCAAAGAAATCATCATAACACAAAAGACATATATACGATCAAGATCGAAAACATATGATCCATAGTAACCACGTGTGTTAAAAACATACACTTTGTACTTTATGGTGTGCATGTATGCGCATCTTAGATTGAATTCAAATCTGTGAAAGAAATAAATGAAAATTGATATACGTACACACTACGCAACAGTTTGTTCCATTGTGTAAATCAAATTTTTTTATTTGTTCTGATATCATAAGTGTTTTTATTTTGTATTTATTGGATATAAATATACAAATTTTTTCTTACTTTGATTTTTGTTTATTGTCAGTCCATGAAGTATATTAGAGTGTGTGAACAAGAAAAAAAAGTGCATTTATTTTTCTTTGCATAAAATTGAACAACTTTTGTCGGTGTTGATTTAGAAGTCCCTTGATAAATCTAACACATGCATATTAAAGTATAAAGGATGGCGGATTCAGAAATTTTCATAAGGGGTGCACACTGACTGCCTAAGAAGGGGCCTGCTCCAGTCATGCTTCAGTTATTTCCTATATTATCAATCAAATTTCCCCCACAAAAAGGAAACTCCTTGCCCCCTCCTCTCGACTCTGGTAAAAGTTTGTAAATTATGCGGGCAGCATTCGAGGACCTATGTCATATTTATCAAAAAGTTCAATTCTATTTCGAAATAAACTTTGTGAACTACCATATGTGTCATACAAATTGTAACATAAAGCAACTCCTAGTAAAATGTTTTTTTTTTAGTTTGCCAGATAGTTTGTTTTGTTAGGCTAATGAAACTATTGATATAAATTCATACTGCATTCAGTAAACGTGTAATGCTTGGAAACCGAAATACTGAAAAATGTATTATGAGAAGACATCGAATTTTTATGGTTGGTACAGAGAAATTCAAAGTTCTTGGTGTTATTAACTGTATAAATAAAAAAAAACCAACCTTTTCCAAACTTAACAACGATCATGTTTCTTTCATTATAGGAAAATATAGATTAAAATAAAAAGTTTCAAACATGTATCAAGCTATCAGGTGCTTTCGCTTGCGTGCAGCGCACGTCGAATTAACTGACAAATCCTTCTTAGAACTTAAAAGAAGGAAACTTTTCTGTTCTTGTTAGATTATTTCTTATAAAACCGATAAATTAGTTTTAATAATATTAAACATTATCTTTATTTGTAGAAATACATATTTTTCCTAAAACCAACCTGTTTGTTTGTCTCACAAACTTTTTCATCAGCTCAATGGAAAACAATAAATAAAAATATGCAATTGGCGGTGTGTTTGTATCTGGCATTCTTATCGGTTCCCGCTGGTTTATATTAAATTCAGGTTCTACGTCTTCCTCTGGTGTCAAATAGTTATCAAAGGTACCAGGATTATAATTTAGTACGCCAGACGCGCGTTTCGTTACATAAGACACATCAGTGACGCTCACACAAAACAAAGGCGTTGGATTAGGGTTGACGCCGGCGATTTTCCTAATCGAGCACTCCGTTTATAAAGTCAATTTATTTTTACGTAACGTCAACATTCCGTTGGCCTTTGAGTCTCAGCGTGGCACTCTACGGTAGTGTTTTTGAATAGGCCGGATAGGACGTATGGCAGAGAAAAGATTAACATAATGAAAATCTGGAACTAAATACATTGATGGTACAACTTAGTTAATACTAGTATTAATCTTGTAACTTTTGATCTATATTTAAAAATTATTCTGTAAATTATGTCTCAAAGAAGAATAATTATGGATTAATATGTTATTTTTTAAAACAGAGATAAAAAATGCAAGTAGTGTCCGTTTATGTGAAAATCCAAATTATCAGTCATTTACGTGACGCAATAAAGAATATGTAGACACCATGCTTTTAAGATTAAAGTATTTGAAAAATTTGCTTTGACACTGAAAATTCGCGTTATTCTTCAATGTGATATATTTGTTTTCAATATTATTTGACAATCCAAAGAGAAATTGAAAATAGTAAACCAACGTTTGAACAGAGAAATGTCCCCAAAACAGCCATTTTGCTAGACATCGAAATCGAAAAAAAATCGAAAAAAATGTAGTTCCTTGTTCCCTTTTCTTTAGACCCAGTTAAAATTAAATGTATATCATATCATTTGTTTTTCAAACCACTATTTGGTATTTCAGTTTCGTGATTGCAAATACAGTGGCACCCTTAAAAATTAAATGGTTATTACCACAGACATAAATAATCTAAATTTCGTAATACTTTGCACTGATGCTCCACACCCCAATCCCATTTCTTTTGAAGGTATAATTTTTGGACCAACACGTTTACCTCTTTTCGGCTTTCAATATGTCATGTTATATGTTTTACTGAAAAGTGCATAATCTGAAAACATCTAGTAGATTTCTAAGATAATCATATTCTTAAACATTTGACAAAATACCATGCACCAGAACTAAATTGTTTACTATTTGAAAAAGCCTTATTTTACTTCAATTTGCCTTCTTTTATTTCACGTAGCAACACAAATAAAAAAGTGCCAATCTTTGCTGCATATCAGAATTGTTTCAATGCCAATAATAATATATGATATGCAACGTAATCAACTTTACAAATTGGGAGAAAATCAAGTTGTTCCAAACGTTGATTAGTATAGACAGAAAATAATGAAAGGATGGAATTATTAAAAGTTTGAACCATGACGACGCTGCAAATAAAAATAAACCTACCCATTTACCTATAATATGAAGTAACGATGAGCTCATGCACTTCACATTTCTTAATTTACCTGATTCATTATCATATTCACATAAATATTGTTGATACGTCTAAGTTCGTCTGAGCTAGCTGAATTCAAACAAGAAAGGCAAATACTGCATCATCCGTTATCTTTACCGATAGCCTCTAGTCAGAAGAGCGTTATCTTTACAGGGGAAGCAATTTTTTTTCACCAGTTCGCGCACTGAAATGATAAACGCAAACATTTAAATTAAAAAAAACTATAAACTTGCATTGTGATGAATTTATTTTTGTTGTTTACATTACATGTATTAAGCGATTACATTCATGTTTACCACTATTGACATTCCCGTTCCTAATTAATAGACCTTTGAAGGAAAATGTGTGGTTTAATAATGTAACATGACATTCTATAAGCATATCAACCAATTAAACATGTTAAAATACATCAGCTATTTTTATGTCCATATTATGGTCTGCGCTCATTCATCTGAACGGACATTTAATGCTATTCGGGTTAATAAACAGTCTACCTGTATTCAATTTATTTTTACTTCTTTCAACAATGCAATGTGTATGTGTCTTAAAAAAGCAATTACAGTTACGTTATGGTGGAGGCTTTGCTAAGTTACAGAAATTCATTTTTTGTGTAAAAAAAGATAGTAAATGTTACATCTGGTCAATCATAACATCATGTCAACAAGCTAGAATTTTTATTGTATTTCACTTTTACAAAATGTACAGTATTTAGGGATTTTTGTTCGGCTTATTATAGTTATAAAATCAAATAATTGCTTGTTGAATGCTTAACTTTAGTTGCAAATATTTCATACATTTCAGAAAAGAACCAATTAGAAATAAAAAAGGTAGTTCTTGCGAATGAAGCCATCCATGAATAAGGTCGGAGAAATTGGAGTTTTGTCACTCATTTTATAGGAGGCTTCGGAACTAATAGTGTTCTGGTTTTTGTCTGTTATGACGTGGAGTGTTACTGATATTAGTGATATTTTTTTTACTGATAATTTGTTTTATGTGAAATGCAAAACGAAGCCGTGATTGTTGAAAGTGTAATTAGGCGGTACAGACTTATATTTCCACTTGAAGTGATATAAAACTTCAAATAAAGAAAAATGATGCATAATTTTATGATTTTTATTACTAAATGTCTAGTTTTCTAGGTGACAATCGGTGAATACGGCTTTAAAACACGACAATTGATTAGCCGCCAATTTTTCACATCATACAGACCGAGATATTCCACGATATGGATGCGTAAAACATGATAAAATCGTGCACAGCAGACTAATTTTATGATATATACATGCATTGGTTCAAAAATTGGATAAACTTTATTTTTCACCAGTCACTCGTTCCATATTACTCTAATAGTTTGTTCCAGCTAAATGTTTCGTTTATTCTCAAATAACCAGGGAACCTGGATGATTAGTACAATCGTTGATTAATTTATGAAGTCGTTTGTAGCTTTATCATTTTATATACACTGCTTATATTGGACATCTCACAAAATCATTATCTTTTATAAATATTTGTTTCTTCTTCAATTGTTGCAAAAATCAGTGTCTCATGATTCTTTACATGTATCAAAAGTTATTTAAACTTTCTTATGAAGCACCCACGCTTCAAATACCATCCTTTAACATCTTAATTGCCTGTACCAAGTCAGGAATATGACAGTTCTTGTCCATTCGTTTTTGATGTGTTTTGTCATTTGATTTTGCCATGTGATTATGGTTTTTCCGATGACATTTTCCTCTGAGTTCAGTATTTTTGTGACTTTACCTTTTAACATCTATTCTAAACAGAAAAGTAATAAGAATGGTAAACAAGTTGGTTATTCGCGTGGCTGTGAACATTAATCAAAACCAGTTCTGTACCTTTAAAGCTACCTGTAGAATTGTTCAGTATGTAACATGCGTAATTAGGTATACACGATCTACGTATTTCAATAATTGAAGGTTTGTCATTTTTTTGTTTTATGTTTTATAATATATTTTGTTTGTATAGTTTAAAATGACTTTATTGAAATTAAGATGCGATAGTAGGGTGTCCAGTCAGCAAATTCGATCTATTTCGATTAAGAGAATAATACACGGCTGTATTTTATATCAATGACTTCAATTCCGGTCAAAGATCAAAGCTAAAATATCCCAAAGTCACATCTTAGACTAGACAAATTTCAGCCCCTTCATATACATGTATATGTTTTAAGCAAAATAAATTTAAAGGATTTAAAGGATTATAATTGTTGTCTCTATATTTGGACTGATTTGACTGTTCAAATTAGGATTGAAGATTGCCATTCAGCTCGTAATTTACAAAAGCCTTGACCCTTTAAATTTCCAAATTTAGAATTTTTACACAAGATTTGATACAATTTTCTTTTGGTTAGTGTGGAATCACATACAATTATATTTTGTTTCAAAAACAAGACTTAGTGTGATTTGAATTAGCAGGTCTGAGTAAATCTTTTCTCTACAGAAATGAGAAATACTCCAAACTGTGTAAAATTGAGAAGGGGTGTCTGTCATAGTTATGAAACTAAATATGAAAATTGGAAATAGTTTAATCGCCCCAGCTAATATACCATGTATACCTATATGACTTATTGAGCATTTGGCTATACAATTGACATGAAGTTAAAGTTTGTCTACAAAAAGAGGGTTTTGAACAGCATCGATATTTTCTACAAACACTTGTAAACAGCATTAAAAAATTGAAGAAGTAAGTAATAGCTAGTAGTAGCTATTACAATCATTGTCCATTGTTAGTATGAAACTTCACTGACCAGCGATAGGTCATTGAGTTAATTTGAGTTTAGTGTTATTCTTTTGTTAACTTACATTCGGTGCACATAGAAAATACAATATGATTATGGTGGTAGCAACGGCGATAACTATTTGTAAAGCTTTGCATTTTACAGAGTAGAGGATTTGGAAGATCCATACTTTACATAATGATAGCTCCACTGTATTCCAAAGTTTCTATCTAAACTTGACTTTGACTCTATGTTTAAGGTTCAGTGTTTGTTTTTGTGTCGTGAACATCTTATTTATCATGAGTTCTAGGATAACTACATTTGGTTACTTTATGTTTTCCTTGTAAGGTCTATATGTCCGCCAGACATGGTCCACCTGACCTCGACCTTATTTCATTAGGCAGTAAACACGGTGAGGTTTCATTGATCAGGTTCGTATCGCAGGTACTATACGTAGTTAGAAAAAATATATTTGTATGGAATGATAGTAAGGTGTGTATGTCTTGGTGACAGAGATCGACTGACCTAACATCATTTACATTGATCACTGATAATGTCAATCGTATGATACACTCATTGCATAATCAAAGCATGCATTACCTGTAGAGATCATAAACAAAAACCTCATATCACATCATAGTTTTTGCGGTAATGATGTGTATGGTCATATTTGTCTCAAACTATTGAGTATATTCATTCACTAGCACGCAATAGGGGACGTCCATTTTATTTCTGGAGGGAGAAGTATTTTGAAAATGATTACTTATTACTTGGCCTGGTATGAACTAATCGGAGTATTGAAGTACTGAACATCGGATGACCGCAGGTTCTTGTGGATGGTCAAAAGCACATGTCACAGAAACAGATCACATCTCTATACTTGAAACTGAGATATGTTTTTTTTTTCTAATACAAGTTCGTGCATGGATGACGAATAAATGAAAGGAAATTCAACTACGCAGCAATAACTATTATATATATTGTAGTGATACAATCAGTATACCTGGGACTATTATACTAATATAATAATAGTCCCAGAGTATACACTGGTTTGTTGCTATAAATTATATAAATATAACGGTTGCATGTATATTTAATTTTCACCTATTTGTATATCATTCTTTTCTACTATTCTAATTATAGTGCAGTGCAAGTACATGGTGGACACTCTTCTGTTAAAAACAAAATCGAGTTTTCTAAAAGATTGGATATGAGAAGCCATTTATTTTTTATATGCAAAACAATAACAGAGTTATCGGTCCTTGCCGGGAGTGTTGCAAAACGTTCTTGAGATATTCTTCCGTAAACATTAACACAATTTCTCGGTACGTGTGCATAGATATCATTAATGATTTTTTTACTTTTATATATATATATATAGTAACGACAACACATTTTCAAATTACTAATTTGTGTTTTAATAAAAACATTTATAGGAATATCCACTGAACAAATGAATTCGAAACAAGCGATAAATAATGTTATTTTGCACTTGATAATGACCGCTGATCGAAATTTTTTATAGATCGGTTGAAAACCTCAAACTTATTTGCTAATAGAAATTTAGGTCTTAGACATGTTAGAAATACATCGAAATGACCTCACGGTCATCTCGTTGTAAAAATGAATGACTTTTCACAAGACATGATACAATGTTTTAATGCAATATGTAATGCAGGAAAGTTGAGGATACAAATATGTAACGGAAAAATCAACGACAAATAAGCATGTATATCAACGAATTGAAAGCCGCCTGCAGTCCACGACTCGTTCAGTATTGTTGTTGTCATACATGAGACCATCGTTCCACAATTTAATCCAGACTGTACCGTTTATAAATTTGATTTTACTTCTTTTGATTTCTCGCAATTGACAGAATACTAGGATGTCTAAATACAGAGTACGTAACATGTCAAAAATTTTTTAGAACATGTAGTCAAACGTCAGTTATATGAATATAGACTACAGCACGAGATTATTTCAGTTCAGTTTGGTGGAAAGTTTACTGCTTTCTCTAATTAAGTCATGTATAGAAAGCATTTAACTGTAAGCTTTCTCTCAAAACTATACTGATTAAAATCTTGAATTTACTTATTTACCTTGTTCTTGCTTGACTGAGTACCAGGATATTCATGAAAACTCATAAAAGGTGGGCCTGTCGAAAGAATATAATTCGGAAGTCAAAAGTCGGAAATATGAAAATGGTTTTGCAATCATTTTGTTGCTTACCCTATAAGGTCATTAACAAGGACAGTCATTCAATACTTGTCTCATATTTGTTTGTTGTGTTGATGATTTATTGGTTTTAATTGATCAGTTAACAGTTTATTCTTATTAAGGTCGGATAAATATGCTTTGTGTCGGTGGTTCAAAACTTTAAACTTTATATTGAATGTACTGTTTTGTTATGATTGTAGTTTAAGAATCAAATATGTCCGTTTCTTCCACATCCGGAATCTAGCAAATGAAGTCTATTATGGTTTTGCATTATAATGTACCTTATAATTAGCCGTATTTAGCACAACGTTTTTGAATTTTGGGTCCTCAATGCTCTTCAACTTTGTAATTGTTTGGCTTTATAACTTTTAGATCTGAGCGTCACTGATGAGTCTTGTGAAGACGAAACGCGCGTCTGGCGTACTAAATTATAATCCTGGTACCTTTGATAACTATGTACACCACTGGTTCGATTCCACTGCTGGTGGACGTTTCGTCCCCGAGGGTACCACCAGCCCATTAGTCAGCACTCCGGTGTTGACATGAAAATCAATTATATTGTCATTTTTATAAATTTCCTGTTACAAATAAAGGCAACAGTAGTATACCGGTGTTCAAAACTCATAAATTGATAGAAAAAAAGAAAAAAAATCCGGGTCAAAACTTTGAATTTTTCCAAAAACTAAGGATTGTCTTATCCCAGGAATAGATTACCTTAGCCGTATTTGGCACAACGTTTTGGAATTTCGGGTCCTCAGTGCTATTCAACTTTGTATTTGTTAGGCTTTATAACTTTTTGATCTGAGCGTCACTGATGAGTCTTGTGAAGACAAAACGCGCGTCTGGCGTACTAAATTATAATACTGGTACCTTTGATAACTAATTTGACCTTAATCGCCCTCGGTTTGATGACAACAAAAATGCGTTTTGTGCTATAAATTATACACCAGCATGCCTTAATGAATGTATCAATTGCTATATTTAAATGCACAGTAGCAAATTACAAGATATTGTCTCTTCTCTGTGTAAAAGGGAGAGGGTCAAACCGTTAAGATCAAAGTAATTCACATATTTAGCTATTAAGCTACTGATTGCTCCTCATGAAAAAGGTGTAACGTAAGGTTGATAAGCAACAAGGGAGGAGCATCTATCTTTGTATGTGATTAAACTTTGAAGAATTGGATTTTTCGATAATGCACTTAGAATGGGATACTCAATTAAAGGTAGAACAAACAGCCTTTATTAAAGGCAATTGGACATGATGTTTTTTTAATAACTTGACTTCGTTTATGCCCGCGTCACACTGTCCCGATTTTTACGCCGATGGCAACACGATAATGGAAATTTTCAAAATCGGGACTGATCGTATCCAGATCGGGCTATTCGTAGTGCCATCTTTAACCATCGTAGATCCATCGGCCACTTTTTCTAGCCTTCGGGGACAACTTCGGGAAGGGTTCTAAATTTTTTAACATGTTAAAAAATCCCCGAAGGTGCGTCCGATGTTGAGGGTTCGTATTGAGTTCGTATCACCATCCTCACCATCGTAATGTCACCGGGAATGCATCTTTGCACATCGTATTGCATTCGTGTTTCCATCGTTTCCATCGGGCAGTTTTGACATTACGATGTCTACACGAATGAATCACGAAGATACCCGAAGGTCTTACGATGGCAACACGACTTCGTGAAGACCTCGTAATCCCGTCGTGATGCCATCGAATAAAAGTACGAAGGCGACAAGATGGAACTACGACGGCAATAAATCCAGCTAAATGTAAGTTAATTTTCGCGCTAAAATACATTTAAAGTGACATGCGCGATATGCACTGGTCAGTCTAATACGACAGTTGAGAAAGACTTTCACAAAACATGGAGCTCATATCATATGATTCTATGAGAACAAGAAAGGCGACAGCGTTGTTTCTATTAATTCAAATGGAACAAGAGCAGCTATTACAGGCTCAGGATTTACTTTTACAAGTAAAATATTATTTTTTGTCAATTTTTCATATCAAGTAACATAATGAAAATCATAAACGCGCCTCGTACACCAACACTGCAGGTACACGTATATAGGTAAACCAACTTTTTCTTCATTATTCTGATTTTTTATGTATTGTCTGAGTTGTTGTCACACGAATGTTTACTCCATAACCATTTTGTTTTCTATATGTCATATTTTGCCGCATTTGTTGCTTTCCCCACATCCTTCCTGTTGTCTATATTATTATGATATTCTCCTGGAAAGAGCTCTTTTTGAATAAAAGGGATCAACGAACCCATTACCTTACCTTTAAGATAGATCAGTAAACATGGGCATAATTATGGGTGATTATTCAGACTAGTGCACACATTTTACAGTTCAAACAAGGCAATGCCGAGCGTGGCATCCACTCGTATGTAACATATTGGGGACAAATATGGACACTATATTTGTATATGACACATGCAGAAAATGGTAAATTGAATATGCATATTTGATACATAAACTATTTTTTTAGAAATCAACCAAAACATTCAGTAACTGGAAATATCTTTAATATTGTCTTTAGAACCAGCAGGTAAAAAATGAGCAACCAATTTCCTGTGTATTATGCTATTTCAAGGAGAAAAAACAAGTCCATCTGCATGACCTTGACCTTTGGCCTTGAACGTAAAAAAATTGAGATCATTACAAGGAGGAACAATATACCAAATGTGGTTTAAAATCTTTTGAAGCATATTGGTTTTAGAGTGTCCACAAGGGTGATATTGTCTTGTATTACAACTGCCACTGTGACCTTGACCTTTGAACTTTAAAGTCAATAGCGCTTAAGATATTCTTAACGAGTAACACCATACCAAGTTTTGAGCATTTTGGTTCTAGAGTGTCCATAACAATTTAATCTACACGCAACTTACATGTAGTAGGCGAGGGGATAATACACTAAGTTTTATAAGAATTAGAAAAAAAAGATCGATTTCCCGCCATGCATGGCAGACTTGTACAGAAACGATATGTTGTCGAAATTCTGTCCGTATCTTTTAGACATCGTATGGCCATCGCGCCATCATCGTAATCCATCGTGTAGCCTTCGTAATCCATCGTGTAGTCTTCGTGATCCATCGTGTAGGCTTCGGCTGAGATATGAAGCTTAAATACCCGTCTTCGGTTAACCTTCGTATGTCCATCTTTTGCTGTCGTATATAATTTCGGCACCATCGTATAGACTTCGTTATTCATCGTACTTGCTTCGGTCACTTTTTGGTATTTTAACGAGATCGGGACCAACTTCGTACGAACTTACAATTTTCGCATTCGGGTGTCCATCGTATATAAAAATCGGGACAGTGTGACGCGGGCATTAACCATTCCTGCTTTCCTAGTTTGTAACTTATAAATACTCATTTATATCTTAACACTCGATATTTAAACCATCACCATTTCTCCGTCTTGAATTTAAAATTAATGAGTCCATCTGTAGTCATGGTCACAGTCATTTGTATTACGAAATAGTGCAATAAAATCTAAACAGCAATGGTACAATATAGTCCATTAGGTCGTGTGTACCCTAGATACATAATTGAACAAAGGATTGCCTGCTTATTTATATAATATTTTTTATTGGTATCAATAATCAATTCGATCGACTCATATCATGTGGATGATTCAATTTTCTTTTATAAGCAAATTTTAAATACGTGTATGAATATTGTTAACGTTAAATTTATTTGTTTTATAAATCACGCCTGGGTAGTTTTAATGATTTAAATATAAAGTTTCAAAACATATACTAGTATTATAGATTGACACGAAAATCACGTGATTGTTATATGTGTATAAATGTTAGCTTCTGTTGTCGTCCATTTAATGTTATGTATTATAAGTACTGTAAATAGGATAGAAACATTACGTTCAGAGCAATACATATTATCACTTTTAGTAAGTCCAGATTTTGACATACAAGAAGCAAGTATGTAAACACAAATAATACACAAATTAAACAAGAATTCAACATTATTAAACGAACAATTTATAAGAGTCCATTAAGTCGAGTGTAGTGTACCCTAGATACATATTTGAATAAAGGATTGCCTGCTTATTAAAATATTTTTAATTTTTGGTATCAATAATCAATTCGACTCATATGATCTGGATGATTCAATTTTCTTTCATAAGCAAATTTTAAGTACGTGTATGAATATTGTTAACGTTAACTTTATTTGTTTTATAATTCAACTTCACGCCTGGGTAGTTTTAATGATTTAAATATCAAGTTTCAAAACATATACAAGTATAATAGATTGACACTAAAAATCACGTGATTGTTACATGTGTGTAAATGTTCGCTTCTGTTGTCGTCCATTTAATGTTATGCATAAAAAAAAACTGTAGGTGGCACGGTAGTATTTGCATTCCAGAATTTAGGTTGCTCTTTTGTGTACCCTACTTAGGTAAATGTATATAAACAGTGTGATTGGACAAAAAATACAGTATCAACATAACATACTTTCCCAAAATGAGGGAAGAATCAGGTGTAGAAAAATATGAAATAATTTTACATACAGATGAAAATGAATTTTTGAGATTTTTTAAAAATTTTGTATTCACTGCACCATAAAAGACCTAAAAGTACTAGTGGCCTTAGGTTTTTAAAAATAGCAAAAAAAGTAAACGGTCATGATACATATTCAAATTCATTTCTGAATAGTAAAATGGAAGTACTTCAGTTAACTGTGAATGTAGAATTTTTTGCAGTGATAGAAAGTGGTGAAAATTCTAAAAAGGCTATCACTATCCCTTATGGGCCAGGAAATACTACCGTGCCACCTTAAGGGGGATATATATTTTTACACTAAATCAATAAATGAACTTTTTTTACCTATGCAATTTGTAAGTTTATCAATAAAAAGTTGATATAGGGCAACTATGATAAAACCAAGCCTTAAATTCCACCCCTGAGAGTAAAAATTGCTGATTAAGCAAATTTGCCTGATCTGTAGGTAATAATGTAAAAAATTACCTAGAAAGTAGAACTTCATTAGTTATATATGTAACTTGCAATACATTTTTAATAATACATGCTCGCTTTAACTTTTCGCAGTGTCTGACACATGTGCAACCACTGAAATTTGAGACGCGACATTCTTCGGTTGCATGTACATCCTATTATTTTCACCGAAATAAATAAATTGCATAATTTCTTATTTTTTTCAACACAAGTACAGCTATACTAGTTTTCTTAAGGTTTAATTTGTAGTTCTGATGTAACATTACACCAGAAGGAGCTTTTGGGGAACCAGTAAGTGGTTAAGGGGTCCTTACTTATTCATTTAGCTCTCATATTGGTTTGAAAAAGAGATAGAAATAGGGGTTTCTATGCATTGACTAGACATTATTTTTGACAAAGAATGTATTTATGATGTGATATCACCATGATTAAATGGTTTATTCATTTTCCATGCAAATACCATTAGTTGCTAAGATTTTCTGACAGTGAAAAGCACAATAAAGGCAAATTGATTATGTAAGGGGACATACTTTAACTTAATGCATACATGAGAAATAGACAAACAGTCAACTTAGAGATGTATTCTAGTACATGTTTTGTCAAACAGATTTTTGAATAATAGTTAACTGCAATCTAAAGACTCTTGTTGTATTGCCCTCATAATCTGGAAATGTTTACAGTAATATAAGGCATGCTGTAAAATGTGGAATGGACTTTAATATCAGTTTTCATGATTTGGTGCTTAAACTGTTTTTTTTCAGTCAGATTAACCATACACAGAGTTGGAAATCCAATAATTCCTCCTGAATCACCATGTTTGACTTCTGTGTTGATTTGAAACATCATATATTTGGGTTTTGTTCACTCCTTAAGTAAAAATGGTCAGATGAAAAAAAAGTGAAAATCTGCCAGATGGGGTAGGGATGTAATGTTTCATTGTTTTTGGTAAGAAAAATTGCAGACTAGTATTCTTTATTGAAATATGTTCCAAAGTAAGAAGTCTATGCATCATAGGTGTCATGACTGGTTTCAAGTTTGTTATGTCTTGGTTAAGTAAAATTCTAAAAAGGCTATCATTATCACTTATGGGCCAGGAAATACTACCGTGCCACCTGTAAATAAGATAGAAACATCACGTTTAGAGCAGTACATATTATCACTTTTAGTAAGTCCAGATTTTGACATACAAGAAGCAAGTATGTAAACACAAATAATACATTAATTAAACAATAATTCAACATTATTAAACGAACAATTTATAAATCAAAAATAAAAGAGATCAAAAATTTGCATCGTCCTTTCCGTTTTCCCATCTCTTTTCCCTTTTCTCAATTACTATTTAAGCGCGTAAATAATCACTTGATTAATAACACATATATACGTTTAGATACGTCAACGTATCAGATACGGATACGCTACGTCAATAAATGTCCCACTTCTAATAAACTGTGTGAGTATAAGGACGTTTCACTTGCTATAGCGGTATCAAATGGGGCCTCACAGGGTTGCCCACTTGGTGAAAAAAAATCATTTCGTAACCCGACAATTCAATCAATGTGTGAAAATGTCTCATCTTCGAAACCAACCATTTTTTAAATCCAAATTTACGATATTGACAGAGTATTGAAAGACAAGGCTACCGTTGTCACCTATGCAGTCAAGATTCTACTTTTGATTATTTGAAAACCTGTAATCGATTATAGCTGGTAAATGAATACAATTGTTGTATTTTGTGTACTTTTTTATTGTTTCTTTTTTTCTTGGCATTGTCATTTTTTTTCGATTTATTAGTTTGGTCTCCTAAACTTTGTAAGTGTCTTTGCAAAAAACCGTGTGTTGCTAGATCTTCCAAGTGTTCCACAAAACCGCTGTCTAAATTATAACATCAATTTTATCAGCAATCTAAGCCGGGCTATTGTAAAACAACCTATTCTACAGGTGGCGTGAATCAGATGTAGATACTTACAAAATTCAAAGATCTTTTAGAACACATACTATCTAAGACTATTTCATCTTGCAAAAGTACTAAAACATTTGACTTTTCTACACCTTACAATAGTATTCTCCATTCCAAACTAAACAATAAATGCGTTATGTAGGACAATGAGCATGATTAGAACCTAACTTATTTTGTAAGTACATAAACGTGTATCTGTATTCATCAGCATTTCAAGTGATTATTCGAAAACATCAACGCACTATATTTTACGATTATCTTTTCATTCACACATAGAAATTATACAGAAATAGATAAAACGTTATAAAATGTCAAATTGTTAACGAAATTGGAATATATCAAAAGACATACAATCGCAATAAATTTGGAGTCAGGATCGTAATATTCTTAAGTATTTTCTTTAATTGTGTAAAATGGCAATAAAACAATCTTATTTCATTTTCCACATTTTCCACAAACCCAGCCAAAAACTTCGGGTGAGCTCCTGAAATTATCTTATATTTATTTTCAATTAACAAAACGTGGAACCTTATACCCAGTATTTCAAGAGATTTTTCCATAAATACGAATAATTTTATACGTTAATTTATCTATTCACATTGAGATATTAAACATCAGGACTGGTGAAAGTCTTCTATCCCCTATAGTTACTATTTCATGCGTATCTGTCGTATTGAACAACTCTTTGACTATACAAAAAGCAATACATACAACATAGACGTCAACCAAATTGCAGAAATGGCAAAATTGACACATTATATAAATTTACCTTAGTTGAAATACCATCATATATTTTCCCACACTAGTCTTTTTTTAAATTTCCACTTTTGAAAAAAATGTGCCTATTTTATCTTTGTTTCAAATGGCTAAAGAAAATTGGCACGAGTAAAATTTTATCCTGTCCAATAAATGACCATTATAGTAAAAAAAAAAATATTGTTTCATGGCATATAAGAAACTAGCCATCACTAGAATATTATAAATCTTTTTCGTCCGGTGTACAAACTTCATGTAACCTTAAGTTTTAAAATATCCTATAGAAATACCAAAATAAAAAATTACTGGTGGATTGAAACACCCAAGATATATGTTTATGACCAAGATTTTTCCTAAAAAGAAATGATGGATAAATTCAAGGGAATTTTATTTTCGATCCTTTTTCGTATGAAGCAGGATGTAATATGATTTGTTGGTATTACACATTTTAACTTTAGAATAAAAGTTACTTTTTCAGATGTGGATTTAAAGACCAAGAATAAATAGTCGACATCATTTACAGTAGACACCCCAACCGGTGACGATGGTTGATTTCTCCAGGCTTGGAAGCATGTAATTAGATTTTCATTCTTCTATTAATACTGCTATAACATCGTAATATTTAACATATAATCTATGCAAATTTCTTTAAATTGTCGGTTAAGATTACATTCCACTTGCACTCGGACTGTTTTTCTGTTCACAAATCAATGACTTTTTCTCAAATCTCCGATTCTGCACCATTACACGTATTCGTTTGAAAATTTGAAAATCTTAAATATCTAATCAACGTTAAAGTCTGGTAAACTTCTTTCGGCTGTAAAAATACGGTCTTGTTATCTTTCGCTGAATCCAAAGACAAGGGCGTTATTAGAAATTACCTTAGATTTCTGTTCATATACTGATCATGATTTGTAAAATCGGCGTAACAGATGTAAGCTCTTGATACCGAAGAGTTTAAGAATGTATCATAAATAATCACAGTTGTCTTAGTGTGGATAACATTCTTCAACACGAAAGGTCGATTGCCAGTAGAATCTACCTTGTGTTTTATAAAAAGTCGTCGACCAGGTTTTTATTTCTTATACATAAAATTACCGTTGACAATATGGAGTATTCTATTTTCAAACATACAATCACTGAAAACTCAAGTAAACAATAAATATGTTTTATTCCAAATTGATATGTTTTACATGTAGGCATTTCCATTGTTATGGAAATACGAATGATCTATCGTATTTTTTTTCATTGACCTAAAATATAAAATATAATAATTTACGAATTTCGAGGAAAATTCAAAACGGAAAATGCCTTATCAAATGGCTCAAACACATTAAAGGAATTGATAACAACTGACACACAAGTACATTCATTAATGTATGTCAAAGGAGTGAAAAAACAAACATGAAAACTACGATTTTGAAGGCTGACATTCTCATCACGTTACGCTTATGTTGACTTTCTTTTGGCGTGTTTTACCTTCCATATTACGACTTATATTAATAATGGTAGAAAGTCAACATGAATAATAAAGGCAACAGTAGTATACCGATGTTCAAAAGTCATAAATCTTTTGAGAGAAAACAATTTTGGGCTACAAACTGAAATCAACACATCAACTATAAGATAAAAGCAACGGAACAACATAACAAGTGCAAACAAAAAGAAGGAACAAAAGTGGGTTGAACCTGGTTTGTGTCTAGCAAAATTTATTCTTTTTATGGCAAGGTCAAATATTCCCCTTAAATAACACAATGATTAAAGTCGTTAAGATCAAATATTCCCCTTAAATAACACAATGATTAAAGTCGTTAAGATAGGCTTATATTTCACTCCATATATACACTTACATTGACATACATATACATACCATGAGTCTTGCAATTGGCATTTAGACCCACAACACGATTGTAAATATGTAATGCGTATTCTTCTTATCTTTCTTTCTACTTAAATGTCTAAGAAGCTGAAACACATTGCTTTTCTAACTATTTTAGTTTCCATTTACACTAATTTTGAAGGAATATTTTCAACGGTATGTTCTTTTTTAATGTTTGGCGTTAAATTAATGTTATGAAAAATTTAACCATATAACATTCCACTCTTTTTGTAGATGTGAACGTATGAATTGGTTGTCTTGTATTTTATTGGTTACTGCATGTGCTGCATCTGTATTTTGTGTTCATCCTCCTTCAGGTCAGTTTTGTTTGATTTGATATACAGGCGATGATTAAATGCACACCTAATGTATACAGACTTTCATATATACTTAGTAATTCAATGTTGTTTTGTATTTAGAATGATTATATCCACATAGTCCATATCTGTATTTAGGTATTCGACAAGTTCAGAAAAGTTAATTATAACTTTTGATTGTGTAATAACTGTAATCGTACAAAATTCATTCTATTACAACGATGTTCAAACCTAACATCTGGAATGTGAATTTGAATAATGATTTAAGTCAGTCATTGCGGTCTAGTGGCATCATGCCCAGACTGTAGACAAATATTTTCCGTTCAGAATACACGGCTGTTCAATCCTTTCATATAAAAAATCGCCTTTGAGAGGATAAAAGATCGTAAGTCAAAAGTTATAATACTGAATGTTATCTCAGGTGGATTATAAAAAAAACTTCAGTTAGAATAGTAGACCTATTTTGGTTAAGTGTTTGCGACTTTATATCTTGTTCTAAAACTTACCATTCGTAAGTCTATACGAGTATGACCATTATATGATTCTAATAAAGCAAGATATATCAGCCTTTTAGTGAAATTGCATACAAACAGGTACTTTGTGTACATGTACGTATCTATGCAAGATTATTTGATTACTGTCTGTCAATATTGGATTAAAAAAATTTAGAGACAGATTATATATCGAGCTCGGATATCATTTGGATATCAGTAAGCTTTGTCATTTGAACGACATTTTTTTTAAACTTTGCTATATAAACGGAAGGTTTGCTAGCATTAAAACCAGGTTCATACCATCATGTTTTCATTTAGATGTTCTGTACCAAGTCAAGATATGGCAGGTGGTGTTATCAAATAGTTCTTTTTGATACTATTGAAGCAGATCAGTTTTCAAAATATTTGACCTGCTGGGAAATTTAAAAGTGTTATTATACAAACATATT
Source organism: Mytilus galloprovincialis (assembly GCA_037788925.1). NCBI lineage: Eukaryota > Metazoa > Mollusca > Bivalvia > Mytilida > Mytilidae > Mytilus > Mytilus galloprovincialis. Next base: position 89,080,663 of record CM075337.1, read on the forward strand.
CAGACTTCAATAAAACTTTTGTTTCTTGATAAAATGTGTAATATCTTAATATTCTTTATGTGACCGTCACAAGTGCTAAAGTCTAGTGATTTTTCGTTTGTTGCTGTTTGCCATCATTGTTTTTTCTTCTTTTTTCTGTTTGTTTAAATCGGGAAGGTTTTTTTTGGGGGGGTTTAAAATTTTGAATTATCATAAATTTTCTCATCCAGGGCATTAATATAATAATGCATGGTATGAGTTTTTCTATCATTAAAAATATTTGTTATTCTTAGTTATCTTACTGATGATATGGGCAGACATTTAACTGGTTCGCTCGATGCCGGCATAGTTCATTCTAAATATACAAATCATTTTAATAAAAAAAAGTGGATTCTTGTGTCAGTTTTAAAAATTAAATTGATCCGGTCAGAACAAATATATGTACTGCCACTTGGAAAAAACCCCAAATATTTACGAAATAAATAAATAACAAAATTACCGACCCCCGATTGTTTCTTGTAGTTTGTGCAAGTTTTTTTTGTTAACTTGAAACCATTGTTATACAAACTTTAAGTTTTAACTATTGAACAATTTTATTTGACATAAACTCATCATAGATACCAGGACGAAATTTAGTTTATATGCCAGATGCGCGTTTCGTCTACAAAAGACTCATCAGTGACGTCCGAATACAAAAAAGTGAAAAAAGCCAAATAAAGTACGAGGTTGAAGAGCATTAATGTATTGGATCTCGGCTTGTTTCAATCAAACAGAGACGTTGAAATTGTAGAATATTTGATCGTACATTGTGTAGGCTATTTTCAAACTTATTTCGTTAATGTATTGGATCTCGGGGATCGGCTCGTTTCAATCAAACAGAGACGTTGAAATGGTAGAAAAATATTCTTATCGGACATTGCCTATGCTGTTTTCAAACTTATTCCGTTTCTACTATTAGGTGTACTTATTGGTATTTTAACCTGTAAAACATGGATTTGTTATAATTGGAATTTGGCAGTGCACCAAAACTTACCTGTTCTTGATCTGTTGCAAATATTCGATCGATATTTTGCCTTTTGCCATTTTTAAAGTTATTTTTGCCAGATAAAAAACCTCATCATACATACCAGGATTGAAATTTTATATTTACGCCAGACGCGCGTTTCGTCTACAAAAGACTCATTAGTGACGCTCGAATAAAAAAATGTAACAAAGACCAAAAAAAGTACGAAGTTGAAGAGCATTGAGGACCAAAAAATCCTAAATGTTTTGCCAAATACAGCTATAGTAATCTATTCCAGAGGTAGAAAAGCCTTAGTCTTTCAAAAAAACAAAGTTTTGTTAATAGTTGATTTATAATTATGAACATACCAATGATAACACAAGTCAACACAGAAGTGCTGACTCATGGGCTGGAAAGTAGTGATAACCATACATGTATTTAGTTGGTAATTGCGTGTTTCTTACTTTTGATGTAACACTACTTTCCTAAGTTACAACAACTGAACACCTTCACATATGTTCAATATTCACTTAATCCATCTTATAGTGGATCTGTTTTAAAATGTCAGTCAATAAATGATTATCGTATCACATTAAAATTATCGAAGCACTTTTGAGTACTAGTATGTTACATTTACTATGATTAGTAGATATTACCGTTCGGTTGATTTATGAATTTTCAGATATCCCTATTACTTGGAACTTACCTTCTAAACCTATCATATTTGGTAGTAATGGTGAGCTTTCATGTTATATTGGTGTAGAAGATAACAAGTGTAATAGACAGGTTCGTCAGTGGATTGGAGGAAGCAAATACACATTGTTATGTCAAAATATGAATTGTCCAGAAGACACTAAATACCACGTGAAAGAAGGAGCACCATGTGTATATACATTGATGATTCATAATTTTTCAATGGATGACCTTAATTGTGACTATGCTTGTTTGTATGGAACAAAGTCGCACAGGATGACCTTACCACTAAACCGCAAAGATTTTGTCTGTACGTATAATTATCGTACTTGTTATTTTCGTATGTAAAAGTAGCGATAATTTATTACCCATTTCTTTTATATGATTTTAGTTTAAAGCAACTATATGTACACGATTTATTTGTTTTACAGTTTGATTTATAAGTAATACCGACTTAATTAGATAATTCTATAAATTACGAAATTACTAACACGATTTTATATGTATATTCTTGTAACTTTTATAAAATAATTCAAATAACATATTTACAAGCCTAATCTCGATTTATATCCATTTTAAGAAATTTACATGTGACGTAATATTTTTGTTGTGTTGTTACATTCTAGTGACGCATAGTTCGTAATTTCTATTTTTTTTGTTCTGTTCTAAGTTATGTTTTGGGTTTGCGGTGTTATTCGGTTTTCAAAACGTCGAAATGTACTATGATATTATTCATTTATATATCTCTCTATCCTGAGTGTTTTTGCATTTATTTTTAGTGTTTTTCTGTTGTGTACTGTTGTCATTTTAGCAGTATACTACACATTACAATTACGTGCGAAGTTTGGCTAACCACAAAACCGACTATTTATTCTTAAATTGTCATTTACCAATTCATTCATATGGCAGTTGTTATCTAATAGTTCGTTTTTATGTATGTTGCATTGTTGTTTTTTGTTGAACATCGGTGTTTCTGTTGTTTCGTTGTTTTCCCCTTATAATTGATGTGTTTCCTTCGGTTTTTCTTATCCCAGATAAAGATTACCTTGGCCGTATTTGGCACAACATTTTGGAATTTTGGATCTCAATGCTCTTCAACTTTGTACTTGATTGGCTTTATGAATATTTTGATATGACCGTTACCGATGAGACTCATGAAGGCGAAACGCGCGTCTGGCGTACTAAATTATAACCCTGGTACCTTTGATAACGTTTAGTTTGTAACCCGGATTAGTTTTCTCTCAGTCCATATATGACTTTTGAACAGCAGTATACTACTGTTGCTTTATTTTTACAGATTTAACCGACAAAACTTTATGTACCATTAACTAACAACATACACTTTTAAGACTCATACAAATAATTATGGTTATACTTAATAAAACAGTTCTTGTTAAATTGTACATATTCTGTTCCGTATTAAGTGGATAAATTCAAAAAATATCAAGCAACAAAATTTTCAACTTCCTAAAGCAAATCAAGTTAAGAATGGATATTGGGAATATAATTGATTGATTCTGCTAACCTTTTTGACCCTTTCGACTATGTAGCTCAGTTTGGTTTGTTCACGCATCGTTGTTAATATAATGGAATTTAATGCAACTGTCATACAAGTGAGAGGTTAAGCAAGCTATAAAACCAGATTCAATTCACAATTTTCTAGATAAGAAAATGTCTGTACAAAATCAGGAACATGACAGTTGTTATCCATTCGTTTGATGTGTTTGAGCTTTTAATTTTGCCATTTGATTAGGGACTTTCCGTTTTTTTTTAATTTTCCTCGGAGTTCAGTATTTTTGAGGTTTTACTTTTTATAGCAGGTGTAGATAAATCCTAAAAAAGGTTGGGACTCAACTTATTTTTAAAGTGTTATTTTGATTTTAGAAAAGGAGTTTTTAGTTTCACAAATGTTTCATTGAAAAAGAAAAAAAAACATCATAGCTGATGGATTTTCATGCCGTTTCTTGTATTATGATCTTTCCATGGGATCGGAAAAACAGCAAGATCATTAAATTTTGTCAGCTTGAACAATTATGCAACACTGTGTACACCCTTTTAAATCTATTGCTGATACTTGTGGTTTACTTTGTTTCCAAACCGTTTATTCTCATCATTATTGGAAAACAATATGCTTTGTCACTATTATCTTTCGATATTGAAGCTCCTCAGTTTTCTTTGACAATGGAATTGCAGAAACAAGGTTCAGCAGCCGCCAAACCGTGATATGAATTTTGGGTCATGTTATGACTACGTTTTCAAGATATAATACTTGCATACTATTGTTAACAACTCACAAAGCAAATATAAACGAATTTCTTAGCTTTTTCTATTGTATTTCTAACTACAACTGGTACATTTTAATATAATTTTTAGCTGTTCCAGATGAAGTACGCAGAACTATTTCCGTTAAAGAAGGCAACATAGATATCCAGATGTATATTAGAAATGTGTTTCCGAGTCCGAATTGCTATGCATCGTTAATGGTAAGATAAAACATTAACAAAGATAATGATTTTATGTGGAGGATACAGCAATACAGAACTTTTTATTAATTTGGCAAAATGTAGTTTTTATCATCCTTTTTTGCAAAAGATAATAGAAAGAATGGTCACCGAAGTTTTTCTCACGCTATAGGTTGTAATAAATTGTTAGATTTTATATAGATAATGCATGGAAAATCTATTTTGTGCGATCAAAAGAAAGCTTCAACATAGGTTTTTAAGATAAAACGTAACAAAGATAACTATTATAATATAGTAGATAATACAAACTTCCTACAGGGGATATAATATGCAAACTACGCCACTTAATGGACGATGAAGAACACTTCTTTCTGGATTGTCAAATTAACAAAACAACTTCGTGATCATCTATTTGAATCATATATGATAATGTCTCTTACCCAAGAACAAAAGTAACAGAAATTATAAACTGCTGTAACATGGAACATGTTTTTAATATTGGGTCCTTTATTAGATAGTCGTTAGAACTGAGGGAAGACATCTAATAAATTTTTCCATGATTTTTTATTCCATATAGAATTGTTATTTTTTTGCATTATTATTAAGTCTTTCAACTTTTTTGTGGAAAGACTTATTGTTTTTGTTCTGATTATTATCATTATTAAGTCTTTCCACTTTTCTGTGGAACGACTTATTGTTTTTCTTCTGATTATTATTATTAGGTCTTTCCACTTTTCTATGGAAAGACCTATTGTATTTCTTCTGATTATTATTAGGTCTTTCCACTTTTCTGTGGAAAGACCTATTGTATTTGTTCTGATTATTAGGTATTTCCACTTTTCTGTGGAAAGACCTATTGTTTTTCTTCCGATTATTAAGTCTTTAAGACTTATTGTTTTTGTTCTGATTATTAGGTCTTTTCATTTTTCTGTGGAAAGACCTATTGTTTTTCTTCTGTTTTTTTTCTTTTTTTTTTCTTCCGCCTAATTTTGTTCTTGCGATAAATATTTGTTTCGCAATATGTCCCTTAGATATTTGGTATATGATATCGAACAGTTTATGCACTTTTGAAATTAACCCTGCGTAACCGAATACTTTTCTTTGTAGGAGTTATCTCCCCAAACATTGTTTTCCTTGTGTCCTTCCCAACCGTAAAAGATTACGAAAAATCTATTTTATAAAATTGCTCGATATATCCTTCGCATGATTTGTTCTATTTTGACCGAAGCGATATGAACGCTCCATATGAGGGTTATTTCCCCTTATGCATAAGTGATATGCATTTCTTTCTTGGAAACCATAAGTGATAGAGATCTAGGATCTTTTGATTTGAGGTCCTTGGTGCAAAAAAATGAAAATAAGTTCAAGGTCAAAGGTCAAGGTCATAATCTAATTTTTGAATTTGGCTTATTTCCACTCAGTTCCAGAAACGGTATAAGATATCAACAAATTCTTTTTTCTAAATTGTAAGTTGCGACATGACGTTACACGTAAATTTTGATTGCAAAGGTACGTTGAAAGTAAAAGGGAGTTTTCTCCCCTCTTGTATTTAAAAATATGCGTATGGTGATATAACTCATTAACCAAATATAATTAAGACCTATGGTCCTTGGTTTATGACCTTGAAATTGATCTCAAGGTCATAGCTTAAGTTTACGTTGTAGATTTTGACCTTTGCTTTTACCTCGTATGTATACATGATAAAGCCATGAGACGTTTGGCAAAAGGTATCAAACCATTTAACCTTGACAAAAACAACCGGAAGTGACCTTGTGTAAACCAGAAGTAGCTATTTTTTGTACTTTATTAATATAAAAGTATATAGAACCAGATATTTTTGAATCAGTGTCAATCAAATATTCAAATATTATCGAGAGTAACATTTTTCAAACCGGAAGTAACAAATTATCTCCCTTATTTAAAAAATATTGTATAGAAACCATATATTTTTGGAATCAGCGTACAATAAGCTATCATTTGACGATTGAAATGTCACTTTAAACTTAATTTTACAACTATCAGATTAAAATACATTGTTTTTTGGTGGAAAGACCTTCGAACAATTTGTTTTCATGTGGAAAGACCTATTGTTTTTCTTTTGATTATTTTTTCTTTTTTTTTTCTTCCGCCTTATTTTGTTCTTGTGGTGAATATTTGTTTCGCAATATGTCGCTTAGATAATTGTTGTTTGATATTGAACAGTTTATGCGCTTTTGAAATTTACCCTGCGTAACCGAATACTTTTCTTTGTAGGAGTTATCTCCCAGAACACTGTTTTCCTTGTGTCCACATCTCCTCCGCAACTGTAAAGGAAACCGACAAATTTATTCTATAAAATTGCTCTTTATATCCTTCGCATGATTTGTTCCATTTTGACCAAAGCGATATGAACACTCAATATGAGAGTTATTTCCCCTTATGCATTTGATATAAGTGATATGAATTTCTATCTTGTAACTATCAGTGATAGAGACATAGGATCTTTTGATTTGAGATCCTTGGCCCAAACAAATGAAAATTAGGTCAAGGTCAAAGGTCAAGGTCACATTCTTAATTTTGTATTTGGCTTATTTTTGCATTTTCTCAAACATTTTTAAAGATATATATAAAAGAACACGTGGAAAATGTTTGCTTTTTTGTAATAAAGATATGTTACATTTGGTCTGAAACAATCCAATGGCATCTTATAGGAGTTACTGTCCCTGAATTGTTCAATTATAAGGTTAATTGATTATTTCTTCCACTTGGTTCATTATAAGGCCATATGACCTTTCACAAAATGTTGGGTGACATATGACCTTGAAAAATGTCAGCCGGAAGTGATATTGAGAAAACCGGAAGTAGCTCTTTTTGCACTCTTTTCATGAAAAAGTACTCAAAATTCATACATTTTGTTATTTGAATTCATTAACTTATCACTCAAGACTCGAAATGACTTTTGATCAACCGAAAGTGGCCAATTATCTCCTGATTTTGAGCCAAATGATATAGAAACTATATATTTTTGGAATCAGTGTGCAAGAAGCTATCATATGAGACAGGAAGAAATTTACTTCACAATAAGTAGCAAATTATCTCCTTTATTTCATTCAAAAGTATATCGAAACTACTTATGGATCACATCAGTATAAAGTAACTTGCTTCTTTTCAAAATTCCTTTGATGTGGAAAGACCTTCAATTGTTCTCTGAACAATTGGTTTTTAATTTTTTTTTTTCGCCAAATTTTGTTCTTGCGACAAATGTGTGTTTCGCAATATGTTGCTTAGATATTTCTCATATGGTATCGTATAGTTTATGCGCTTTTAAATTTCACCCTGCTAAGGCGAACCATTTTCTTTGTAAGAGTTATCTCCCTATTCACTCTTTATCATCTGTGTGCATCTCCTTCGTGACAAAATTCCTTTTACAAATTGTTCGTTACATCCTCAGAAATGTTTGGCTTATTTGGATCAAAGCGATTCGATGATATTGTAAGGAGTTATCTACCATCACGAAATAAATTTGCCGGTTTGTTTTTTCAACTCATCAACCGTTAACCGTATAAGCCTGGGATATTTTTATGTGACGCCCATAGGTCCTCACTTCGAAAATGAGGTCAAGGTCAAAGATCAAGGTCAAGTTCTCAATTGTGACTTTTGCTTTTTTTTGCATGTTCTCCGACACTTTGAATGAAACATATAAAAGAACAAGTGCAAAATGTCTGCTTTATTGTAATAAAGATATGCTACATTTAGTCTGATACAATTTAATGGCATCTTATAGGAGTTAATGCCCCTGAAATGTCTTGATATGAGGTTATTTGATTATAACTTCAACTAAGTTCATTATAAAGCCATTTGACCTAGTACAAAAGTTAGGTGACATATGACCTTGAAAAATGACTACCGGAAGTGACCTTGAGAAAACCGGAAGTAGCCTTTTTTTTTATATAAAAGTACTCAGAATCCATATATTTTGTCATATAGATACATAAACTGATTACTGAAGACTACAAATGATTTCCAACAAACCAGACGTGGCCAATTATCTCCCATTCTACATAAAAAAGTATATAGAAACTATATATTTTTGGAATCAGTGTGAAAGAAGCTATCATATGAGACCGGAAGTGACATTTATTTCACCGGAAGTAGCATATTATTTCTCTTATTTCACTCAAAAGTATAATTACACCATTAGTTATCGCATCAGTATGAAGAAACTATCTTCTTATCAAAATTTCTTTGATTTGGAAATACTTTCAATTGTTCTCTGAACTATCGGTTTTTAATTAGGTCTTTCCACTTTTCTGTGGAAAGACCTATTGTTTTTCTTCTAATTATTTTTTTTTTCTTCCGCCTAATTTTGTTCTTGCGATAAACATTTGTTTCGCAATATGTCGCTTAGATATTTGGCATATGATATCGAACAGTTTATGCACTTTTGAAATTTACCCTGCGTAAACGAATACTTTTCTTTGTAGGAGTTATCTCCCCAAACACTGTTTTCCTTGTTAGCGCATCTCCTTCGCAACCGTAAAAGATTATGACAAATTTATTTTACAAAATTGCTCGTTATATCCTTCGCATGATTTGTCCTATTTTGACCGAAGCGATATGACCGCTCCATATGAGAGTTATTTCCCCTTATGCATCTGATATAAGTGATATGAATTTCCAATCTAATTAAAAACCGATCTCTCATCGCTCCTGTTTCTGATATGTCGCGTGGGAGATCTAACGAAACCGGCTTTGAGGTCACATGTGAGTGAACTAAAAGTCATGAATTTATAAAGATATGCAAATGAGTTGACGACCTATTAATAAGCCAATCAAAAAAGTTTATGAATTATTATGACTGACGATTTCGTCGTAAATAAAATGAGTTACATCCCTTTGCCTTACGTTAAACTTCCAAGATCGTGGAAGCCTCAATTTCATTGGTCGAAAAAGACACACCTACGAGGTCACTCACATGTGACCTCAAAGCGGGTTTCGTTAGATCTCCCACGCGACATATCAGAAACAGGAGCGATGAGAGATCGGTTTTTAATTAGATTGATGAATTTCTATCTTATAAATCATAAGTGATAGAGACCTAGGATCTTTTGATTTGAGGTCCTTGGTCCCAAAAAATGAAAATTAGGTCAAGGTCAAAGGTCAAGGTCATATTCTAATATTTGAATTTGGCTTATTTTCACTTATATCCAAAGACTGTATAAGATATCAACAAATCATTTTTACTAAATTGTTAGTTGCGACATGTCGTAAGATGTAAATTTTGATTGCAAGCGTTCGTTGAATGTAAAAGGGAGTTTTCTCCCCTCTTGTATTTAAAAATACGCGTTTGGTGATATAACTCATTAACTAAATATAATAAAGACCTATGGTCTTTTGATTTGAGGTCCTTGGTTTATGACCTTGAAACTGATCTCAAGGTCATAGCTTAATTTGACGTTCTAGATTTTGACCTTTGCTTTTATTCTATATGTATACATGATAAAGATATACAACTTTTAGAAAAAGATATCAAACCATTTAACCTTGTAAAAAACAACCGGAAGTGACCTTTTGTAAACCGGAAATAGCTATTTTTTTGTACTTTTTAATATAAAAGTATATAGAACCAGATATTTTTGGAATCAGTGTCAAGTAAATATTCAAATATAATCGGAAGTAACATTTTTCAAACCGGAAGTAACAAATTATCTCCCTTATTTAAAAAAAATGTATGGAAACAATATATTTTTGGAATCAGCTTACTAGGAGCTATCATTTGACGATTGAAATGACATTTTAAACTTAGTTTCACAACTTTTCATATCAAAATACATTGTTTTGATGGAAAGACCTTCAATTGTTCTCTGAACAATTGGTTTTTAATTATTATTATTATTTTTTTTTTTCTTCCACCAAATTTTGTTCTTGCGATAAATGTTTGTTTCGCAATATGTCGCTTAGATATTTGGTATATGATATCAAACAGTTTATGCGCTTTTGAAATTTACCCTGTGTAACCGAATACATTTCTTTGTGGGAATTATCGCCCCAAACACTGTTTTCCTTGTGTTCACTACTCATTCGCAACCGTAAAAGATTACGACAAATTTATTTTTATAAAATGCTCGTTATATCCTTCGCATGATTTGTCCTATTTTGACAGAAGCAATATGAACGCTCCATATGAGAGTTATTTCTGCTTATGCATTTGATAACGGTGATATGCATTTCTATCTTGTAAACAATAAGTGATAGAGACCTAGGATATTTTGATTGGAGGTCCTTGGTCAAAAAAATAAAAATTAGGTCAAGGTCAAAGGTCAAGGTCATATTCTAATTTTTGAATTTGGCTTATTTTCACTAATTTCCAAAAACCATATAATATATCAACAAATTATTTGTACTAAATTCTTAGTTGCAACATGTCGTAACATATTAATTTTGATTGCAAGGGTACGTTGAACGTAAAAGGGAGTTTTCTCCCCTCTTGTATTTAAAAATACACGTATAGTGATATAACTCATTAACCAAATATAATTAAGACCTTTGGTCTTTAGATTTGAGGTCCTTGGTTTATGACCTTGAAATTGATCTCAAGGTCATAGCTTAATTTGACGTTCTAGATTGTGACCTTTGCTTTTACATCCTTTGTATACATGATAAAGCCATGAGACTTTTGGCAGAAGGTATCAAACCATTTAACCTTGAAAAAAAACCCGGAAGTAATCTTGTGTAAACCGGAAGTAGATATTTTTTGTACTTCATTAATATAAAAGTATATAGAACCAAATGTTTTTGGAATCAGTGAAGATTAAATATTCAAATATTATCGAAAGTAACATTTTCCAAACCAGAGGTAACAAATTATCTCCCTTATTTAAAAAAATATTGTATAGAAACCATATATTTTTGGAATCAGCGTACAATAAGCTATCATTTGACGATTAAAATGACATTTTAAACATAATTTTACAACTTTCATATTAAATACATTGTTTTTCATGGAAAGACCTGCAATTGTTCTCTGAACAATTGGTTTTTAATTATTATTTTTTTTTTTTTTCTTCCGCCAAATTTTGTTCTTGCGATTAATGTTTGTTTCGCAATATGTCGCTTAGATATTTCTCATATAGTATCGTATAATTTATGCGCTTTTAAATTTAACCCTCTTGATTTGATGTCCTTGGTCCAAAAAAATGAAAATTCGGTAAAGGTCAAAGGTCAAGGTCATATTTTAATTTTTGAATTTGGCTTATTTTCACTTATTTCCAAAAACCGTATGAGATATTGACAAATTAATTTTTGTTAGTTGTAACATGTCGTAACATGTAAAGTTTTATTGCAAGGGTACGTTGAACGTAAAAGGGAGTTTTCTCCCCTCTTTTATTTAAAAATACGCGTATGGTGATATAACTCATTAACCAAATATAATTAAGACCTATGGTCTTTTGATTTGAGGTCCTTGGTTTATGACCTTGAAATTGATCTCAAGGTCATAGCTTTATTTGACGTTCTAGAATTTAACATTTGCTTTTACCTCATATGTATACATGATAAAGCCATGAGACTTTTGGCAAGAAGTATCAAACCATTTAACCTTGAAAAAAACAACCAGAAGTGACCTTGTGTAAACCGGAAGTAGCTAATTTTTGTACTTTATTAATATAAATACATTTGTTAACCAATGTTGAACTGAATACACTAGAATATATTTTACAGATCAAGATAACTGATATCTCAAATCAGTTTTAAATGTTAAATTGTAAATTGAATAAAATCTTAATATTTTAACTATTTAAAAAAGACAGGTTATTTTAATCTGTTAATCTCCTGTATTAAGCAAATTACATGGAATTAACTTTCACTCATTGAAATTGAAGTTATTGGAAGTCATCATAATGTTAGAAGATTTTTTTTGAGAATATTTACGAACAAAATCCGACAAAAATACTGGACAGAATGTTGGTCTTTTTAAGTTTCTATAGATACATGTTTTGTACAAGTTATCATTTTGTACAAAAAAAAAACGTTCAAATTATAATTTATATTTGACTTTGTACACATTATAATTTGTACAAAATTTGATGAAAATTCACTTGTACAACAATTTATAATATAGATTTTGGTAAAATAATGCATTGATACATTCTACAAATTGCTATTAGATTACCACAGTACACCTTATTAACAAAACACAAAAGTTGTTATTTGTCATTCGTTTGAGCAGCTGAGTGAATCATGGCAACCGAAATTAAACAACATCTTTTGACTTACACATTTACATTGTAAGTGTTGTACTCGTCTTTGCATTTACACGAAAGAACCATGACAACCTGTTTTAATGGCGTTTAAAGGGAGATAGGGTGTCTAAATTATAATCCATAGATTTTTCATAATAATTTGCCAAAATGTAGTCTATATCATGCTTCTTAAAATAAAAGATGATAAAAGGAATGGATCAAAATAGAATTTACTGCTTTACATTTTGTTTTCAACCGATCCTCATTGTCAATTTCTAGATGTAAGTCAAGATATGAGGCACACATAACTGTATCTGTAGTATCCTTTATCTCTCGTTCGATGGGATAGATTCGTTCAACATAGTCACCAAATGTTGTATCATTTAGTGAGAGAACATCATCTTTAAAGCGAAACATAAAGTTAAAGGATATTGCTTACTTCTTATCTTTCTTCCTAAGAAGTTCATGTAAGAAGTCAACCTCATACTAATAAAAGTGTTCTGTTTTTTGTAAAAAAACCCAATAAATATGATAAAACATGTCATCTTCTTGCACATGAATTACCTACTACTCTAAAAATTTGCACATTTTATTAAAGATCTAGACCGGTTGTTTTCTGGTATTTCAAAATCCTAGATGGAGGAAGACACCCTATCCACCTTAACTCTTCTCAAAGTGAAAATTGAAGCACAGAAACCGTTGCTGCAAATCGTCTTTCACTTTACTCTAGAAAAATAAAAATCCTGTTAGAATTCATACAGCTGTTTCAATTTGAAACTAACTTCTCCAGATTCAACAGACCTGACTCAGATATTGTATGGATTAGTTGGACCACAATCATAATGAGGAATATACATAATGATAATACCTCCAAACAAAACGTTCTGATTATTTCTATCTCCTTCTCGTGGTAAGATATTTGTTTCGGATCTATTGGCCACACAGTGGACTCTTCATGATAAGAATGATCGGGTTTTCAATGTCAGTGTCATGCGTCAATTTAGCTATAAGCCTATTGTGCTTGCCATTAGTGTACACATGACTGTTCTATTACACCAACTACGTAAAGTAGTGTTGAACAAATGGGATATATTGCTTTGACGAGTTATTTTAGCAATTGCCCCAAAAATCATTGCAAAGTGTTCCAAAAGACAAAAGATACAATTCTCGATTCCACAATTCACTCACCTGCTCAAACGAATGATAACAAATTCCAATTAGGTAAATAAGATATACTGTATGGTCATTTAATAACAATCATCCTATAGTGCGTATCAATGATTTCTTCTTCAAAATCCATGTTATGAAAAAAGTAAAATCACAAAAATACTGTACTAAGAGGAAATCAATTCGGAGAGTCCATATTCACATGGCAAAATCAAATTACAAAACACATAAAAAACGAACGGACAAAAACTGTCGTATTCCTGACTTAGTACAGGCATTTTCAAATGTAGAAAATGGTGGATTAAACCTGGTTTTGTAGCTCTTACCCTCTCACTTTGATGACAGTCTCATCAAATTCCTTATGAATTACTGTACAAGTTAAAGGTTAATTTTCTTCAAATTGTATACAAGTTGTAATTTGTACAGGCATTTTTTATCCATTATATTCCATATCAGCAACAATAAGTATGTTTATGTATTTATCATATAGTTTATTACAATACTAGTAGACTAAAACATGTAAAAGCAATAGCTTTGTCCTTAAATTGTGGGTTTAATCAATTATGGAATATGTTTTTGACACTTTTTCGACAATAATATATCTGATTGTATACATGTTGTGTAAAAGTTTTAATTTGCATTCTAACTTTGTACAAATTGTAATTAGAACATCATCATTTCATTTTCTTTAATAATAAAAATCATTTGAACCGTCGATGTTTTCTATTTCAATGTATAAATTCATTCATCAATTGATTTCTAATGACCTTCTTCTACGTTTTTGAGTTGGCCGTCCAATTACATTGATTTGTGTAGGAGAAAAAACTCGTTTCATTTCAGGATATGAACATCACACAATTCATGGAAATTAAATCAACGAAAAATAGATACTTCTTTGATGTAGAACTAAAAGTTACCCATCCTATCAATCCATGCAGAGGAAATGCAACTATAACTTGCCACTATGGAAACCAGAAATTTGAAGTACTTAATCAATACATTGATGACTGCAAAGGTATTATACAATGATACATGTTCATACGATTTATATTTTGATATAATAGCTTATTTGATTGTGTTTCTGTATCCAATGCCTTCATAATTATAAATAGAAAAGCAAATTTAAATTTGAAGCCAAATACTTGAAAGCAAATTTAATTTCAAAATTTATCGCAAGACAATGTTAGAAAAGTTTATTATAAAGGAATTCAGTACTAACTACTGAGCTGTTACTATATCCGGTGTTAAATTGTCTGCAATAAAATGTACACTAAAAAGTAACATGTTATGTAGTTGCCGACAAACAAGTTAATGCATGAGAGATGTTCGTTGTGGTTCTGCAGATAACATGTTGTAAGGTACTATTGTATTTTTCATTCATGCAATTGTCTGTATTGTATTCCTGTCAAGCAGTGTTTTCGTTTTAACGGTATTTTTAAACATTGCCATATAAAAAGTAAAAGCACAAAAAAATCTAGGAAAAATAAAAACGGAAAGTTCCTAATCAAATGGCAAAACCAAAAGGTCAAACACAACAACAGTCAAATTCCTGACTTGGTACAGGCATTTTCTTTTGGAGATTGAACATGGTTTTATAGCTAGTTAAACTTCTCCCTTATATGACAGTCGCAAACAATTGCATTGTATTGACAACGTGTAATCAATTCAAGCAGACACGATACTAGTAGGCAAAAATATCAAAATAGGGTACAACAGTCAATATTGTGTAATAATCTTAATCAATATAACAAGAAACATAAATGTAACAAAGAAACATAAAAAGGCATATAGACAAGTCACATAAGCTAAAATAAAGGACAAGAATACAAAAAAATACCATAGCACAATAACACAATTACGAAATGGATAAGTACCGGGTCACAAATATAAAACAGATTCAACCCACCATTTTCTTATATGTCATTTACCATGTCTGTTGTTCCGTTGTTTTTTCACTTAAAGTTGATTTGTTTCCTTCGGTTTAGACTTGTAACCCGGATTTGTTTTCTCGATTGATGACTTTTGAAATGCAGTTAACTAATGTTGCTTTTATTTAATTTCTGATAATTTCTGATAAATTACGCACGTTAAACAGTTAAGCTATTATTGAGTATAAAACACACACTGCTTGAAAAAATGAAAGCAATTTATAAATATATTCGTCCGAGGCTGTTTTCTGGATTTAACTTTCAAAATGCTTCCGTTCTAATCTAAAGTAAGATTAACTCAACTTTGTTACCTTGTTACTAAAAAATAAAGCTAATATTTTAACTGAAATTAAAAAATGAATATATTAGTGACCAAAAATTAATACAAAAATTAATACAAAAAACGGAAACTTGCAATATTTCAAACTGCATTCTTTCACACATATTTATTACTTATCCTAAAGCCTTTTAGATCCATGTTCAACATTATAACCACACATTCATACGCACGTTATGCTACAATATGTAAAAACAAATAAGTGTCTCCTTGATTTAAAGTCGTATGTGGTCACATACTATATTACTAATTTCAAGATGACAATAATTTATCGAACAGTTTTTAAGCAGAATAATAGTCTACCTAGTCAATGAAATATTCTACAAGATTATAGATTAGACTAGTAGGCTTCTTTATTCTCCAGTTCTTCTATTTGCTTGCTTCCAAACTATTGCGTTATATAATCTAGTTATCTTAACAGTTTTCACAGAGAGGGAGAGTTAGTTGTATAGAATTATCCTCAAACGATATAAATATAGAAGCTTCGTTTCTCTCATAAACTGATTGATTGTGGATTGCTTTACGTTTAACGATAGGACATTCAAAACTATATTCATAGACTAAATAATTAAAAACAAATAGCTGTACAATCACTTTTATTCAACAAATTATATGATGAAAGAACATATGACGTATACTTAATTATTCTTATATAACGTTCTTCATATGCTTTGAGCACACACAAAACGTCATCGAAGGTAAGAATATTAGTATTGTGAAAATGCACATATTTCAATATAAAAATTGTTGATCAGAATTAGTTGAAAGCTTATTTTCTTGAATAAAAGTAAGTTAATCAATCACATTCGTTCAAACCTGTAAATAATTACGACAGTTCACTAATTCATTTTTCTTTTATGTCAATATTAATAGTCTGGTCAATGACGGGAACAGCAAATCTTCATTCCACCTACCTCGCCTCAAAACAACAGAATTTCTGTCTTTGTCCTAATGGAACATAAAGAATTCATGGGACCTTGAATACATATTGATTTTACTCACAGGGCTAGTAAGATATTTAACATAAAGGGCCATCCGGACTTAAAAAAAATTTAAAATAAATACCAGCCCAAATAATTTATGTCTTACGATAACATTCCATCAACACCAAAAACGAACAGATATATTAAAATCCAACACACAGCCGCCATCTATAGACAGAACACTAAAACTGATGGTAAGCGAAAATAAGATACAATATCAGAGTGTAGATGTGACAAAATGTCATATTATATTTGTTTGTTGTTTATATAGGTAATAGTCATATCGATAATGTAAAATACTAACGTATGTATTAATTGATTCAAGGTTTAAATACTAGTAACAGAAGAAATTCTACGGATGACAATCAAGGTTTAAATACTAGTAACAGAAGAAATTCTACGGATAACTATTCTACGGATGACAATTCTACGGATGACAATAACGATAGAACGCTTGCTTCAGACTTGAATGAAGTGTAAGTAAAAGATCAAAAGTTATGAATATTTCAAATGAAGGAAGAACATACAAAATGGAAATGGAAATTTTTTATTCAAAAGAAACTAACAACATTAAAAAAACAGGAATAAGAGAAACAGTATTGAATTTCCAAATATTACAGTTGTTAACTTTTTTTATAACATATTTTAAAATGAAAACAGTGTTGGGCAATCTTTCAATTCCAACGTGTCTTGGGAAATGTGCGAAGGTTATGGTAAATGTCTTAAGGTTAGTGATCTGAATGACACACATTCCGACGTGCATCTGCAACAAGGCATTGAAGCAACATTATGATGCTGAACTATGAACAGCTAAAGCCACAATTACCATTAAAAAAATTGAAGAATCGGATCTGCTCATAATTTATGAAGACTCTTTTTTATTACGCCCAGCATAGCCTTCACTCTAAGTCAAATAAAATTAAAGATCAGAGTAAATTATTCATGGCTTACGCTAGTTCAAGAGAATAAACCACAATCAACACATTTACAACAAATATTGTGTGATTAAAAAGTGTACCCTTGTAACAAAACATCATAAATGCGTATTGACATATGCGTTGTTGCCCGGACATCAAGATTGGTAAGTTCATGTATCCAACTACTTGCAACGATTAAATCTATGAAATAGGGATAATGTTCGGTCATCGTTCGTTTGTTTTGATGTAACCCAGTTTAGTTATTGTTTTACTTTTAAATAAGTGAAACACAATAACTTGCGAACGGTTGTGTAAGGGTCACCTGATACCATATCCGAAAAAAGGGATCTTGTTGATAACTTCATTGATATAAATACTTAACACGATATGAATATGCAATCTACATGGTATCACGAGTACTTTATCATACATGATTAAGGGCAATTATTTTTATTTCAGTACTTCTATCATGTATATCATGGTTGGGATCATAGTTACACTGTCAATGGTAACTACTTGTATGATAATTCATTCTTGGAGACAAAAGCTCAAAAACAAAAGAGAAGGAAAAAAAGGTATTTTGTAATACATATCAATTTTATATAAATTGCATATAGTTTAAGAATGAAAACTTAGATTAAAGGAATCAGGTTTAATAACTGTTTTTTTTTAAATAAGTGGATCAGGTTTAATTACTCGTATTTTTAAAATAAATTTAATTCAAGAAAAATATGACGAAGATAAAAATGAATTTATTGCAAGTAGCATTATCTTATGATTGCTTATTTGTAATGTCTTTAAAATGCCATGCTTGATGAGTGTCGAATCATGAAAACACGGAAAACATTTTCTTAAAACAGAAATGCTGCCTGGATAGTTTTTATGTTATTTATGTTATCAAAATACACTTTAGCCAGTCATGGGTTAATACTTAGATATGATATGAATGATACTTGAAATAAAAAAGTATCGGTCATCCTACGATATATCTAATTCAAGATAACAGGAAAAAAACTCCCTCAACAGGATATCAACATTTTACACTCTAGAAAATCATAAATGTATGAGTCAGTACTTTGTTTTATTCGCAAAGCTTAATTTTATTGGCGCAAATATTTGTTTTAAGAGCTCCTCCACGTGTCGATAGGTAACCCTATTTGCATCAGTAAATTGAACGCATTTCAAAGACAAATCTTCAAATACAATATGCAGTATACACTTATCTCTTAGGTCTTTAGTGGAGCTCTTAAAAACAAATATTTGCGCCAGTGACAACTCTACAAATTTATCCATCAGATCACCAGCTGTGATGGTGATACATGGCTGTGTACATTATGTATATACAACTCGTCTAAACATCAACCCAACAATGTTAGATCTGTAAATAAGTTTTAATCTAGCGTTGTACTACAGTACATGATATATAAGGCATGAAGATGTTATTTTTATATATATATGTATTAAACGTCTGAATAGTAGTCAAAGATTTTCCCCACCAGGTAGCTGGATCGATACGAGTAACGATACATGTACACAATAAATAAATTATATAAACACATAAAAAAAGTGTACACAACATATCAAAATACAAAAAAGGTAACTATAAATGTAATTATTTATAAATATTTCGGATAACAGATATCCTTCTTCAGTCAGATTCTAGTGTTAAATGAATCATCTTTATGTCTTCTTAGATTTAACTGTTACAATCTTGAAATTTATACAATAAAAGTCAAACCAAACATCAGTTAAGACGCTTACACCATTCTAAAAATTTGTTAAAACATGACATAGGTTATATGGCTTATTACAACAGAGAGTTCGAATATATCATTGTATTTGCTTTAAATACAAATAATAATGTGCGATATGAACTAGCACAATTCTAAAACTTTTTGAACTCTCTGTTGTAATAAGCCATACAACCAATGTCATGTTTACCAATTTTTTAGAATGGTGCAAGCGTCTTAACTGATGATCACTGGTGTTCGGTTTGACTTTTTTATTGTATAAATTTCAATATTGTAGTAGTTTAACCTAAGAAGACTTAAAGATGATTCATTTAAGGGGACGACCATTTGATATTCTGGGGGGGGGGGGAGGAGGATTTTGAAAATGAATAACTGATCATGAGCCTTGATAATCACAAAAATAAATGGTTTGTTCTGTGGTAGTTTGAAAATAAATAACCTGACTTACAATGTATTGAAAATAAATAACTCAGCAGGTCTAATAGAAAGTATGAGATGGCATCAGATTCTTCACAAAATTCATCTTTTTTCCAAAAAAAATAATTGGGAAACACTTCCCAAATCTTTTAACAATATTATCAAATATACTTGAAATGTCTGAAAATGGATTTCATTTAACTTGAGGTATATTGTCTCAGGAACACTTACCTCACTTTTATTACAGGGAAGTAACTTCATTGAGGCAAATAGGCTCATGTAGGAAATTTCAAAACCAAAAGCTTGTCTTCATATCAAATTTTTTTTCACTGAGAGCTTCTTGCAAGAAGCAAGTTCTGTTCTCCTTGGACATGGCCCCTGTTTTTTCAGGATCAATGTTTCTTATTTATTTGTCTTTTGTTCATTCTGTATTCTGTAAGGGTGTTGCATTCCTTTTGTAATTTAGTAATTTTGTTATTAACTTAATCATGAGTTTAAAAAAAACCAACAGCAGTCACATACTTAACTATGAAAATTACATTTTTGCTTTATCCTACATCTTGGTCTTTTAATGTTGTCCCTTAAAACTTAATTCTTACACTGAATCTACACATTTTGCTTTGAGACCAAAATATTGTTCTATCATTTGTTCTATAGCTTCTTGGGGCCTTCAGCAGCATCAAAACCCTTCCAAAAAAAATTGCCTCGCTCCGATCGGCGAAATATGTTTTGCAATAATTAATAAAAAGGCAAGTTGCAGCAAAACTTTCATACGGTGTATGTATGAAATACATGTATACGCAGTTAGCAAGATTCATTCCTGCAGAGGATAATGGTTAATTCTAATTAAATGGTACTTAATGACAATGATTATTCATAATAGTTACATATTGTATTTATAACATGTATAATAAAATTCATTTAAAAATTGTATGTTTTTAAATATTATAAATATAGTTGTGAAATGAATAACCAGTCCCATGGTTTAATGAAAATGAAAAATCTTGCTTCAACAGTGCAAAAAAAAAAAAATAATCTGTCCTCTTAATTTACAAAAATAAATAACCGATCCAAAACAAATCCTCCTGCCCCCCCCCCCCCCCCCCAGAATATCAAATGGTCGTCCCCTAACACCAAAATATGACTGTGGAAGGATATCTGTTATCCGAAATATTTATAAATAATTAATTGTTGTTTCCTTTTTTCGTATTTGGAGTTGTTGTTTACACTTTTTTAGGCGTTTATATAAATTTGTATACTTATTAGTTAGAATTGTTTATTTTCATTGATTGAGTCTTGATCCATATTAAGGGTATTGCATGTATCTGAAAATACATTTTTCCTGTGGGAGAACTAGTTCCTTCTATTTGTTTTTCAGGTTCATGGGATTTCCTCTTCTTTTGTATTTCAATATAGTTTTCGAGAAGTTTTGATTTGTATCATCATGTTTTTTTAATCAGTTTTATGTTGTAATGCAAGATTTCCAAACTTATTTTCAGGTAAAGAGGAAGATATTCCACTAAGGCGTAAGTACTTGGAAAAGGGTTTCACACATCCTTTCTTTACATGCACGTGTTATGTACACAGGGTACTCTACAGCATTTTCGATATATTTTAATTTAAACCATCCACTTGTGATAACGACGTCGATGTCACACAAGATTCAAGACCACAATCATGAAATGGGTTAATCCTAATTAATGTTTATGTCTCAACTAGCGGCAAACATGTTTTGGTGGTCTTAAATTATTAGATATCATAAAAGTTGACCAACATGAATTTTTCCAATCGTGTCCTTTTACATATATTGACATGTGGTCCGGTGCTTGATCAACATAAGACATGGCTTACTTTTTCGACACACCAAATTTTGAGATTGCATCAGCTTTTGTAAGTTTGAAATTGATTTTTGTCAACCCTGCAACTTAAGTCGCGAAAAGGGAGACATATGTATAGTGATCCGGCCGCGAAAACATTAACTAACCACTTAAAAGCTTACTATTTTTATAGAAGTTATAAGACTTTGATGCTTCATACTGTTTATATTGATATCTTATGTTATGATTTTGTTTGTGATATGCCAATTGACATTTTTTGGTTCAGTAACTTCTTGAAAGTTAATATTTTTTGTAATAGTTATTTCTCTATTATACTTGTCTATCCCAAATTCATGTATTTAGTTTAAATGTTTAATGTTATATTTGTAATTCTCATCGGATTTTGTCAAATGTGTTGGCGTCTTTTCTATTATATTTATGTGTTATGGTAAAGAAAATTAATCACCGCATTCATTTATTAGATTTGATATTGTTCAACGTAATCAGTACGATATTTTATGTTTCAAGTTAGATTCTAAACAAACCGGACATAGCTTTATAATATAGTTAATTGTTACCTTAGTTTGCTATTAATAAGTATTAAAATGTGCATTGTTATTAAATGCAATATCAGTATTTAGTTCAAATATAATCTTAAATCAATCCTAATTCTATCTTATTCATTCAAATGTGACGTCATTTTTAATTTTTTGATGATCTGTTTTA
Source organism: Mytilus galloprovincialis (assembly GCA_037788925.1). NCBI lineage: Eukaryota > Metazoa > Mollusca > Bivalvia > Mytilida > Mytilidae > Mytilus > Mytilus galloprovincialis. Next base: position 89,103,062 of record CM075337.1, read on the forward strand.
CTAATTCAAATGACGTCATTTTTTTGTCATTTTTTACAATTTCAAATATGACGTCACTTGGCGTTCAGGTTTAAACTTATTCGGATGTGTCTACATTTTGTGTTGCAAATGTCTGGTTATGTAATGTATTTCAGTTGTTTCCTGTTATTAGTTTGAAATACTTCAGTTTCATCATGTACATCTTTTGTAATTTTATAAATTTACTGTTTGCAAAAGTATAAATTATTCTAAATAATAGGGATGTTATGGTAACTAACAGAAAACCCTGGCCGTTTTTGGCACAACCTTTTTTTTTTATCTTTCGGTCCTCGATGCTGTTCGACTTCGTGCTTGTTTCGGCTTTCAAACTTTTGTATCTGGGCGTCACTAGTAGATCTTGTGTGGACAAAATGCACTTCTGAACTTGTTGCCTTTTGTTGGCTGTTGTTCGTGTGTTTCCTTGTCATTTGTGTTTTCCAATTTATTTATATTGTAGTCCTGTAATGTTGAGTTGTCATTTTAATGTTATATTTCACATGGCTATAAAAGAGGGAGGTTTGGCATGCCACAAAACCAGGTTCAACCCACCATTTTTTCCTTTAAAAAATGTCCTGTATTAAGTCAGGAATATGGCCATTGTTATATTTTAGTTCGTTTCTGTGTGTGTTACAATTTAACGTTGCGTCGTTTGTTTTCTCTTATTTTTTTAGTGTAAATTGACATTGCGATAAGACGTGTCACGGTACTTGTCTATCCCAAATTCATGTATTTGGTTTTGATTTTATATTTGTTATTCTAGTGGGATTTTGTCTGATGCTTGGTCCGTTTCTGTGTGTGTTACATTGTAGTGTTGTGTCGTTGTTCTCCTCTTATATTTAATGCATTTCCCTCAGTTTTAGTTTGTTACCCCGATTTTGTTTTTGTCCATGGATTTATGAGTTTGAACAGCGTTATACTACTGTTGCCTTTATTTATAATGAGTTGAAGGATATGTATTTCTCAACCTATACGGCAAGAGCTTGCAGCTGCTACTCAGAGTTCATAAAACGTCACCAGTGTCTGATCAGAAATTTGAGGAACCAGGGCTGAATTCAAAAACGTGTTGTCCTCTTTCTAAAAAAGGTTCTTCTGCAGATACCAAGACTTATTTCGAACCAACTTCACAAATAATACACGATGGTCTTGCAGTAAACATTCTGGGAACTGACGTTGTGTATTATCTTAATAACGCGTCAGAGTATTCATTTTCTTGTCTTTGTAAATATTTCTTTAACTGTACAGTCTTTTATGTAATATCTATTTGATGTGGATCTGTACTCATACATCCCGTCATTGTGTTGTTGTGCTATGGTACATTTTTGTATTCTTGTCTTTCATATTTGCTAATTTGTTCTTGCTTAAATGCCCTTTTGTCTGTCTTTGTTTTTTTTTGTTTCTATAGGGATTAAAATCATTACACATGTTGACTGATTTTTCGACATTTTTACAAATTATGTCTATTTGGTTTGTTCACACATCGTTGTCAAAATAATCGAATTTTGTGCAACTGTCAAACCAATGAGAGGTTAAGCTAGCTATAAAACAGGTTTAATCTACCATTTTCTACATAGGAAAAATGCCTGTACCTAGTCATGAATATGACTGTAATTATTCATTCGTTTTATGTGTATGCACATTTGATTTTTCCACTGGTTTGGGACATTCCGTTTAGAATTTTCCTCGGAGTTAAGTATTTTGCTTTTATACTTTTTATATACTACAATTTGTGATTTGGTCTGTTTTCTTATACTGTAGGTCCACTTTTTTGTGTATGTAAATATTTGACGATATACTTGTCAGTCTGGCAGGTGTTTTGAATTGACTATGACTTCATTTTCAAGGTGTCGTTGCTCAATGTTAAGTTCTTTGTGTTTTAGTTTTTCGTAAATTCTACATTGTTCTAAGCTATTGTTGGAATGTATGTTGTATATGAAGTGATAGTATACGAGTGACAATCAGGTTATATTTGACCTTGATCTCATTTTTGTATGGTTCATTGGTCAATTTTTAAATGTTCGTCGTTTAGTATTCTTCATAGATACTTGATACAATATTTCAACTATATCTAATGCATGATATTATTTCAAGGTGTACATTTCTTACTACAAATGTAGCAAGGTACATCTGATCTTAATCTCATTTTTCTGGTTCATTGGTGAATTTACAGTTTCAGGGTTTGTCTTATTTTTAGTATACTGTAAGCAATAGGTCAACTTTATTCGGTTTATGACCTGATTTTAATGGTGTACAAGAAGTACTGGGTTGGTTTATCTTAGTGGGATATATTATCAGGCAAAATCGAGGGAATTGTGCAAATGATGATACAAGCATGAAAATTACCACAAAGCATCATTATTATACACTTTTTAAGAAACAACTGCTGGCCATTAAAAAAAATCATTTTTCAAGATGGCCACGGCCTTTTTTCTAAAATGGCTGTTTTTACAGTCTGAAAATTGTGATTTTTTTCTGGAAAACATTTCTTTTACCTTCTTTTATTGAAAAACAGCTATCAATTTTGGTTGTTACCTTCCTTACACATGTTACATGTAAAGAATTTACTAGAAATGAATATTTGACATAATCATGTTTTGCGCATGCGCGAAAATGTATCAAAATTCATTAAAAAAACATTTGAACTATTTACTATAAAATAAGTGTTTTGGGAATTTCAATGATCTTATGATTTGGTTTTATAACATTTTTCAAGGTTATGATACACATGAGTTAACAATTTTGCGCATGCGCAAACTATTTATAGACATAAAGAGCGATTTCTATGCACTACCAGGGCACACTGGTATAAATCGTAGTTCTTCTCATAACTCTAAAAATCGAGGCTCTTGTAGAGCTGTTCAAGTAAGGGTAACATCTATGATGCCATTGTTAAAAAAACAAGCCCATTCAGTTGCAATGATCAGCCATTCGATGGATAAGGCGAAAATGTGGTAATAACGAGAGAAACATCAATAGTAACGGCAGATCAGCCACTTTTGGTAATGGCTATTCAGTGGGGATGGCCTTATTTGTACGGAGAAGATAAGTTTATCGTTATGTGAGGTGGATTGCACATTGAAATGACTTGTTATAAAATTCTGGGTGATATATTACGTAATAGTGGATGGACGCATGTGTCCTCACTAAAACCAATATTGCAACACCTAGAACGGCAGATTCTTTGTATTTATGTTGAACTGTACCTAGGACTAGACACGCGCATCAGATAACTGTATGTGTTTTGCTTGAATTGTATATATCGGCTTAAGAAAGCTAAACACAGAAATTATAATCATGTCATGACTCTGTGACGTTCAATGATTTGATAGACTGATGTAAGGAAATTTAGTCATCTCGACCACAGTTTTATTCCTTCCGTTCAATTGTAAAATAAGAACTTCTTGTGAATTTGGTAGTATGCTCATTTCATGAGTCAGATATTGTACAAATAGTCCATATAAAGCATGATGCCGTATGTATCTAAGTCTTGATCGTCTAAATTATTCTCGATCGTTACCGACCTTCTCCGAGATATGGCTGGCTTTCCTTCTCTAACATCACCCACAGGTGGCAATTGATTTTGAAAATGATAATTTCACTGTACGTAAGACCAGCAAATAGTTTTCTTATAGTACAATTGATCAGGCAAAAACACCTAGAATAATGCAATTGTGAAGGGCGATGTTGTTGTCATTGGTTTAATCGAAGATCCATTTTAGACATCTGGATGGTAGCTGGACCAGAAGTAAGTAGACTATCAGATGAATTTTGAAAGATCTAGTGGTCTGAGGCATTCTATAACAGATGAACGACTTAATGAACACTCTACAAAAACACAAAAGGATTTCTTAAAAAAGATCAAAGGCAAACAATGCGAAGATCGTTTGAAGCAAATGCAAAACAAAGGAGACCCTGTTTCTTATAACCAGATCAAAAAGAACAACTTCCTATTATGTTCGTAAAATAAAACTGTAAACGTATTTGTCAAAAAAAAAGAGCTAGAGAACCTTAAAAGTGATTGCGTTATCTTTTCTAGACTTTTATTTCTTGTCACAGTAGACAAATTGACTTGGAATATTTCTTATTTCATAAAAAACATACTGCTCCTCCGTTTTTGTCTCAGGATGTCACTTTAAACAGTGGTATTAAATCGGTGCAAATGGTACACTTGAAACATTTTGTGATTAGCTGATCCAAATTCTGACGCATTTATCGTTGGTGGGGCAGCAATGGTTTATTCCAGGCCACCTTGTTGGGCAACAATATTTGATGATTTTGCAAATGATGTCATACTGTCTTACATAAAATCTTGCATCGATAAGTATTCAAGAGTAGACATTGTATTTGATGTTCACTAAATGAATAATTTAAAGGCTATATGTGACAAGACAAAAGCAAGGTTCTTGTGCTAAACGGAAAGGTGTTGGTTCTGGTAGAACACCAGGGGACTGGAGTAGTTTTCTCTGTGAAGATGACAACGAAACGAAATTTTAAAGTTTTTTGCCAACAGAATTGCTTCTGTAAAGACTACTAAGGATACTTTTCAGCTACCCCTTGTAATCATGGAGAAGCAGATACACGAATGTTTGTCCATGTTCGGCTTCCTTCCTGTACGTGACATATCAAATGCGTTTGGTCCTCGTGTAGCTACTCTTCCTTTCGTTCATGCATTCAGTGGATGTGATACTTTATCGGTTTTTCATGGGAAAGGGAATAGGTCAGTTTGGATCACATGGGAAGTATTTCCAGATGTAAGAGATGTTTTTTTTCTTCGCTGAAGTATAAAGACACATACATGGATATCATAGAAGCATTTGTTTGCATCATGTATGACAGAACAACATCAACATTTGCTGTTAACGAGGCGCGATGTAAATTGTTACCCAGGAAGCAGTGGCATTGTGATGCAATTCCGCCTACAAGAGTTTTTTTCTCGGAGCACATTCAAAGAAAAGCATACCAAGGAGGACAAGTTTGGGCTCAGCCTGATTTATTTATTCGACAGGTGCATGTACCAAGTCATGAACACTGGGGTTGGATGAAAGAAAAAAATCGATGACAGTTGGAAACCAAAAAGGACTTCTTCGGCTGCCGTTACATCCTCCTGTCAGAAACTTATGAAATGCGAAGGAAAAATCAAGCTGTGTTGACAACTGTAAAAGCTACCGTTCTGTCCTTCCTTGTACGGGTTTTTTGTATTGGCTACTGTCAGATAATTATAAGATAACCAATCTGTCTATCTAACAAAACTAGGCATGTAAACTTAACAAAGAATGTGATATCACTCGTTAAGTTGGTGGGATTATAAAAAAAAATACATTTTCAAAATATGTATCGCCATTTTGGAACCGGAAGTCACTCTTGTTAGTCATTTATTTGTTGTTTTGTCGAAGTTTAGGAACTGTAATTTACGTTTTATCAAAACTTACATTGGATTATACCTATAACACAGCTTTCAAGGATTTACGAAATGTATCCAATTGGATATGACGCCATTTGCAAAAAAAAAAGAAATTTTTTATGGCCAGCACCTGTTTTTTTTTTATTATCATTTAGTCAACCTTTATACTAAATTTCATGCTTGTATCACGATTTGCACAATTATGTTCATAATATCTCCCACTATCTGACTTTGATCTACTTTTTCTGGTTCATGTTAAGTTTAAATGGTCCTTGTAGTAAAACTTATATTTAGGACTATCAACATAAAATTAATTGTCAGTAAAGCGGACGGCATTTAAGCGTGTGCTCTTTTGTTGATATTTAAATATTGGCAAACTATTGTTGCACTTTTTTGTATTTACTTTTGTTTTTTTGTTTACATGATCTCTCTGCCCGATATGTTCAAGTATTTTGGTTATCATAAAGATCATTATATGTGTGCATAAATAAAGGCAACAGTAGTATACCGCTGTTCAAAACTCATAAATCAATAGAAAAAACAAATCCGGGTTACAAATTAAAACTGAGGGAAACACATTAAATATAAGAGAATAACGACACAACATTAAAATGTAGCACACACAGAACCGAACTAAGCATTAGACAAAATCCGATGAGAATAACAAATATAACATCAAAACTAAATACATGAATTTGGGATAGAAAAGTACCGTGACTCGTCTTATAATAATGTGATATAAGAAGACACAAACGACACAAAAGAAACACAACGTTAAAATGTAACACACAGAGAAACGCAATATAATATAACAATGGCCATATTCCTGACTTAGTACAGGACATTTTTTAAAAGACAAAAATGGTGGGTTGAACCTGGTTTTGTTGCATGCCAAACCTCCCGCTTTAATGGCAATGTTAAATATAACATTCAAATGACAACATTACATTACATCGGTTAAATATAGGAACAAAACAACAAACAAAAACCAAAACCCAAATATACGACTTCGTTAAAGGTCCTTTTTATTTTCATTATCGGTTATATTCATCCTAATTTATATATCTAAGTATATTTTTGTAAATAATTCAAAATTAAATAATGAGATGAGGTATGCGTGCCAATAAGAAAAACTCCCAATTAAAGTTCAGCCTTCAACACGGAGTCCTGGCTCAACCAGAACAACACGCAAAAAAAAGGACCAGGAATGACTAGTGTAAAACGATTCAAACAGGTAAACCAAAGGTATAATGTCTATAAAAATGAGAGACAAGAAGCACACGAATCACACCAACATACGACAACCACTGAACAACAGACTTCTGATGCAGTACAGGTGCATAACAGTGCTGTAGATTTTAACATTTACAGTACTACTAATATGTTGTATATAAGTGATTCGTATTGCGTTAAATGTTGTTCAATTATACATATGTGTTTTGCAGTACTTTTTCATTGTACAGTACTTCATACTGTTGTAGAAATACAAAAAAAAAACAAAAAAACCCGCATTTTCAATCATATGGAAAAAAACATTGTGCACAGTAATTACATACACTTTGTAAAAATTTCAGTATTTATTACAGCAGATTTTCCTACTTGAAAAATGTCCTGACAACTCATCTAACAGACGCACGAAGAATGGCAATGTCATCAAGAATTATCATTATACAATGTCAATTGATAAACAATGCCAAAGCGAACAATTTTGAACACATATGCAATGCTAGTTTAGAATAAAATATTCAGGCTGCAGATGGCTCACAACAGCTTCCAATTGAACATTAGCATTATCATCAATTTAAGATCGTAATATTTTACTTGGTCTTGAATTTGAATATGATGGGATCATCACATAATTAGACTGGTCATAGTAAAGTGTTCTGCATCATTAGTGAAGTATGTTATCATAATGAGACGCTACAGACAATTTTTTTCTTTCTCCTTCATGCTATACTGCACGTCTTTCTCTCATGTATGACTATTTTATTGCAAATACAATGTCCAATAACTGTGGGAAATTGAAAAATATGAATACATTCTTAAACGAGAACGAAACTTGAAATAATTGAAGAGAGCAATCAGATAAATTGATAGAAAATAGACTTGTTTTTACAAACTAAGGATCATTGAGTTGAATTGAAAAGGTTCAATAATTATTTTGTCATCTTCACAGAGTACATTAATGTAAACATGCTAAAGAGACAAAGAGTGTTGTTATAATCATGCAGGTTAGTGTTATTTGTTGTTTTAACAAACGGTTTCTAGGCGGAAACACATAGTTATTTGACGAATATCCTTAATATGGCTTTAGATTATATTCGTATGTAATAATAAATCCCTTATTTGGACTTGTTTGAAAGTTGTCTCATAGCCCTTCTTACTATTTCTCTTGATTTTGTATGATGTTAAATCATTTGTGTTAGTATTTTGTATTCACTATTAAATGTGTAGTCATTCAGCTGTCGACAAACCTTTAACTTCAAAAAATGTTGTTCCAAAATGAATGAAGATAAGAGTTTACACGATACTCTTTCCATTTATTTTTAAACTTAATGTAAAAACTATTCAACAAATAAAAAAAATACAAATGAAAACATGAATTAACATCAAATTATTTATAAAATATAATTCCAGTAATGATTCTATTTCGACAATGTTATCTCCCTATTGCGCCACCTAATTTTTAAGATCGAAAAAAATAGAAACAATTCTGGTGATGACGCATTGTCAAATAAGTTCTTCAAAACCTATAAATTTATCTACATATTATCATTACGATTCTTATACATGTATGCCAGTTGACAAGTTTAAAAGACAAATGTAACTACTATTTATTGAGCATTATGTATCGTTCGTTTTGGTCAAGTTTAACTATTGTATGATAGGATGTCAGGAGGAATTTTTGAAAATTCTAAAATATTTAAAAAAATATATGTTTAAACATTTCGTGCAAGGGCAGACTAAACATTTTCAGAGATGGAAAACGTATTACCCAAGATAACACACACACACATTTTTTGTGACGTTATGCATTTTCAAAATCCAACAGACAAATTTGTTGTAAAGTACTTTTAGTAAAACATATCTTGTTCGAACACCCCTACTCTGTCTTTATGACTCATTACAAAAGTATTTCACTTGATCCATATCTTTAATTTTTAGTGCTGTAATTGTTTTTAATGATGTGGTATCAACCTACAGCCTAAATGCATAAAAGTTGTAGAAAATGAAGCGAGACGATGTATCAAACATTTTTCTTTTATATGTTTTCTTTTATATGTAGCTATAAAACCAGGTTCAATCCACCATTTTCTACATTAGAAAATGCCTGTACCAAGTCAGGAATATGACAGTTGTTATCCATTCGTTTGATGTGTTTGGACTTTTGATTTTGCCTTTTGATTTTTGATTTTCCTTTTTGAATTTTCCTCGGAGTTCAGTATTTTTGTGTTTTTACTTTTTTCAAGACAGAACAGTCAACTCAAACATGCAAAAAACTAAACACGATGTTCTCGACTCTCTCCTTTCGTTGAAATTAATGCCTATTAAGGACATTTTCCCAAAACAGCTGTCACTGGGGGCAGATTCAAGTTGATGCTTTAAGAAAATAAATCTATTATCTTTCTTTGGATTTTTTTTCGGAGGAATTTTTGCTTATCACCTAAAAAGATCCACGAAAATTTGCACCTACCACACATGCCACAATAGACTGCTTTTGGAAGAGTTGTCTATAGTTTTAAATTTTACAAATATTTAAAGCTCGTTTCCTTAATTGAAGTAATAGCACGTACCTAATATGCATAAATGTCTAATTTTGACACATGATTGAATCTTTTAAAGACCATTGAAACAGATGTAAACAATTCAATTTAAATGACTTCGCCTTTTTTACCTACACTAACAAAGAGTTCCATTTGTGTTGTTTAATTTCAAATGAGTTTCCACCCGAATTGGGCACACCCATAGCAAACAAGTATACAAACAATACAGCACTCGGCTTTCAAATATACTTACACGTCTTCATCTGTTTAACAAAATAATGCATGTGTAACGATAAATTCAATGTATTTCAGAGTAGTTCCGTTTGTACTGTATACCAGTATTAAAGTCATAATAAACGAGTGACCGGTGAAAAATAATGTTATTCCCAATTCTTGCACAAATGAATGCAAACATCATAAACTTAGTATTCTGTGCAAGATTTTATCACTTTTTTTCGCATAAATTTTTTCAATCGGTCAGTGTTGTCGTGAAAATATGCCAGGTAATTAAGTTCGTGTTTTGAAACCGAAGTTTAACGATTGTCACCTGTCTGTCAACAAGAAACAAAAAACATGGATATTGAGCACGTGTTTAACATGTAAAATCAGAAAATAGTTTATTTTAAGGACATCCATGCGTATTGCGATCACCGGATGTTTACGAGATGGGTCACACTGGGGTCACTTTGCATACGGAAAATATGTCGGAGAATTTCCAGGAAGCAATTAAAATAAAGTAAACTTCTTCTAAATATGAACAAATTAAAGAATTTTCTTCAGAAAAAGAATATGTACATAACTTTTATAATGAAAACTATCCATTGAGTTATAAAAAAATATATGCATTATTTTTTTTTTAATTTGAGGTTTCTTATGACTTTAATATATTAATGATCATGTTTACTTGTAAACTAATTGTCGTTCATCAAATATATAAATGCCGTGTATATAGATATCATTATGAAGGTATTAATTTAATTACTGTCAATTCATTTATTTTAGCGGGTACCTTGGATTGTGAAAACCTTGCATTTATCATGTTTTTGTGGATTTTGGTGGTTCTGCTAAAGTATGAATACAATGTTAAAAAAATCAATCCACAGTGTATATAATTATGAAATAAAAAAGTCAGAAATGAACCAAAAAAGTGTCTTTGTTCTCACTCAAAATCCCAAATGTGAAAGTTGTTATATCTTATCCGCGGAATTCGAAAAACTTATTCAACATCATCCACGATTCTGTTATACCGACTTTCTGTAGACCAAGAAGCCTTAAATATTTGTCAGTTGGCTCTTGCGAGGAGTGTAGAAAAAGCAATGTCTGACGTGCAAGGTAATACTAAATACCCAGACTTTTCAGTCACTTGTAGTGAAGAACAATATTTTACAATGTTAATTCTGTGTATCTTCTGTAGTTTAAATCTGATAAACACTGTGTTGGTGAGTCATAAACGCAATTTCACAAACGTATGAGCGGCCATCGAAGTTACTATGAATGCTAGAATGACCTTCCTTACAGTCGAAATTTGACATTCCAGGCCCCACCAAGGTAGATCTCTTGCCCCAATAGACAAGACAGAACTCTTTTTTGTCTAGGCAGGACCGACTTACAAGGGAAGATTTCGGGAGATCAATGCATTAAAAAGGTGTAGTTATAATCACGCAATGCATTACATTTCTGTTGGTCTCAGTTTTAATTCATTCACCTTTGTCAACTCTAAAATTGTAGAATTATATCAGTTTATACCACTGCTATTCATATGGAACGTATGACGATGCAGCCACGGTGTCATTACTAAACCTTCGTCAAAATTAGAATAATACCGTTTCAAATCGTGCAGTACTATTCATTTTTTATGTTTAAACACATAGCCTCGGTTATAATTACTTAACCTTCATCCAATTTAAATATAAAGGAATTTAATGCAACTGTCGTACAAGTGAGAGGTTAAGCGCTATAAAACCAGACTCAATGCACCATTTTCTACATTTGAAAACCGCGCTGAAGTACGTCCATTATTCATAGTTCATTATTCATTATTCAATAATGAATAATGAAATAGTTCATTATTCACTATTCAATATTGAAAAATGAATAATGAATAATGAAATGGTTTATGTTTCATTACTCAAATTGAAGCGGTGAATAGTGAAAAAAATATAAAAAAAAATTGACTGTGACACTATAGCTATATTTTGATTCGAAATGACCATAAGACGGTTTACGGAGGACCTAAATGCCACAATATGCATAAAAATGAGGAAATATGATAAAAAAGAAGATGTGGTATGATTGCCAATGAGACAAATATCCAGAAAGACCACAATGACACAGACATTAACAACTATAGCTCGACGTACAGCCTTCAACAATGAGCAAAGCCCATACCGCATAGTCAGCTATTAAAGGCCCCGATAAGACATTGTAAAAAAATTCAAACAAAAAAACTAACGGCCTTATTTATGCAAAATAATGAACGAAAAACAAATATGTAACACATAAACAAACGACAACCAATAAATTACAGACTCCTGACTTGGAACAGGCACATACATAAATAATGTAACGGGGTTAAACATGTTATCCAATTTTGAATAATGAAATGGATATTTTGAATAATGGAATGGACTGCTGTGACCCTTCAGCCCTAATTACAGATATATATTCTACCTCAATCGAAAGGTTATTAAGAGAGGAACAAAATGTATATAGTCAATATATTTCGCAACACATTTAAGAGGAGTAACGAAGGACTTAAATATCGAAATACGCCTGAACATTGAGAAATAGCCAATTTTGAATAATGAAATGGATATTTTGAATAATGGAATGGAGTACGGCGACCCTTTAGCCCCTAAATATAGATAAATATTATACCTCATTCGAAAGCTGATTACAAGAGGAACATAATGTATATAGTCAATATGTTCCACAACGAATATTAGAAGACCTAAATGCCAAAATACGCGTGAAAATTAAGAAATAGCCAATTTTGAATAATGAAATGGATATTTTGAATAATGGAATGGAGTGCGACGACCCTTTAGCCCCTAATTATAGATAAATCTTATACCTCATTCGAAAGCTGATTACAAGAGGAACAAAATGTATATAGTCAATATGTTCCGCAACGAATATTAGAAGACCTAAATGCCAAAATACGCGTGAAAATTATTAAGAAATAGCCAATTTTGAATAATGAAATGGATATTTTGAATAATGGAATGGACTGCGGCGACTTTTTAGCCCCTAATTGTAGATAAACTTTATACTTCATTTGAAAGCTCATTACAAAAGGAACAAAATGTATATAGTCAATATGTTCTGCAACGAACATTAGAAGACCTAAATGCCAAAATACGCGTGAAAATTAAGAAATAGCCAATTTTGAATAATGAAATGGATATTTTGAATAATGGAATGGACTGCTGGGACCCTTTAGCCCCTAATTATAGATAAACCTTATACCTCATTCGAAAGCTGATTACAAGAGGAATAACATGTATATAGTCAATATGTTCCGCAACGAATATTAGAAGACCTAAATGCGGAAATACGCTAGAAAATTAAGAAATAGCCAATTTTGAATAATGAAATGGATATTTTGAATAATGGAATGGACTGCTGCGACCTTTTAGCCCATAATTAAAGATAAACCTTATACCTCATTCGAAAGCTGATTACAAGAGGAATACTATGTATATAGGCAATATGTTCCGCAACGAATATAAGAAGACCTAAATGCCGAAATACGCGTGAAAATTAAGAAATAGCCAATTTTGAATAATGAAATGGATATTTTGAATAATGGAATGGACTGCTGCGACCCTTTAGCCCCTAATTAAAGATAAACCTTCAACCTCATTCGAAAACTGATTCAAGAGGAACAAAATGTATATAGACAATAGGTTCCGCAACGAATATTAGAAGACCTAAATGCCAAAATACGCGTGAAATTTAAGAAATAGCCAATTTTGAATAATGAAATGGATATTTTGAATAATAGAATGGAGTGCGGCGACCCTTTAGCCCCTAATTATAGATAAACCTTATACCTCATTCGCAAGCTGATTACAAGAGGAACATCATGTTTATAGTCAATATGTTCCGCAACGAATATAAGAAGACCTAAATGCCAAAATACGCGTGAAAATTAAGAAATAGCCAATTTTGAATAATGAAATGGATATTTTGAATAATGGAATGGAGTGCGGCGACCCTTTAATCCCTAATTATAGATAAACCTTATACCTCATTCGAAAGCTGATTACAAGAGGAACAACATGCTTATAATCACTATGTTCCGCAATGAATATTAGAAGACCTAAATGCCTAAATACGCGTGAAAATAAAGAAATAGCCAATTTTAAATAATGAAATGGATATTTTGAATAATGGAATGGACTGCTGTGACCCTTTAGCCCCTAATTTAAGATGAACCTTATACCTCATTCGAAAGCTGATTACAAGAGGAACAAAATGTATATAGTCAATATGATCTGCAACGAATATTAGAAGACCTAAATGCCAAAATACGCGTGAAAATTAAGAAATAGTCAATTTTGAATAATGAAATGGATATTTTGAATAATGGAATGGACTGCTGGGACCCTTTAGCCCCTAATTATAGATAAACCTTATACCTCATTCGAAAGCTGATTACAAGAGGAATAACATGTATATAGTCAATATGTTCCGCAACGAATATTAGAAGACCTAAATGCGGAAATACGCTAGAAAATTAAGAAATAGCCAATTTTGAATAATGAAATGGATATTTTGAATAATGGAATGGACTGCTGCGACCTTTTAGCCCATAATTAAAGATAAACCTTATACCTCATTCGAAAGCTGATTACAAGAGGAATACTATGTATATAGTCAATATGTTCCGCAACGAATATAAGAAGACCTAAATGCCGAAATACGCGTGAAAATTAAGAAATAGCCAATTTTGAATAATGAAATGGATATTTTGAATAATGGAATGGACTGCGGCGACTCTTTAGCCCCTAATTGTAGATAAACTTTATACTTCATTCGAAAGCTCATAACAAAAGGAACAAAATGTATATAGTCAATATGTTCCGCAACGAACATTAGAAGACGTAAATGCCAAAATACGCGTGAAAATTAAGAAATAGCCAATTTTGAATAATGAAATGGATATTTTGAATAATGGAATGGACTGCTGCGACCCTTTAGCCCCTAATTAAAGATAAACCTTCAACCTCATTCGAAAGCTGATACAAGAGGAACAAAATGTATATAGACAATAGGTTCCGCAACGAACATTAGAAGACCTAAATGTCAAAATACGCGTGAAAATTAAGAAATAGCCAATTTTGAATAATGAAATGAATATTTTGAATAATGGAAAGGACTGCTGCGACCCTTTAGCCCCTAATTATAGATAAACCTTATACCTCATTCGAAAGCTGATTACAAGAGGAATAACATGTATATAGTCAATATGTTCCGCAACGAACATTAGAAGACCTAAATGCGGAAATACGCGTGAAAATTAAGAAATAGCCAATTTTGAATAATGAAATGAATATTTTGAATAATGGAAAGGACTGCTGCGACCCTTTAGCCCATAATTATAGATAAACCTTATACCTCATTCGAAAGCTGATTACAAGAGGAATACTATGTATATAGTCAATATGTTCCGCAACGAATATTAGAAGACCTAAATGCCGAAATACGCGTGAAAATTAATAAATAGCCAATTTTGAATAATGAAATGGATATTTTGAATAATGGAATGGACTGCTGCGACCCTTTAGCCCCTAATTAAAGATAAACCTTATACCTCATGTGAAAATTAAGAAATAGCCAATTTTGAATAATGAAATGGATATTTTGAATAATGGAATGGACTGCTGCGACCCTTTAGCCCATAATTTAAAATAAACCTTATACCTCATTCGAAAGCTGATTACATGAGGAACAAAATGTTTATAGTCAATAGGTTCCGCAACGAATATTAGAAGAACTAAATGCCAAAATACGCGTGAAAATTAAGAAATAGCCAATTTTGAATACTGAAATGGATATTTTGAATAATGGAATGGAGTGCGGCGACCCTTTAGCCCCTAATTATAGAGAAACCTTATACCTCATTCGCAAGCTGATTACAAGAAGAACAACATGCTTATAATCACTATGTTCCGCAACGAATATCAGAAGACCTAAATGCCAAAATACGCGTGAAAATTAAGAAATAGTCAATTTTGAATAATGAAATGGATATTTTGAATAATGGAATGGAGTGCGGCGACCCTTAAGCCCCTAATTATAGATAAACCTTATATTTCATTCGAAAGCTGATTACAAGAGAAACAACATGCTTATAATCAATATGTTCCGCAATGAATATAAGAAGACCTATATGCCAAAATACGCGTGAAAATTAAGAAATAGCCAATTTTGAATAATGAAATGGATATTTTGAATAATAAAATGGACTACTGCAACATTTTAGCCCATAATTATAGATAAACCTTATACCTCATTCGCAAGCTGATTACAAGAGGAATACTATGTATATAGTCATTATGTTCCGCAACGAATATTAGAAGACTTAAATGCCGAAATACGCGTGAAAATTAAGAAATAGCCAATTTTGAATAATGAAATGGATATTTTAAATAGTGGAATGGACTGCTGCGACCCTTTAGCCCTTAATTTAAGATAAACCTTATACCTCATTCGAATGCTGATTACAAGAGGAACAAAATGTATATAGTGAATAGGTTCTGCAACGAATATTAGAAGACCTAAATGCCAAAATACGCGTGAAAATTAAGAAATAGCCAATTTTGAATACTGAAATGGATATTTTGAATAATGGAATGGAGTGCGGCGACCCTTTAGCCCCTAATTATAGATAAACCTTATATCTCATTCGAAAGCTGATTACAAGAGGAATAACATGTATATAGTCAATATGTTCCGCAACGAATATTAGAAGACCTAAATGGGGAAATACGCTAGAAAATTAAGAAATAGCCAATTTTGAATAATGAAATGGATATTTTGAATAATGGAATGGACTGCTGCGACCTTTTAGCCCATAATTAAAGATAAACCTTATACCTCATTCGAAAGCTGATTACAAGAGGAATACTATGTATATAGTCAATATGTTCCGCAACGAATATAAGAAGACCTAAATGCCGAAATACGCGTGAAAATTAAGAAATAGCCAATTTTGAATAATGAAATGGATATTTTGAATAATGGAATGGACTGCTGCGACCCTTTAGCCCCTAATTAAAGATAAACCTTCAACCTCATTCGAAAACTGATTCAAGAGGAACAAAATGTATATAGACAATAGGTTCCGCAACGAATATTAGAAGACCTAAATGCCAAAATACGCGTGAAATTTAAGAAATAGCCAATTTTGAATAATGAAATGGATATTTTGAATAATAGAATGGAGTGCGGCGACCCTTTAGCCCCTAATTATAGATAAACCTTATACCTCATTCGCAAGCTGATTACAAGAGGAACATCATGCTTATAGTCAATATGTTCCGCAACGAATATAAGAAGACCTAAATGCCAAAATACGCGTGAAAATTAAGAAATAGCCAATTTTGAATAATGAAATGGATATTTTGAATAATGGAATGGAGTGCGGCGACCCTTTAATCCCTAATTATAGATAAACCTTATACCTCATTCGAAAGCTGATTACAAGAGGAACAACATGCTTATAATCACTATGTTCCGCAATGAATATTAGAAGACCTAAATGCCTAAATACGCGTGAAAATAAAGAAACAGCCAATTTTAAATAATGAAATGGATATTTTGAATAATGGAATGGACTGCTGTGACCCTTTAGCCCCTAATTTAAGATGAACCTTATACCTCATTCGAAAGCTGATTACAAGAGGAACAAAATGTATATAGTCAATATGATCTGCAACGAATATTAGAAGACCTAAATGCCAAAATACGCGTGAAAATTAAGAAATAGCCAATTTTGAATAATGAAATGGATATTTTGAATAATGGAATGGACTGCTGGGACCCTTTAGCCCCTAATTATAGATAAACCTTATACCTCATTCGAAAGCTGATTACAAGAGAAATAACATGTATATAGTCAATATGTTCCGCAACGAATATTAGAAGACCTAAATGCGGAAATACGCTAGAAAATTAAGAAATAGCCAATTTTGAATAATGAAATGGATATTTTGAATAATGGAATGGACTGCTGCGACCTTTTAGCCCATAATTAAAGATAAACCTTATACCTCATTCGAAAGCTGATTACAAGAGGAATACTATGTATATAGTCAATATGTTCCGCAACGAATATAAGAAGACCTAAATGCCGAAATACGCGTGAAAATTAAGAAATAGCCAATTTTGAATAATGAAATGGATATTTTGAATAATGGAATGGACTGCGGCGACTCTTTAGCCCCTAATTGTAGATAAACTTGATACTTCATTCGAAAGCTCATAACAAAAGGAACAAAATGTATATAGTCAATATGTTCCGCAACGAACATTAGAAGACGTAAATGCCAAAATACGCGTGAAAATTAAGAAATAGCCAATTTTGAATAATGAAATGGATATTTTGAATAATGGAATGGACTGCTGCGACCCTTTAGCCCCTAATTAAAGATAAACCTTCAACCTTATTCGAAAGCTGATACAAGAGGAACAAAATGTATATAGACAATATGTTCCGCAACGAATATTAGAAGACCTAAATGCGGAAATACGCTAGAAAATTAAGAAATAGCCAATTTTGAATAATGAAATGGATATTTTGAATAATGGAATGGACTGCTGCGACCTTTTAGCCCATAATTAAAGATAAACCTTATACCTCATTCGAAAGCTGATTACAAGAGGAATACTATGTATATAGTCAATATGTTCCGCAACGAATATAAGAAGACCTAAATGCCGAAATACGCGTGAAAATTAAGAAATAGCCAATTTTGAATAATGAAATGGATATTTTGAATAATGGAATGGACTGCGGCGACTCTTTAGCCCCTAATTGTAGATAAACTTTATACTTCATTCGAAAGCTCATAACAAAAGGAACAAAATGTATATAGTCAATATGTTCCGCAACGAACATTAGAAGACGTAAATGCCAAAATACGCGTGAAAATTAAGAAATAGCCAATTTTGAATAATGAAATGGATATTTTGAATAATGGAATGGACTGCTGCGACCCTTTAGCCCCTAATTAAAGATAAACCTTCAACCTCATTCGAAAGCTGATACAAGAGGAACAAAATGTATATAGACAATAGGTTCCGCAACGAACAT
This sequence comes from Mytilus galloprovincialis, assembly GCA_037788925.1. Taxonomy (NCBI): domain Eukaryota; kingdom Metazoa; phylum Mollusca; class Bivalvia; order Mytilida; family Mytilidae; genus Mytilus; species Mytilus galloprovincialis. The sequence continues at coordinate 89,121,564 of CM075337.1, forward strand.
TAGAAGACCTAAATGTCAAAATACGCGTGAAAATTAAGAAATAGCCAATTTTGAATAATGAAATGAATATTTTGAATAATGGAAAGGACTGCTGCGACCCTTTAGCCCCTAATTATAGATAAACCTTATACCTCATTCGAAAGCTGATTACAAGAGGAATAACATGTATATAGTCAATATGTTCCGCAACGAACATTAGAAGACCTAAATGCGGAAATACGCGTGAAAATTAAGAAATAGCCAATTTTGAATAATGAAATGAATATTTTGAATAATGGAAAGGACTGCTGCGACCCTTTAGCCCCTAATTATAGATAAACCTTATACCTCATTCGAAAGCTGATTACAAGAGGAATACTATGTATATAGTCAATATGTTCCGCAACGAATATTAGAAGACCTAAATGCCGAAATACGCGTGAAAATAAATAAATAGCCAATTTTGAATAATGAAATGGATATTTTGAATAATGGAATGGACTGCTGCGACCTTTTAGCCCCTAATTAAAGATAAACCTTATACATCATGTGAAAATTAAGAAATAGCCAATTTTGAATAATGAAATGGATATTTTGAATAATGGAATGGACTGCTGCGACCCTTTAGCCCTTAATTTAAAATAAACCTTATACCTCATTCGAAAGCTGATTACATGAGGAACAAAATGTTTATAGTCAATAGGTTCCGCAACGAATATTAGAAGACCTAAATGCCAAAATACGCGTGAAAATTAAGAAATAGCCAATTTTGAATACTGAAATGGATATTTTGAATAATGGAATGGAGTGCGGCGACCCTTTAGCCCCTAATTATAGAGAAACCTTATACCTCATTCGCAAGCTGATTACAAGAAGAACAACATGCTTATAATCACTATGTTCCGCAACGAATATCAGAAGACCTAAATGCCAAAATACGCGTGAAAATTAAGAAATAGTCAATTTTGAATAATGAAATGGATATTTTGAATAATGGAATGGAGTGCGGCGACCCTTAAGCCCCTAATTATAGATAAACCTTATATTTCATTCGAAAGCTGATTACAAGAGAAACAACATGCTTATAATCAATATGTTCCGCAATGAATATAAGAAGACCTATATGCCAAAATACGCGTGAAAATTAAGAAATAGCCAATTTTGAATAATGAAATGGATATTTTGAATATTAAAATGGACTACTGCAACATTTTAGCCCATAATTATAGATAAACCTTATACCTCATTCGCAAGCTGATTACAAGAGGAATATTATGTATATAGTCATTATGTTCCGCAACGAATATTAGAAGACTTAAATGCCGAAATACGCGTGAAAATTAAGAAATAGCCAATTTTGAATAATGAAATGGATATTTTAAATAGTGGAATGGACTGCTGCGACCCTTTAGCCCTTAATTTAAGATAAACCTTATACCTCATTCGAATGCTGATTACAAGAGGAACAAAATGTATATAGTGAATAGGTTCTGCAACGAATATTAGAAGACCTAAATGCCAAAATACGCGTGAAAATTAAGAAATAGCCAATTTTGAATACTGAAATGGATATTTTGAATAATGGAATGGAGTGCGGCGACCCTTTAGCCCCTAATTATAGATAAACCTTATATCTCATTCGCAAGCTGATTACAAGAGGAACATCATGCTGATAGTCAATATGTTCCGCAACGAATATAAAAAGACCTAAATGCCAAAATACGCGTGAAAATTAAGAAATAGCCAATTTTGAATAATGAAATGGATATTTTGAATAATGGAATGGATTGCGGCGACCCTTTAGCCCCTAATTTTAGATAAACCTTATATTTCATTCGAAAGCTGATTACAAGAGGAACAACATGCTTATAATCAATATGTTCCGCAATGAATATTAGAAGACCTAAATGCCAAAATACGCATGAAAATTAAGAAATAGCCAATTTTGAATAATGAAATGGATATTTTGAATAATGGAATGGAGTGCGGCGATCCTTTAGCCCCTAATTATAGATAAACCTAATATTTCATTCGAAAGCTGATTACAAGAGGAACATAATGCTTATAATCAATATGTTCCGCAATGAATAGTAGAAGACCTAAATGCCAAAATACGCATGAAAATTAAGAAATAGCCAATTTTGAATAATGATATGGATATTTGAATAATAGAATGGACTGCGGCGACCCTTTAGCCCCTAATTATAGATAAATGTTGTACCTCATTGGAAACCTGATTACAAGAGGAACAAAATGTATATAGTCAATATGTTCCGCAACAAATATTAGAAGACCTAATTGCCAAAATACGCGTGAAAATTAAGAAATAGCCAATTTTGAATAATGAAATGGGTATTTTGAATAATGGAATGGACTGGCAGGACCCTTCAACCCCTAATACAGATATATATTATACCTCAATCGAAAGCTTATTAAAAGAGGAACAAAAGGAATATAGTCAATTTGTTCCGCAACGCATATTACAGGAGTAACGAAGGACTTAAAGATCGAATTACGCGTGAACATTGAGAAATAGCCAATTTTGAATAATGAAATGGATATTTTGAATAATGCAATGGACTGGCAGGACCCTTCAGCCCCTAATTACAGATATATATTATACTTCGATCGAAAGCTTATTGGGAGAGAAACAAAATGTATATAGTCAATATGTCCCGCAACGGATATTACAGGAGTAACGAAGGATTTAAATATCGAAATACGCGTGAACATTGAGAAATAACTTATTTTGAATAATGGAATGGACTGTTGCAACCCATCAGCTCCTAATTAAGGAAAATAAATATACACCAAGTTAAAGCTTATGGATGGAGGAATAAACTCAGTATAATCGATATGTGCCGAAATGACCATTACAGATGTTACAGAGGACATCAATGCCAAAGAAAGAAATAGTCTATTGTGAATAATGAAATGGATATTTTGAATAATGGAATGGACTGCTATGACCCTTCAGCCCGTAATTACAGATATATATTATACCTTGATCGAAAGCTTATTGCCAGAGGAACAAAAGGTATATAGTCAATATTTTTGGCAACGCATATTAGAGGAGTAACGACGGACTTAAATGTCGAAATAGTAGATGAATAAATTGAGAAAAAACAATATGTGCCGCAATGACCATTAGGGGTTACGGGGGACCTAAATGCCAAAATTCGTGTGAAAAACAAGAAACAGTCAATTTTGAATAATGAAATGGATATTTTGAATAATGGAATGGAATTCTCTAACCCTTCAGCCCTTTATTACAGATCTACCTTATATCTCATTTGGAAGCTTATAAAGAGAGGAACAAATGGTATATAGTCAATTTATTCTGCAGAGTAACGAAGGACTTAAATATCGAAATACGCGTGAACATTTTGAAGGGAATTTCTGCTAGGACCTGACCGAAAAATCCGAAAATCTTGCACGCTCGTTGACGAGGTTAAGCAGGGAAAACGTTGGTGGTTGGGGTTGAAGGGGAAAAAATGGGGTTGGGGTCCTGGGAAAATGTATCTTTGTGGAAGAAAGAAAACACACCAAGAAACATCCGCAGATAGTAAACACAATGGATTGTAAGATTACAAATATGTCTGACCAGAGAGAGAATATTGCGCAAGAGGTAGAAATTTTGGAAAATACTGATGAGGAAACTCTTAAAAGTAGGTCAGGACTCACCCTGAATTGTCAAAGACATTAAAGATGTTAACACGAAGTGTGGGTTTTCAAAAATTATAACGTTGTGCTGGAAAGGGGAAAATATCCGCACTTGGGGATGTGAAAGACTAAACAAACAGCTGACCACCGTCGGGGAAAAGAGAGAGACCGATGGAACTGTGCAAATCGTGAGCTATGGGATGAAAAAAAAAACAGGCGCACCGGCTATGATTACCACGACTTTTATATTTTTGATAAGGACGGTATGATTGGAAGTGTTAGGATATGTTGTTTAAGCCTGAAAATCGGGTCTAAAACCATTGAATTTGGGATGGTGGGAAGAACCTAAAAGGAACATTTTGACAGATCCTCGCTGAAATCGGACACGGGTTGCTGCTGCTAATCTTTATGGTCATAGTAGTTTTTGAGGCAGGTGACGACTTTCCCAAACTCGACATCATAGATCTGTTCATCATTAGCTAAAGCAGAGATGACACATGCTTGCTCAACCAAGGACTTTTTGGACTTTGGCAATCGCAAGGTATCGTGGGTGTTTCGTTTTTTATTATTACATGCCTAGAAATTAGTGTGAGATCCATTACGGTGGTAGCATTCAAGCAAGCTAAAAAACCCAGAGGAATTATGGCTATAACACCTGTACCGGTCAAAGCTGAACCCAGGGTACTGCTGGTTAATACCAAACTAACCACAGAACAAGCACCCAGTGCTACAGATACAGCTTTGTCCGAACGTTTATAGGCATTCAAGGTATTTTGATACCTTCAAATTTCTGCATTGATTCCACACACATTGACTATAGTCTGTCGGTACCAAGAATCTAAATCGTTCATTTATTTTATAAGAGCATACCGAGGAGGGGAATGTTTTTAAAGGGACTGTAAGCATCTAAATATAAGATCAGAACGGCTCCGTCGTGGAATTGCTGACCACGCTCCAATTAGAGTCCATACCCATAGGTAATCTGGGCGTTTGAGGATTTGAGGTAGAGACCGTTGCCACTGGGATTCACTGTGCAAACGCAAGAAGATGAAAACGGATAGTGAGATATTCACCTCTGAGATCGATGAGCCTACCGTCTTGATCGTTGAGATATGTTTGCATGCGATTGCTGGTTCGCAAGATCACTGGCGCGTATACTACCAATAGGTGCTGGGGGGTTTGAATGATTTTCATACCAGGACCGTCTGCGGGAACAGAAGCTGTAGATTGAAGACTGCTGTGTACCATTTACATAACTTCATGGTTGATATCACTGTTCACCAGAATGCTGTTGATTCTGATGATATTTACAATGTGCTACCCTTCTGTATAACCGTTTGTGATCATACTGAACGTGTAAATCTGCCACTTGAATCCCAAGACGGTGTTTATGTTATTAACAACTTTGAAGTCTACTTGATAGAGTTTGGCGAGGGTCAGTGTCTCTTTTAGGGTCGCCCGGTTGGCATCGATGATGATCTTCGTTTTGTGTTTGTTGAGCCGTAGCTGTTGCTGGGTTTCATTGTTGATGTCTTCGATGTCATAGGAACCTGTGCTCAGTGCGATGGAAAATCATTTGGCACCATCATCGGGAGAGTAGCGGAAGGAATGGTTACCTGTATGCATATGAATGTTAGGGATGGAATTATTGGTTTACCAGGTTTACCAATGCCATCTCGTAGGTCTTGGATTCCTTGAGTTGCAGTGGGGGTTGAACCGGGTAAGGATTTGGTTATCATTTCCAGAAAGATGAAGGAAAACCCATGATTGGGGTTGGTGATTTTAGCAATTTGCTGCAACCATGTGTTATCCATTTATTTATGGTACACCATTGTCACATATTTTTGCTTCCACTCTTCGATACCGCCATACTTCTCAGTTGTTTAATTAACTTCACCACGATCGCGTAGACTTCGGCATGGCGGCTGGCAAAGAGGATTTACTTGTAGGTGAATTTTATCCTTTTTTTACTTTTTGTACACGACGTTCATCTTCTGACCATCGGATTCAAACTGCAGGATTCTGTCGGAAATCACAAGTGCAAATGCCTCGGTGTTTGCAGGTACTTTGGGCTCGAACTCGATCAGGATTTGAATGTCAACGGTCGACTCTTCAACCACTTGGACTGGTGACTCACATCAATGACAAACAGTTGCTGATGAAACGGTCCATGTTGAACAAGTTAGAACTCTGCGACATTCTTGTACACTCTGGCGATCTTGGTTTGCGTGAAACTGGCACTGAAGTCTACCGCCGGGTAGCATTCTGCGTTGAGAGTAACGAAGATAATTCGCAACCGGTAGTGGTCGAACACGGCTTCATTTTGAGTCCGATCGTACTTTTATCGGTCTGAAAGGCAACAATGATGTATTTCGGTTTCTTCCGACCGCTCTTGGCAGACAAACGCCAGTGGAACTGTGAGGTTTAGGTAACACTTGTAGAATCACACTGTTGTATTCAGAAACCACAATCGATCTTACTCTTGATGGTCTTTTACAACCGCAGTTTTTTTTCATCGGAAGGAAGGACGTGAGGAACAAACCTACAGGTCTTACTCTGGTTGATTTCCGCCACGTCCTCATGTTTATTTTCGCCACGTCATTGATGGCAGCAGCAGGATGGCATTGTCGTCCGAGTCGCGTACGAGTGACAATTCGTGCTTGAATCCATACACAATCTTGTTGTAATCGTCTGCAAAGCCGAAAATATATATCAGGGGTACGGTGAATGAAAACGATCCTTTTATTGGAGGGCTTGGTGATAATATACCCATGACGTGCTGCAAACCCTGTGTTTTCGGCCTCGGCTTCGGTAGATGAATCTTTGTACCACAGGTAGTTGAGACCTTGGGGTTTGGGAGAAATTGTTGGGATAAATCACATTCCCAGCATAGTGATGGCAACGACTGGGTCGTTGATATGTTTGATCAGCTGGCCTGAGAGCTTGCATTAATTGTATCTGATAGTCTTGAAGAGATACATGATTCCATTGTGAATGAGAGACACTAGCATTAGCATATGCACTACCGTGGTTCTTTTACAGTCGCCCCTCTACCAAGAGATAACTTTCAGCGGGATGGAGGAACAAGTCTTGGGTTTCGATGTTGATTCGGATCTCACCTGGATTATTCAGGTTGACACCAGCTTGAGGTTCGTATTCGTGAACCTTATATTCTTGGAAACTTTCGTCGAAGGTCAACCCTTCGGTGATTATAAGGATGTTATTTATTATGTATTTATTCATAGCGCTGCACAAAGTCGTGGATGGAAGCCAGCCAGAACCGGAGATCAGATTGTTCAACTGGGTTAGCTGCGGTTTGCTGCTTTGAACATTGGACTGTTGAGTGGACATTCTGCGTTTTCGGGGGCGGGTCACTGTATTAACCACATTATAGACGGCTTTGTGGCCCCTTTTTCAACACCTCTCAAGGCTGAATTGGTGTTTGCACTCACGGCCTTACTTTCTATGGTTTTGGTGGCAGAGGAAGTAAACATGGGTCCAGCCAAACTGGCGATTGTGTCAAACAGTCCTCTACCACCGTATCCGTACTTTCAGTCGTAACCTTTCTTGATTTGCAACATTTACTTATAGGATACTATGATGAAGCGCCATATTTTCTTCGATGCTGATATATCTACCCTTTTGCATAGCATGGATAATCGACACAATTTCGTTGTGCACACCATTATTTCCTGCTCGGTATGCTGCAGCACACAGTTCCAAGCGATCGAGAAGCTGCTTGAAGTTGGAAAAAAAACACGGTTTGCAGATCACTGCGAAACTTATACTTCTGGTAGATGTGGGACACGATTCCCTTTCACTTGTAATTCTTATTCGCCTTCGGGGTTCTTGAAAAGATGGAATTGCCTTTATACATAGCACCGGAACTTATCAGGATCTCTGCATAGTCGTCAAGGTCGTTGTGCTCGATTCTGGTTTCTTTTTCACAATGACTTCCCAGAGGCCAAGGGTTCCCTTGTACTTCACAATATCCATGAACAAATTATCGCCGTCAAAAGTAACTGGTGAGCTTCCGATGAAGATACCATCGTTTTCAGATCGCAATTCAAAGGTGTGGTCGGTGGAAGTAGTCATACTGAGCTGCACATGCTGCTGTGCTCGAGCTTCAAGGACGGTTTCTGTAGGTGGTGCAATGAGTAGTGGGTCGGCAAACTGGGGAGGCCGAGGAGGGAGGGCTGGCACTGTTGCAGGAAGGTCTGCGATCTGTTTGGTGATCTGTGAAGCTGCCTCTCGCTAAGCCTCAATCACAGGCTTGAACACCTTGTAAAGGTCCCGGCTTAGTTCAATCTTGTCCAGGCCATGTCGCATATTACATGTATTACTGGCTTGAATCTTCCGTTTGGTGTCTTGAAACTCCCTGACAAGAGCCTCACGCTGCTTAGGGTCGACAATCTTGATAAACGTCATTTATCTAATAGGATCGAATGCTGTTGATCGCCCCTAAGCGTTGGTGTGAACGCCCCTAATCAATGAGTTGCGCATGAAGGTATTACACAGCTGATATGGATCCCTCTTCTTCGAAAGATTCAAGTGTCATGGGTATATGTGCACTGGTAGCCTCAAATCGTCTTGGCATTGGGGTTGAGATAATCACTCCACCTTACCACAATGGTGGAGTTCCATGCGTTGAAATCACCTCCACTGCTTTAGATAGGTCGAAGGATCACGCAACTGCATTTTCAACCTGGAACCCACTCAAAATTGCATTTAAAGGGCCATTCGAACTTGCAGGGCCGGGGTTCCCCTGTGTCCAGATATTCTTCATACTTCAGTTCCCTAAAGAAATCTCCGGGCTGATCATTCTTTATGTTATACCTCAAAAAACTCATTTAATTAATTTGCATATTTTCCATTGCCTTGGTGCTTGTAAAATCGATGGTTACAAATCCATAGGGCTTAGACCAGCAATACTTACACAGAGCATCAAACTGTACTGTTCCTTGGTGAGATCGTTGCAGTGATCGCATCGGTTGTCGTCGATATTCTTAGCATTCTGCTGGAAGAGACAGGGGACGTTGGCATTCTCCCGGATCGACTGGCTGGGCAGTGTGAAGTAGTTCTGGTACAGGTAGAAACAATCGACGTTGTCTTCACACGTGTTCTGTTTTCTCAACATCAAGTCGTCGAACACCATGAGGATCACCATACGGTTCTTGCGGCTTGTAGGAAATATCTTCAACGTTCATTTATTAAAATAAAATAGCAATGATTCTCTGCGTGAAAGTCATAGAAAGACGGACACAGTTAACACAAGCGAGGTAATGACCAGCAACGGACGACGGAGAAGGTTGGCAACTGCAAGGTGTGCGATGCCAAGAAGTCTCAGTTTTTTGCTACAACCGGTACAGGGTTCATGAACAAACTAATCAACCGATTACCGATGGAAATGCATCTATCCGGACACAACTTCACCGGGTGAGAGCCTAGACTTAGCAAGCGACTACTTCCCGATGGCGCCCGAAGGTTTGGTCAAAACCCATTAATCAGGTTGACCAGGCAGCATATCACCACGATCTTTGTTATGCCCAGCACAAGGATGCAATCGCACGCAACACCATCTGTGACGAAGCTATTTTAGCCTCGCTTAACACCATTCCCAACTCTACCACAGACGAACGCTTGGACTGCAGCATCGTCGGACCCATCATCGGTACCAAAGTTCGATTCGGTCTGGGTGTTAAAAAACTGTTCGCTGGACCGATGAGCTAGCTGAGTTGCACAAACCAGTTCGACGCTAGTTTCATAAATAAAGGCAACAGTAGTATACCGCTGTTCAAAACTCATAAATCTATGGACAAAAAACAAAATCGGGGTAACAAACTAAAACTGAGGGAAACGCATTAAATATTAGAGGAGAACAACGACACACCATTAAAATGTAACACACACAGCAACGGACTAAGCATTAGACAAATCCGATACATTAATTTGGGATAGAAAAGTACCGTGACACGTCTTATAGTAATGTGAACTCACACTCAAATATAGGAGAAAACAAACGACACAACGGTCATAAACGCTGTGTAGCGGTGGGTGGTGTTGAAGAGACCTGGGCGGCCGACCTCGTTGATATGAGTGACTTCTCCAGGACAACCAGAGAAATAAATTATCCATGTCTTCTCGACATATGGCTGGCTGATACCACTCAGGAACAAGAAGGGGGTGACGGTGCGGGATGCCTTCCAAGCGGTGTGCCCAAGAAGCTATGTACAGACAAAGGCACTGAGTTTTACAACAGACATGTAAATCAGCTGCTTCAAAAGCATGGTATCGATCTCTACTCCACCGAAGAGAAGTCGAGTATTGTCAAACGTTGGAACCGCACCATGAAACAGGAAATGTTCAAATACTTTTCAGCCAACTCCACACGCACCTATATCGATGTCCTGGACGATCTTGTTCGCCAGTGCAATACCACCAATCACCGCTATCAAGATGGCCCCTGTTGCCGCAAGTCTTAAGGAGCATAAGTTGTATTGGAACCTTTACGGCAGCATACCTCCTATTAAACCACCGCGATTTTCCGAATCACCAAGAAGAAAGGTACATTCGAGAAGGGATATACCCCCCGCTGGACCGAGGAAGTATTTACAATTTCACTAGTTTTGTCAGAGGTCCACCAGGCAATCTTTTCTACGATCTTTTCATCTATCTCCTCAAGGGTTTCAACCAAGTCCGTGGCCGTGGTGAAAATCTAGTTTCCAGAGTGAAAGTATCTTGTTCTCATCATCCGCCTTATCTGTAGGATTAATCTTTTCAAAGGTACAGTGCATGATCACATTGGGTTTCCCTTTACAATGCCCAATCTTCTATAAGTTCCACCCGTGACACCCGAGAGACCTTAAGGGAGGTCTGCACATCCATGCCATGATGGGGGTCATATTCAAGGTAGTAAATACATCTTTAAAGACTTTCTTCGGCGAATGTACCTCAATTTATACCCAATGGCTTTCCTATCTTCCCAAATCTTTTCCTGCACTTTCCTTAGCAGTCGATCTATCGACAGCCTCGACCTGCTAACCCCTTTCAACCCAAGTTGTTTTATCTAGGTGATAATCTCCTTCCTCGTATGAGGTTTGGGACGACGATGAAATTTAAGAGTTGTCTTCGTTCTATTACCTCTCTATCAACTGATCTTTCCTCAACCGCGAATACCCTCGAAGGTGGTTCATTTTGGCTATACCTCTCAGGGCTTTGACGTTTTCAACTACTAACTCTATGTTCACTATTGGATGCATGTTTTTATTCTAACAATAAAAAAAAATCAATTTAGGTCACCCCAAAACCACCATCCCCAATTCACTGGTTTTCAGACCCAATTTTCGGGCCTACAAAACATATCCTAACACTCTCGATCCTACAATCCTTATAAAAAATAAGAAAGTCGTAAAACGTACCCAGTGCGTCTGGATTTTTTGATCCCATAGCTCACAAATTGCACAGCTCCATCAGTCTCTCTCTTTGCTAAGACGGTAATAAGCTGCTTGTTTAATCTCTCATATTCCCATGTGCGAAAGTTTCCCCTTTCGAGCACAAGGTTATAATTTTGCAGACCTTTACTTCGTGTCAACATCTTTAATGTCTTTGACAATCCAGGTTGAGTCCTGTCCTACTCCTTGCCATTTGAGAATTTCCTCATCATTGCAGCGCTGTTCTCGATTGGCCTTAACAGTGTCCACTTTTTTCAGAATTTCTACCTCTTGCACCGTATTCTATCTCTGATCAGACATATTTGAAATCGTAAAATCCAGTGTGTTTATTCTATCTGTGATCCAGCGGCGGCGGCGGCGGCGGTGTTAGCTTACTTCTTAAAAGCTTTATATTTTAGAAGGTAGAAGACCTGGATGCTTCGTACTTTATATATAGATGCCTCGTGTTACAAACTTTCCGTCAGTTACATGTCCAATGTCATTGACCTCATTTTAATGGTTCAGTGACTACTTGAAAAAAAGTTAAGATTTTTTGTAATGCTAAATTCTCTCTTATTATTATGTGTATACCTTGCAAGGTCCTCATGCCCGTCAGACAGTTTTCACTTGACCTCGACCTCATTTTATGGCTCAGTGAACAAGGTTAAGTTTTGGTGGTCAAGTCCATATCTCAGATACTATAAGCAATAGGTCTAGCATATTTCGTGTATGGAAGGACTGTAAGGTGTACATGTCGAACTGGCAGTTGTCATCTGACCTTGACCTCATTTTCATGGTTCAGTGGTTATAGTTAAGTTTTTGTGTTTTGGTCTGTTTTTCTTGTACTATATGCAATAGGTCAACTATATTTGGTGTATGAATTTCTTAATTTTCACGCGTATTTTGGCATTTACGTCTTCTAATATTCGTTGCGGAACCTATTGACTATATACATTATGTTCCTCTTGTAATCAGCTTTCGAATGAGGTATAAGGTTTATCTATAATTAGGGGCTAAAGGGTCGCAGCAGTCCATTTCATTATTCAAAATTGGTTATTTCTTGATTTTCACGCGTATTTCCGCATTTAGGTCTTCTAATATTTGTTGCGGAACATATTGACTATATACATGTTATTCCTCTTGTAATCAGCTTTTGAATGAGGTATAAGGTTTATCTATAATTATGGGCTAGAAGGTCGCAGCAGTCCACTCCATTATTCAAAATATCCATTTCATTATTCAAAATTGGCTATTTCTCAATTTTCACGCGTATTTTGGCATTTAGGACTTCTAATGTTCGTTGCGGAACATATTAACTATATACATTTTGTTCCTCTTGTAATCAGGTTTCGAATGAAGTATAAAGTTTATCTACAATTAGGGGCTAAAAAGTCGCCGCAGTCCATTCCATCATTCAAAATATCCATTTCATTATTCAAAATTTGCTATTTCTTAATTTTCACGGGTATTTCGGCATTTAGGTCTTCTAATATTCGTTGCGGAACATATTGACTATATACATGTTATTCCTCTTGTAATCAGCTTTCGAATGAGGTAGAAGGTTTATCTATAATTATGGGCTAAAAGATCACTGCAGTCCATTCCATTATTCAAAATATCCATTTCATTATTCAAAATTGGCTATTTTTTAATTTTCATGCGTATTTCGGCATTTAGGTCTACTAATATTCGTTGCGGAACATATTGACTATATACATGTTATTCCTCTTGTAATCAACTTTCGAATGAGGTATAATGTTTATCTATAATTATGGGCTAAAAGGTCGCAGCAGTCCATTCTATTATTTAAAATATCCATTTCATTATTCAAAATTGGCTATTTTTTAATTTTCACGCGTATTTCGGCATTTAGGTCTTCTAATATTCGTTGCGGAACATATTGACTATATACATGTTATTCCTCTTGTAATCAGCTTTCGCATGAGGTATAAGGTTTATCTATAATTAGGGGCAAAAGGGTCGTTGCACTCCATTCCATTATTCAAAATATCCATTTCATTATTCAAAATTGGCTATTTCTTAATTTTCACGCGTATTTTGGCCTTTAGGTCTTTTAATGTTCGTTGCGGAACAAATTGACTATATACATTTTTTTCCTCTTGTAATCTGCTTTCGAATGAAGTATAAAGTTTGTCTACAATTAGGGGCTAAAGAGTCGCTGCAGTCCATTCCATAATTCAAAATATCCATTTCATTATTCAAAATTGGCTATTTCTTAATTTTCACGCGTATTTTGGCATTTAGGTCTTCTAATATTCGTTGCGGTACATATTGACTATATACATTTTGTTCCTCTTGTAATCAGCTTTCAAATGAGGTATAAGATTTATCTATAATTAGGGGCTAAAGGGTTGCCGCACTCCATTCCATTATTCAAAATATCCATTTCATTATTCAAAATTGGCTATTTCTTAATTTTCACGCGTATTTTGGCATTTAGGTCTTCTAATATTCGTTGCGGAACATATTGACTATATACATTTTGTTCCTCTTGTAATCAGCTTTCGAATGAAGTATAAGATTTATCTATAATTAGGGGCTAAAGGGTCGCCGCACTCCATTCCATTATTCAAAATAACCATTTCATTATTCAAAATTGGCTATTTCTCAATGTTCAGGCGTATTTCGATATTTAAGTCCTTCGTTACTTCTCTTAAATGTGTTGCGGAATATATTGACTATATACATTTTGTTCCTCTCTTAATAACCTTTCGATTGAGGTAGAATATATATCTGTAATTAGGGCTGAAGGGTCACAGCAGTCCATTCCATTATTCAAAATATCCATTCAATTTTCATTAGTCAAAATTGGCTAACATGTTTAACCCCGTAACATTATTTATGTATGTGCCTGTTCGAAGTCAGGAGTCTGTAATTTATTGGTTGTCGTTTGTTTATGTGTTACATATTTGTTTTTCGTTCATTATTTTGCATAAATAAGGCCGTTAGTTTTCTCGTTTGAATTTTTTTATAATGTCTTATCGGGGCCTTTAATAGCTGACTATTCGGTATGGGCTTTGCTCATTGTTGAAGGTGAGCTATAGTTGTTAATGTCTGTGTCATTGTGGTCTTTCTGGATATTTGTTTCATTGGCAATCATACCACATCTTTTTTATCACATTTCTTCATTTTTGTGCATATTGTGGCATTTAGGTCCTCCGTAAACCGTCTTATGGTCATTTCGAATCAAAATATAGCTATAGTGTCACAGTCAATTTTTTAAATATTTTTTTCACTATTCACCGCTTCAATTTGAATAATGAAACATAAACCATTTCATTATTCATTATTCATTTTTCAATATTGAATAGTGAACTATTTCATTATTCATTATTGAATAATGAATAATGAACTATGAATAATGGACGTACTTCAGCGCGGTATTTGAAAATGCCTGTACCAAGCCAGGAAGATGACAGTTGTTGTCCATTGGTTTAATGTGTTTTGTACGAAAGCTGAGAAGGCTCATCTATAATTCAGAATTCAGAATTCGGCATTCAGAATTCAGAATTCAGAATTGGGAAATCATTTATATCAAATGTTATAACATACATATTTTAGTAATTGATATATGCTTTATGTTAACTACTGCACCTTATATAAATAGTTTATATCTATTTTGTTGTCCATAATATAATCTATAGTGGGGGTTGCTTTTCGTCATATCTCTGTGCTTTTGCCGTTTTGGAATCTTCCCCTGTAAGTCTCTGATTCAAAATGTCCCCTCATCACCGTCCTAACATACACCCCTACGTTGTTTTTAATTCCTTGTTTCATAGTCTCTCAAAATATGTCCATTACGCGATAATACAAATACTACCTATCCTCACCCCCGAATGTATGTTCGAAAAAAAGTAAAGAAAAATAAGAAGCAAACAACCGTTTAACGTCATATTAATCAGTTCTTCTTCACTATAGGTGCGAATTTGAATCGAGGTGGATATATTCACTGTAAAACGAAAAGATGCGAATCAGATAAAGATATTTGTTACAGTACTAACCTTAGATCCAGCATCACTTTATCGGACTCGTATCTAAAACTATCCATCTGTATTTTGTTGCAGATTTCATACTCCCTAAGTAATTAACCCTCTTCAATAGTAAACACATTAATGTTGACTCGAATTCATCCGACAAAATTTCCAGCAATTGTTTATAAGACTAAGGTAGCTCTTAAGTCATAATCAAAGGTAATAAAAAGTTTTTGTAAAGATGACAAGAGGTGTTAATTACAAATGGATCTACTGAGCATATGAAAAGAAAAGATGACAAAACAAAACATGAGGATTTTGTGTCGCTCACCTTGGTCTATGTGCTGCAGTTCATATTAAACAAAGAACACTCTACAACTATATAGGCAAGAATATAATTCATGGAAAAATCCTCTGTTTTAGAAGTGGTTACTTGTTTGTAGATCTAACTTTACTGAACATTCTTTTTGTTTACGGTTATCTCTATCTGTAATGAACTTGGACCAGTAGTTTCAGAGAAAAAGATTTTTGTATTTTTTTTTTTATAAAAATTACAAAAATTGTTAAGATTGACTTTCATGAGAAATAAAACTTGAAAGAGTCAATTGACAATTTTAGATCATGTTGAATTATTTGAAGGACTTACTTTGTTGAACATTTTCGCTGTGTATAGTGTAATTTAGGAAAGTAATAAAACAGCAGGTTGTCCATGTTGTCCGATGCGTGTTAAAATTTCAACGGTAGATAGATCTTGATGATTAAGTTTCAGAGATATAAGCTTAACTGTTTTTAAACCCCTTTTTTCTATTTTTAGCCATGGCAGCCATCTTGGTTGATGGGCGAAGTTTTCAGATACAGTTTGCTAAACAACATTCCCTTAGGATGGTTCAGGCTAAGTTTGGTTTAATTTGGCCCTGAAATTTCTGAGGATTAGAATTTTGTAAAAGATTACAAAAGTGTACAAAAAATTGCAAAAAAATGACTTCAAAGGGCAATAATCCTTATGGGGTCAATTAATAAGAATGTGCATCTTCAAGGAACTGAGACAAATATCCAGCTAATATCCAACATGAGGCGAAAAATGGGAATAAAAACGGACAATTACAAATAATATGGAGAATGGAGTTGCTCATTTTAGAGAAACTTAACCCATAAAGTTATGGCAGATGCATTGTCGGTAAAATGGGTTGTCGGAATAATTGGATGTCGGAATAATAGTTGTAGGACTAACGCGACGTCACCTTGCCGGCTCCTATTAGGCAAAATATAATGCAAGGTTGCACGGATGTTTTAAAGTTAAAAAATCGTTTTTGAGTTATATTGACCGAAGTGTGGACGACGGACGGACGGACAACGGTTATACAACAATACCGTTTTTTTTTTTTTTAAACAGACATATACAAATATTTTATCCTTTAAAATCTGATTTCTTCAATTCCTTCAGCTATTTCAATTTCAACTATTAAAATGTATCATCGTTTTTGTGGAATCTAAATTTTACATTTTGAAGATATTTTTAAGAAATTCTGATACATGTATAAAATACATATTTGATATTGATACTCATATGGTCCAGCTGGTAAATGTCCTACCGTACGTGTATGACCCGGCTTAAATAAATATACAGACCGACTATGACAACATACAACTGTGTAAAGTCGGAAGAAAATAAAACAATGCATTCTCAAGACGCATTACGACATGTGAAATAATAAAATTTCACCCAAAAGTCTGCAGACCTTAATATCACAATAACAACTGTGTAAAGTGTTTAAGCCAATTATTAGAGGCATTTTCAAAATACAGCGCGACATGTGCGAAATATATTCCCCCTTTAAATATTTTGATTAAAAGAAGTATCTTGAAACTAAATACCTAAATAAAAATGTCATAAAAAATTAAACAGACCTTAAGACAATATATAATAATAAAGAATTGTGTAAAGTTTTAAGCCAATCAGATATGGCATTTTAAAGATATGTGAAAAAATACCTTCCCTTTTTTTAACTAATAAAAAAAATCCCATAGTTCTGGAACGAACAATCATAATTTAACCAAAACGTATTGTAATAGTAGTTGGGTCTTAAAGTTCAAGTCCAATAAATTCTACTGTTTTATTGTTATAAGACGCATTTGATGAATAATACACAATACAATAGACTGCATAGTGTCGCAGGTACCCTCGTACTAAGTTCAGTTTACGTGAAAAACTACAAAGAAAAAAATGAAAACAACCTTATTAAAACAGTCAAAATAAACAGAAAATATATTCGAATGACATATGAATCAAGCACAATATCCGCACAATACAAAAAACACAACAAATTTACCTTTTTGGGCCAATTACATACTGATCCAGTTCGTACATTCGTTCGTTCACTGACAAGGGAGATAACTGAAAAACAATGTATAAAACCTAAAACCTAAAACCTAGGGCGCATCTCCGCGTCCGTTACATGGCTCCTCAAATTAGGATATCTAATTTCACTATTAAAGTCAACGAATAAATCCTTTTATTCGTATGGCTCCTCATCAGGGAATTATTCGGTCTCCTGGAGTAAGACCAATTTATGGATTGGTCGTTCTAGTTCGGTGAGCTTTGACTTACGGACTCCTCTACGATCCAAATTCGTTGATCCCACTGCGAGTCTTACTTTTCGGACTAACTTATCATCATCAATGAATGTTTTGCAAATTCGACCTAGTCTCCACATGTTTCGCACTAAATTGTCATCCTTAATCATAACAATGTCACCAACAGATAAATTTCGCTTCGGAGCGATCCATTTTTGCCTAGACTGAATATTTGAAAGAAACTCTTTCCTCCAACGACTCCAAAATTCATTTGCAAGAAACTGAACCCGTCTCCAACGCTTTCTGGAATATACGTCGTTTTTCATGCAGTTTCCAGGTGGTGGTAGAAAAACTTTACTTTTCATAGTCAATAAATGATTTGGTGTCAACGGTTCAACGGAAAGCGGATCGTTCAGGTTTTCCAACGTAAGTGGTCGACTATTCACTATAGCTGTTGCTTCAGACATTAAAGTTCTCAACGACTCATCATCAAGCTGAGTTCCTAGCTGACATAGTAAAGTTGAAAGAATGTTTCGGACAGAACGTATCTGTCTTTCCCAAACGCCACCCATGTGGCTAGCAGACGGAACGTTCATCTTAAATTGTACGAAATCACAGTTTTGTTCAAGTAGATATTGACGGATTCGGTCAAAATCCAATTCAGACATTGCCTTAGTAAATTCTCCTTCGGCTCCAACAAAGTTAGTTCCTTGATCACACCGAAGATGCCTTACGGGTCCGCGGATAGACACAAATCTTCTCAAGGCATTAATGAAAGAGCTCGTATCTAAAGAGTTAGCAGTTTCGATATGAATTGATCTCGATGACAAACAGGTAAATAAAACTCCATGCCGCTTAAGTTCCTTGCGGACCTCCTTAATTAACCAAGGTCCAAACAGATCAACACCACAGTACGTGAATGGAGGCACGGTCTCTAGTCGGTCTACCGGTAAATCAGCCATTTTCTGTACTTGGGTTTGGCTACGCAATTTTCGACATGTAACACATTTAAATAAAAGGTTCGAAACAGCAGAACTACATCCGATTATCCAATATCCATGTGAACGTATTGTGTTCGTAGTAATTCCACGTCCTTGGTGAAATGATTTTTCGTGGAAATAGCGCATGATAAGCTCGGTGACGTGAGAATGTCTAGGTAATATAATAGGATGCTTCAAATCAATGCTCAGATAAGCACGTCGGATGCGGCCACCAACTCGGATGATGCCGTCCTGGTCGAGAAAGGGGTCAAGTTTATACAAAGACGATTTCTTTTTCATAGTATTGTTTCGCACTTTAACTGAGTCGTGCTTCAAACGGTCCTTCAGAATCAAATGAACGCAATATGAGTAATTCTTCCTTGAAGAAAGTGTCTTGAACCCTTTTGACAATTTCAAGTTCAGCTTGTCGCATGTCTTCCACGTTAACGGATAAACAGGTTCCCTTCGGACGTTTTGCTAGCAACGCATTTCTCAGGTTCAAGCAAAGAGCTGTCGCATGTTTAGCTCTGTTCCAATCTGAAAAGTATTCTAAACGTTCAAGTATGGACGCAGGAGGAGGTAAACAAGTACTTGTAGACATCACTTTAACTTTTCTAACTTCCAGGTCATTCAATAACGGTTTATACGTATCCGATAATTCCTTTCTGACTACGTGTTCCGCATTCCATAAGAAATCTGGTCCCGTAAACCACTTTGATTCTCTTGATTTGATCGGTGTAGCTCCACGAGAAGCAATGTCGGCTGGGTTTTCGGCAGAACTGACATAATTCCACTGAAATGGTTCGGTGTTGTCGCGAATCTGTTGTACTCTGTTAGCCACAAACACATGAAAACGCCTGGAATCATTCGCAATATAACCTAGTACTACGTTACTATCTGTCCAGAAATACTCATTGACATTTTTATCGGAATACTCAAGTTCATCTCTCAAAATTGCACTGATTTTCACGGAGATTACTGCAGCCGTAAGCTCTAACCTGGGAATCGTAATGGGCTTTAACGGAACTACTCGAGATTTACCAATAACCAGAGCACAATGTACTTGTTGTTTAAAGTTGAAAAGGCGAACGTATGAACACTGACCGTAACCATTTGAACTAGCATCTGAAAAATGATGAAATTCTATGA
This sequence comes from Mytilus galloprovincialis, assembly GCA_037788925.1. Classification (NCBI taxonomy): domain Eukaryota; kingdom Metazoa; phylum Mollusca; class Bivalvia; order Mytilida; family Mytilidae; genus Mytilus; species Mytilus galloprovincialis. The sequence goes on from CM075337.1 coordinate 89,141,331, forward strand.
ATTTTACTTCGCCAAAGTCGACCGGTTTGAAGCAACGATTGATTTTCAATAATTCAAGGTCTATTAAGTCTTGCTTCCACCTTTCCCATTTGTTCTGGATATCTTCTGGTAACGGGGTATCCCAATCGGTTTGATCCTTACATAAATCTTGCAAGAGCTGTTTCCCAACAAGAATAATGGGTGAGATAATACCTAGCGGATCATATACTGCGCTTAATGTAGACAGCATTCCACGCCTTGTAGGCGGCTTGTTGTTGAGCGTGATACGAAATTGAAACACATCTAATTCAATACACCATTTAATTCCTAATGTCTTTGTCGTAGGAAGTTCATCATGTGATAAGTTTAAATTCAACTCTTTGGCACGATCCTTTTCTGGTATGTGCGCTAAAACATCCTTAGAATTTGACAAAAATTTGTGCAACCGAAGACCACGCTTATTGCACATTTCTACACTACCATGTATAAGGTTTACTGCTTCTGTAACGTTTGACACAGATTTAAGACCATCGTCAACGTAAAAATCACGTCTAATAAAGTTCGATACTTCGGAACCAAAATCGGCTTCATAATCATTAGCAAGTTGTTTAAGTCCAAAATTGGCACATCCTGGGGATGATGCGGCCCCAAATAAATGGACGTTCATCCTGTATTCGCACGGTTCTTTCGAAAGATCTTCATAATTGTCCCACCACAAAAATCGTAAATAATCTTGGTGTTCAGTTCTCACTTTGAACTGTAAAAACATTTGTTCAATATCGCAGACTACTGCAATTGGTTCTTGACGAAATCTACAAAGCACTCCTACCAACGAGTTCGTTAAGTCTGGGCCTTGCAGCAAGTAATCGTTTAGTGATTCACCTTTGTATCTAGAACTACAATCAAACACAACACGGACCTTTTCGGGCTTCTGAGGATGATATACTCCGTGATGTGGTATGTACCAAACATGTCCTTCGTTATCGGATTGAGACGGTTTAACTTTCTCCGCAAATCCCTTTGTTATTAAGTCATCCATACTCTTAAAATAGTCATTTCGGTATCGAGCATCATTGCGTAAACGCTTTCGAAGATGATTGAATCTCTGAATGGCTTGAGACTTGTTGTTCGGTAATATCGGTTCGGATCCTTTAAAGGTCAAGGGCATTTCATAATGTCCATCATTTACTCTGATTCCGCTTTCAAGAATGTTCAAAAAACGTTTGTCATCAAATGACATAGACTGTTTGTCATGAGTTCGTTCGGAAAAATCGAGTTCCATCATTCGCGCTACTTCAACGGGACTTACTAATTTTGTACAATTTCTAATAGTAAATAATACATGGCTTTCAAACGCTATCATTCTGTGAGAATGTGTAGTTAATGCATTATCAATGCAGCTCGGATCCACAATACCAACTATACCCCATCCGAGGTCTGTTTTCTGTGCGTAAGGTCCATCATCAGTTGTCGGAATCACCTCTCTAGGAGTCAATGCACGGGCGCAATTATAACCTATAAGTAGTCCGAATTCGCAATCACTTACTGGCATCAACTGACTGGCAATCTTCTCTAACTGCGGCCATCTTCTCGCCATATCACCAGTAGGTATATGTGCTCTATTTGCCGGTAAGATGTCGCGGGCAAATGTAGACGGTAACGTTATCTTCATGTCGCTATCGTAAGCCCTTACTATCAATCCATCTATCTTACAGCTATCGACTATTGAATTCTGTGAATGCACGGTTGATAATGACAGCTTCACGTCGGTACCAGAAAGTCCAAGAGTTTGACGTGTATTGTCCAAAATGAACGTAGTATCAGACTGAGTATCTAAGAGTGCGTACACTAGTATTTCATGTTGTTGGTTATCAGTATGAGAGAGATAAACAGGAACAATCATCGAGCTTTTTCCACATGACTCGGTTATGCTCATTAAAACCGCACCAGTTTGAGACTTATAAAGTTCCTTTTCCTCATTACAAGGTGTAGGTTGTTTTGAATTGTTCGGATATTGTTTTACTACATCTCCATGAAAGGCTGTCGGATGTCGTTTTGTGCAAATGCTGCACGTTGCGCGTTTGTTACACTGTTTCGATAAATGTCCAGAGCCTAAACAAGCAAAGCACAACCCTGTTCTCTTAGCAAATTCTTTACGCTCTTGTACAGATTTTGCAAGGTAGTTTCTACATGAATCAAGTATGTGTCCAGCCTTGTGACAGAACAAACAATTCTTATTAGCACCGGAGTTACTTTCTTTGGTCCTATCATAACTAGTCGACTTTGTCTCCGTTGCAAATGCATTTCTGCGTGGTCATTTTTAACACTTCGAAAGTTTGTGTCCCTATTTCGTGGTGTACTATCTGTTTTAAGAGAGTTGAGAGAAGGATCGTTCGCAATCGTTGATTCTCGTTCAATAAACACAGAAAAAGTCTGAAATGAGGGAAATGTACTATGATGATCACTTTTATGTTGAGCGACAATTCGTCCCCATCGTGTAACTATCCAGTCGGGAAGTTTTGATAAAAGTTTTCGGTTCTCACGATCATCGTTAAGAACGTTCAGATTCTTGATCGTTTTCATTGCGGAAAGACACTGTTTAATATAATCTGAAAATTTTCTCAATCCTAAGCTATCACGAGATGCTATCTTAGGCCACTTTTCTAGTCGGTCACGAAAAGCGTTACCAACGATAAACGGGTCACCATACCTTTGGTCTAACAGTTTTTTAGCATCAAAATAAGAGTCATCTGTTGCAATAAGGAAAAAGTTTTCGATTACTTCACGAACGGAGTCTCCAACATACCTACGTAGGTAATGGATCTGCTCTAAAGGTGGTATGTTCCTTCGCTCAATAAGGGTCTCAAAAGCTACTTTCCATGACGCATATTTTAATGGATCGCCATTAAATATCGGAGGTTCAGGCGGAGGAAGTCTATTCAAGTTAACTTGGTCGGCAAAAGATTTGGCTAAGTCAGTAACCACATCTGAGCTTATTGTTTTTGACATAATTGGCATTTCGGTTTTCGGTAAATCCACATGCACAGAATCGGTTTGTACGTGATCCATCGCTCTGAAACTACTTGTTTCTCTTTGAATCGGAACAAATTCATTTACTTCCGGATTTAGACCTGAGGAGCTAACAAAAGGTGCAACAACTGGTTGATTTTGGTTTATCGCATAGTCAACATTTGTATCACTAGTAAAAGGCACAGAAGACGATAAAATGTTAGGTACACTTGAGTTTTTGTTTTGATCATGTGAAGCACTTACAGTCTTTAAGAAGTTTGTCATTATATCGGCTTGTGGTAAATATTTTTTAGCATCATCAAGCACTGAGCCACCCTGACTTACTCCTTCGAGTATTTCTAACTTTACTTCTGCAGTTTCTAACTCACGCCTAGTTTGAATTTTATCAAGTTCTAATTTTGCTTTCGATTCAGCTTCAATATATTTCAATTTTGTTTTAAGTTCAGCGGCTCTTGCAGCAGTTTCAGATAATTTAGACGCATTTGATATTCGAGACGAAACATGTGACCTTTCAGACACTGAACGATTCGATCGACTAGAACGCCTAGATGACCTTTCACTTTTTACCTCATCAATACATTGTATGCGTTTAGTAATCTCTTTTAAAATAGTAGCAGTATCCGTTTCACACTGTTCGAATTTCTGAGAAATATCAGTTCCAATTTCGCTAGCTACAGTAATTGAGAATGTTCCGAGCCTACTCCGCTTAGCAAACGCGACAAATGTCTGTAAATGTCTTCAATTTGACTCATACATTTTACCAATGAGTCTCTAGTGGCACGTATTTCTGCTAAATCATCACTGTCACTCAAGAGAATACTTAACTTATTGTGTTTCGAGTGCCAAGCTGATATAGCTTTTTTTAAATTTTGCTGAAGAGTGTCTAATTGCCAAAATAAACCCTTTTCAGTCATTTTGCGGTGTCGCGTAACGCGTGGTTCCTCACCAGGACTAGACATGAATAATTATAATACAATATGATATATACAGAATTAAAATGCACATAATTCAAATAAATCAACATTCAAACCTATGCATCAATATGACAAATAATAAGCAATAAAAATGACAAATTCACTTTGGCAAAATATCAATATGACTTGCTATGACAAGTTTATAAAAAATGCAATAATATTCAAAGGTAATACCAACATTCATCAAACTACACAAAAATCTAAAAATGCAACAATGGCGCAATGAAATTTCAAGTTTGTCAATTATGCTAAATCAATAGTCATATTAATAATATCAATTTATTTCTGTAAATAATAGAAGGCTATGTCCCAGTCTTGACAGCTTCCACTGTTCTTCTTCTGTTGTAACCGCAATTTCTATGAAGAATAAATGTTACAAACACTTTGGATTCGTTTATGATTGTTTTTGCACAAATGTTCACTGTTACGTAAGTTACGTGTCAATAGCCACTGCCAAATCACACGTGTTAAATTAACGCATCACATCAGGTATGAAACTGTGTAAAAAGTTTTTCACTGTAATAGTAGTTGGGTCTCAAAGTTCAAGTCCAATAAATTCTACTGTTTTATTGTTATAAGACGCATTTGATGAATAATACACAATACAATAGACTGCATAGTGTCGCAGGTACCCTCGTACTAAGTTCAGTTTACGTGAAAAACTACAAAGAAAAAAATGAAAACAACCTTATTAAAACAGTCAAAATAAACAGAAAATATATTCGAATGACATATGAATCAAGCACAATATCCGCACAATACAAAAAACACAACAAATTTACCTTTTTGGGCCAATTACATACTGATCCAGTTCGTACATTCGTTCGTTCACTGACAAGGGAGATAACTGAAAAACAATGTATAAAACCTAAAACCTAAAACCTAGGGCGCATCTCCGCGTCCGTTACACGTATACAGATCGTTTGACCGTGCCCTGATCACACTGTACCGGATAACGCGCATGGATGAGTAATAGGCGAGTGTAATATTTAAAAAAGACGTCTAGTTAAGGACTTTAATGCACCCACCTAACACACGGCTAATTTCTTTTTTAAATGAAAGAATAATGATTTAACTTTGATTTTTGCCCGGTCGTCACAAAATCGTACGGTGCAGTTTTTGTAAAATTCACTTTTATTTCAGAAATTAGTTGAAATTATAAAATTACGTCATGTTTTTCAAGCAAAGGAAATTCGTCGTATCTCTTCTTTTAGACAGAATAATTAAGTGAATTAGATTCTTAAAATAATGAAAAACAATATTTACAACTGTAAGTCCGCATGCTTTTGCATTCCTTCTAAATATTTGACATTTTGTACGAAAATTTTCATAATCCTGACCTTTTCCGATCTACAATTAAATTTTTATTAAATGCTTTTGCACTCTATCCGTTTTAGAACACACCAAATTACTCATCAGTTATATTTTTTTCATTCAAGATCAAGACTTTATCTCAACATTTCTTAAAATCACGAATTTCTGTAATTTTATGATGTTGGGTAAAATCACTATAGTTTCCGGAATCCCTTATCTATTTCGTTATCGTTTTTTATTGAATATATTAGTCGATTTCCGTGTACTTAATAGTGCTATAAGAGTACGATAAATCATATTCAAACGGTTCTAATTCTATCTGTAACTTTAGTGCAGCTTAAATAGATATAAAATCGTCCGAAATTAAGATCAAATCAAAGTAAAACATAGTTTTTGAGTTCTGTAGAATTCACCCTTTCTAAACAAGGAATCGTATCGGAAAATTGTAGAAAATCTTCCGAGTCGTGTCAAATTTTTACAGTCCAGTTCACAATGAAACCATTCCTATTCTAAAAAGCAAAAACTATCCATTGATTGACACAGATATGCATAATCTGTCATGTATTTACTACATAGAAACTATGTAGTTAAACACTTAAATGAAGATACAGTTGTATTGCCGCAGTGGGAAAACGAAAAGATGAAGTTTACAGAAGACTGGTCGATGAATATGAAAAAAATGAAACATCCCATTTGAAAATACAAAATATCATAAGAGTTGCTATAAATATTTCAAAAGTAAGCACAACCTATCATCTTCTGTTTTGTCTGTACAAAGATTTTGTACTACATGTACCAATTCTACTGACCAGTCTCTTCTCATATATCAACGAGGGCAGTAGATCTACAACTCATTCTGATTTGTCTGTTTGTATATTTTTCAAATGTATAAAGCCTATAAGCAAGTTACACAACTTCATAAGGTATCCTCTGAGGAGCAAACTCAAGCTGTATTGCTGAGTGTTACTACATATATTTCCTACAATGATCTGATTTACAAAATAACTCATGGTAATTTTACTATTAAATCTTTATATCATCGAGCTTGCATCGCTAAATATTTGCTACAAAATTTGAAATCAGAAAGTAAAGAGCTATTTAATTCTGACCATAAAACAGATTTTACTAACATTTGGACGATTCAAGATGACGTGCCTGTACACAAGATAGTATTCTGGTTAACAACTTTAATTACTTGATCAGTTAACCGGTCTTAATTTCTGCCTGAGGATCGCCGCCGAGAAAACTACACAACATATTATCAGCTTCAACAACAACTAAAAATATATGGTCAATTTATAGTTACATGTATACAGCATCAACAAGGCCAAGGTACATCCAATATTGTATACAGTAGCTCTATAATTTTGTCTTATGCTGTAATGACGGAAAATTACTCGTTAAAAATGATTGTGATATACAGTCTGTAAAATTAAAAGATCTGAGCAGTGACTGCGAAACTGGTTGCAAACACTTTATGCAGCTACTAGTGTTTTACGGAAGCAGATATAGGGTAAAGTTGTAATCCAATCAGATGAATATCCATTATCTAAAAACATGTCACTGGATTATTCAATTGAAATTATGCCACCTGCTTTAAAAACATTTCTGTATTGTCTTTTAGATGATGGCGCATCTACGGCAGTTAATAAAGCCTACGATATTCCTATTTCCACAGTTCTTAAATATACATGGCTTTAGTAGAATGTATATTATCTATAAATATTTTTTTTTAACTTTTTTTCATTTAGGTTTATTATTACAAATGCACCGTTTTTATGGAGACACCTTTGATTGCTCAGGAGATTAGAAAAATTGAAAATGGGGCATACATTCTACATGGCATTGTTTTTCTTCTGGGGGTCAAAATTTTATCCAAGACAATGTGACTTTTTGTCGACCTAACTACAGAAACAATAAAAGTTCTCCGTATGACTTTGGTTGGCTAAAAGGCAACATCGGTTTCGACAGATGTCATCCAACTTTCTACAAGATTTGATCTGTTCACTCATTGGTATAGGTATAGGGTTGAGATTTCCAAAAACATGTTTAACCATGTCCCATATCAGGAGCCTCTGGCCTTTCTTAGTTTTGTATGATTTTTTATTTTAATTTCTTGAGTATATTTCGAAACTTAGTATGACGTCCATTATCATTTCAAACTAGTACATTTTTGTTTAGGGGCCAGCTGAAGAACGCCTCCGGGTTTGGTAGTTTTTTGCTGCATTGATGACCTATTGGTGGTCTTCGGCCGTTGTCTGCTTTTTGAACGGATTGTTGTCCATTCCCAAATTTTAATTCAATCTGTATATATAGTAGATCTTGTGTCTGCTTTGAGCAAAACATCTGCTGTACTGATATATGCCCATGCCAAGGAAGTTGTCTTTGTATGGATATGTTGAACGATAAGAATGATGAGATAAAAAGTTAAAATGAAGCTATAATATTCCGATATCGCATTATTCCGACACTTAAATGGTCCAACATCACATTGGTCCGACGTTTCGATCATTTAGGTGATACGCTAACGGGATTTTAACATAAGAAAGCTAAATAGAAAGTTCAATATTAGGATAACTTTGTCCTCCGTTTGAAGCGGTGAAACAAGATATAAAAAAGTAATACTTATTGCCAAAGTAGCCGAACGTCATCACTAGTGTAATTTATAAAAAGTACATTTCTACTTTGTCAAAAAATTGAAAAACAACACGTTTAATAATTTATTGCGTCCGAAGCGCTTTTCTGGATTTACCTTCATCAGGAACGCTCAAAGCCAAACATTTGAAATCCGAAGATGTATAAGTACCGAAAATCGTTGAAGAGCTATTATATATCAAAAATACCTAAAATTAATAGCCAAATTCACCTAAAGCCAACTTTGCCTGAGGGAGTTGAAACCTTAGTTTCATAAAAATTTATAAATTTATAAACGGAAAACTTTAGTAAAGTTTGTAAAATCATGTCAGTACCGAAGCACTGACTACTGAGCTGATGATACCCTCGGGGACTGATAGTCCACCAGCAGAGGTATCGACCCAGTGATGTAAAAAATGGAAAACAACACTTTTAATAATTTATTGCGTCCGAAGCGCTTTTCTGGATTTACCTTCATCAGGAACGCTCAAAATCAAACATTTGAAATCCGAAGATGTATAAGTACCGAAAATCGTTGAAGAGCTATTATATATCAAAAATACCTAAAATTAATAGCCAAATTCACCTAAAGCCAACTTTGCCTGAGGGAGTTGAAACCTTAGTTTCATAATAATTTCAAAATTTATAAACGGAAAACTTTAGTAAAGTTTGTTAAATCATGTCAGTACCGAAGCACTGACTACTGAGCTGATGATACCCTCGGGGACTGATAGTCCACCAGCAGAGGTATCGACCCAGTGATGTAAAAAATGGAAAACAACACGTTTAATAATTTATTGCGTCCGAAGCGCTTTTCTGGATTTACCTTCATCAGGAACGCTCAAAGCCAAAGTGTTGTTTGATTAATTAGATATCTCAAGATACACGGCGGCCGACTAAAGTAAAATCAAACACAGTTTGACGTACAATGAGTGATCATATTTTCCTTGTGATGTTTTATATTAAAATTGTCACAATGTTGTTGATATAAATATACTAGTAGCACTTTACTCATTTTAGTAATGTTAGTAAGTACTCTTATCATATCTGATTTAGTAATGTAAATGAAATTGCGATATGATCCAGACTCAACATATTGCACTACAATAATAAAAAATCTGCCCTATGGTTGTCTGATCTTAAAGAGGTTGACAGGCTCTCAAACTAACAGGAGACCATATGCTTCCTCAATTTTAATGTACAGCTCATCATGGGACTTTTCTAAACAATTAAAAATTCGTCATATGTTATATTTCCCCCTTGCTTCAAATATTTTTTTTCGGGTTATTTATATCAAATTTGCAGATATATGTTTGTAAATACGTGCAATCAAATGATATGGAGGTATTATAAGATTTAGATAATGCAAGGGCGACTACAGATACATTTGTGTGACTTTATGGTTCATTTTCAAAGACTCCGAGAGAAAACGTTACGTAACATGCGTTCCCGTTAAAATCAACCAAATTAATTCAATACTATGATAGAAATATATTTTCTTAACAGTAATACAGCATTCCTGTTAAAATTGTTTCGTTTTTGCATTTGTTTTGACTGGAAGTATCCGTGAATTGAAATTGAACCCATGACCTTTGACCTCGATTAAAAAAAAAATGCACCATAATTTCTTTTGACGACCGGGATATTTAGAAAGTACACATTCTTAGCTTTCCGGTGATATATAATTTAGCCGTGTGTTAGGTAGATGCATTAAAAATGTAAATGTGGCTCTCATATCACTCGCCTATAACGAATATCATCTCAATTTGTTACTTTAAACAACTTGTTCGTGTCCGTTCATATCCGTTAAACTCCGTTACTCATCTGGTGTACCCCTTAAGTATATGGTGACGTCCGGTGGAGTCCGTCCTGTCTGGTGAAAAATTTGGAGCTTGTTCAAAACAAATGTATTTATTACAAAACTTGTCTCTTTTTTTTATTAAGTAAAATACAGTTATGTCAAAATTCAAGATAAGTGATGTGGAAAATGAAAATTATTATCGCATGTGTTGCTGTATGTCAATCAACTGTTACAAATAAACATTTCCCGCGCGTGCCTCCTACACACTCGTCATTAACTGCAGTATCATAAACTAAAGTACTAGAACAAATGATAATGGTTATATTTAAAAAGATATTAACTATTTATTATCAATTATGAGTTCCAAAATATAGACATCTTTATATACAAGTCTGAGCAAAAATTTAAATGTTTTATTTTTCCTTTTCTATAGACAATCATTTATATATATAGCATGTTCAAAGACAAAAATATCCATAAAAGAGGGACGAAAGATACCAAAGGGACAGTCAAACTCATAAATCTAAAACAAACTGACAACGTCATGGCTAAAAATGAAAAAGACAAACAGAAAAACAATAGTACACATGACACAACATAGAAAACTAAAGAATAAACAACACGAACCCCACCAAAAACTAGGGGTGATCTCAGGTGCTCCGGAAGGGTAAGCTGATCCTGCTCCACATGTGGCACCCGTCGTGTTGCTTATGTGATTACAAATCCGGCAAACAGTCTAATTCGGTAGGTCACATTCATGAAAGGGAAGGGGATTGTAGTTACGACGCAAGGAACATATCCGATATCATTTGTGAAACGGTTATTTCATAACGGTCAACCAACTCGTGATGGCGTCCGTAAAATTTACGAAGGGATGATTTCAACTTCAACATTTGGAACTCTTGGTTTAATAGCTTCCTTGTGAGCAGTAACCTTCTATCAAGAAAATCATGATAGGAAATGCAAGCACGGGAATATCGTATCAATTGGGAGATATATACCCCGTATGCAGGTGCTGCTGGAATGTTGCTACTTAGAAATGGAAAGTTCACAATTGGAAAGCTGAAATCATCTCTTTTGTCGTAAAGTTTTGTTTTCAACCGACCCTCATTGTCAATTTCTAGATGTAAGTCAAGATATGAAGCCGACTTAACTGTATCTGTAGTATCCTTTATCTCCAATTCGATGGGATAGATGCGTTCCACATAGTCACCAAATTTTGAATTGATTAGTGAAAGAACGTCATCTATATAGCGGAAAGTAGAGTTAGAGGATATTGCTAACTTCTTATCTTTCTTCCTAAGAAGTTCCTGCATGAAGTCAGCCTCATAATAATAAAGAAACAAGTCGGCAAGTAGAGGGGCACAGTTTGTTCCCATTGGGATGCCGACAGTCTGTTGAAAAACACGTCCTCCGAACGTTACAAATATGTTGTCAATCAAGAAATCAAGCATCTTGATAATATCGGTTTCAGAGAATTTTTTGTTTGAATCAGAGTGATTCTTTACAAAGTATGATTTATCCCTCCCTAAGACAAGATACTTGTATCTACGTTGGCCATTCTTTTTAACTGTCCTATGGTAAAGATTGTGTCCGCTCTATATCTTGAGAACCGTTATCATTTTAAAGTTTATACCTGAAATGTATATAAACCAATATCAGAGGGTATGTCATAATTTATGTACAACTTTCTAGGTCAAAGGTCAAGGTCAAAAACTTTGGTTTCAGTTGACAACCCCATGTCCTATGGTAAAGATCGCGTCCGCTCTACATCTTGAGAACCGTTATCATTTCAAAGTTTATACTTGACATGTATATAAACCAACACCAAAGGGTGTGTCATAATTTATGTGCAACTTCCTAGGTCAAAGGTCAAGGTCAAAAACTTTGGTTTCAGTTGACAACTCCGTGTCCTATGGTAAAGATCGTGTCCGCTCTATATCTTGAGAACCGTTATCATTTCAAAGTTTATACTTGACATGTTTATAAACCAACACAAAAGGGTGTGTCATAATTTATTTACAACTTCCTAGGTCAAAGGTCAAGGTCAAAAACTTTGATTTCAGTTGACAAACCCATGTCCTATGGTAAAGATACAATTTTTTAATGCACATTATTCACAGCGGGGCCCACAGAGATGGCTCCCATCTCAATGATATCTAGTTAATTTTAATTGGAAAACAAAAGGGCCTGGAAAGGAGTATTATTTAATCAATAGCATTGTGTCCTTTATGAATTATAAATAAAGTTGAATTCTTTGATTCGCTGTCAGTTTTCGTCATTCCGGCTAACAAATGAAAACTGTACATGCTGTACCTATACGCCTTATTTTAAGTCCAGATTTTTATTATTCGTATTGTCATCTTAGAAAGTCATACTGATTGAAATACTACAATCGGGAACAATGTGACAATGATTGAATTTAGTAGTGTCAACACTGTGATTAGAACCCGTGTATATAGCAAAATCCTAAATACATCGTTTGGTGGTGCACCTGTCAGATGCGGAACGTACAGATAAGTTAATAGGTAACAGGTAAATATACTATTTGTATCGGTATCGGATTCGACCCTGAACTTCTTAATTATTGGCAATATTAATTATGTGGAAAACAAAAGGGTCTGGAGTGGTGCAATTTTTAATCAACAGCATTGTACTATATTAGTTATATATAAAGTTGAATTCTTTGATTCATCGTTTTTACGTGATGACGGCTGACAAATTGGACCTCGTTATTTTAGTATTATAGATAAGAGCTAATTTTCAACTGCGACCGACTTCAAATTAAATACAAGATAAAGATAAAGATAAGGAATAAACAGGTTGTTTACCTGTCAGATTATAGTATTAGAACCTTGAGAATTTACTGGCTTATGTTACATTCATAATGAGTTTAATAGTTCTGTAATGGATAGTCTATGATGATCGGTCATTGATTTCCGTTTGTATAGCATGTATAGTGAGTGCAAATTAAAACGCAACAACAAATGGAACATTATTTTGTCTAAAGATTGAAACAATTTATCTCCCATGAAATATATCAGTAGCTATAGAAATAATAGGTCTCTATAAACAATATTTGTTCAGGGAAGAATATATTATACAATGGGAGTAATATTTAAACATTCATGATTATACTAAACAAACTAGATGGTCTCGTTGTTAGCATGCTTGTCTGAGTACAGAATGTCGTTAGTTCGAACATTTGCCCGCTAGATCAATCAACAGACTTTAAAATTGGTATCCGGCTCAACATGTCGGACAAACACAAAGCAGAGTTTATTCATCATTTATTCACATGTTCACATCAGGATGATGATCCGGAATATGCATATATTTTATTTGCTTCTGTACGTTAAGCAGAATTCATTCACTCACTCGTTAAACTATTATGATTGATCCAAATGACTTAAGAAACATGTGCAATACCCCAGGTTATTTTTTTGTGTTGCTTTTATTATAGTAGATAATTGAGAAACTGTAATAAAAGTTTCAAACTTGTTGTGTTGCGTTTTTGTATGTACTCAGTATTGTGTAAGTTTGCTTTCACCACACTAAAAATCGCAGGAAATTGATATCGCCTTTCTCAGCAAGATATGTACACGTTCTTATCGCGTCAGTGGAATGGGGATTGCAAATACATATAGGATCCGGCTCAACATGTCGGACAAACACAAAGCAGAGTTTATTCATCATTTATTCACATGTTCACATCAGGATGATGATCCGGAATATGCATATATTTTATTTGCTTCTGTACGTTAAGCAGAATTCATTCACTCACTCGTTAAACTATTATGATCGATCCAAATGAATTAAGAAACATGTACAATACCCAGGTTATTATTTTTGTGTTGTTTTTATTATAGTAGATAATGGAGTAACTGTAATAAAAGTTTCAAACTTGTTGTGTTGCGTTTTTATACGTACTCAGTATTGTGTAAGTTTGCTTTCACCACACTAAAAATCGCGAGAAATTGATATCGCCTTTCTCAGCAAGATATGTATGATATGTTGAATGGGGATTACAAATACATATAGGCTATAATATATCTCTGAACTTTTTTTCACAATCAAACATCTTTCCGAGAAAACGTTTCACGGAACTAGGAAATTCCCTATAGAAACATGCGTTTATACAAGGGCAAATAACAGAAAAGGGATTGTAGTAAGACTCATAGGCATGTAATATAGTGTTGAGAGAGAGCAAGCCCAAAGCTAGAAAATGCTAGAATCCGCGTCACCTGTTTGTCACCTTTCTTTTTCCCCTTAAATAATCCCTTCCAAATTATAGATATATAAACTATATGGAGGTCCGTATCTACATTTTGTACATGTCAAAATACGGATAATTGAGAATATTGTTTTTACCAAGTTTTGCCAGAGTAATTATCTTTCGATCATGAAAAAGCTTTTACTACCTAAGTTTTATGTAATTCTATATTTAAATTTAATGCTAATCGGATTTTCGCTTTTAGTTCGAAATAAGATATTTTCGGGGTTTGATGAACATATAATAAAGAAGATGTGGTATAATTGCCAATGAGACAACTGTCCACAAGAGACCAAAATGACACATACATTAACAACTATAGGTCACCATACTGACTTCAACAATGTGCAAAGCCCATACCGCATAGTCAGCTAGCTATAAAAGGCCCCGATAAGACAATGTAAAACAATTCAAACGAGAAAACTAACGGCCTTATTTATATAAAATAATGAAAGAAAAACAAATATGTAACACATAAACAAACGACAACCACTGAATTACTGGCTCTTGACTTGGGACAGGCACATACAGAAATAATGTGGCGGGGTTAAACATGTTAGCGGGATCCCAACCCTCCCCCTAACCTGGGACAGTGGTATAACAGTACAACATAAGAACGAACTATAAAAATTAGTTGAAAAAGCCTTAACTCATCAGATGGACAAAAATACAAGTGGACGTGGCCGGGTACTTATACATCCAGACACATAAAGACACAATGAACAGATATGAGAGTACTCGCAGTTATCTGACAGCTAGTTCAAAGTCACTAACAACTAATAAAAAAATCATGCATCTAAGACTAAACTATCAATCCGTACACATCCAACATCCAATGGATTTAGTGTAAAGACGTCATAAACAACCAGAGAAAAACATGACCTTGTGCAATGCCAAGTTACAGGTATCGACAGATTGTAGGCATGAATATGTATATGTATATAACAAACTAATGATTTTTAGTTAGTTTTTAATTTACTGATAACAAAATCAATATTTATTCAATAGAAACAATTTTCAATGATCTAATTACAGTATTGAATAGGTAACCTTTTGGAATAAGTTTATTTAATGAGCGACAAGTTTACATGGATCATTTCTAAATTTCCGGGTACAGTTAACAACATTTCCGTAAAAATGAGGATGTGCTATCCCGTTTGAAATAAGTTTTCTACAGGTACAACCAAACTTCAAAACCAAATCTTTATATCTATGGAAAAATTTAGTAAAGGTTTTAAGTAATTTATGGTAACGATATCCCTGGTTTAATAATTTACCAGTAATACATAGATTGCGTTAGTTGAAATTAAAAACATCACAACAGACACAGGCATAGCGAACGAGTTGTGAAATATAAACACCGTAAGATGGTGCCAAAGGAACATCACCATTTAAAAATGGGAAATTAACAATAGGGAACGAAAAATCGTCTCTTTTGTCGTAAATTTTAGTGTGGAGTTCCCCGTTTAAAACCGAAATATCTAAATCCAGGAAAAGACAGTTATTACCGAATAAATTTGATTTATTTAAAGTAGATTCCTTGGGGTACATTTCAGCAGTATATTGAGAAAATTCTTGATTATTTAACGAAAAATATCATCAAGATAACGGTAAGTGTTGTTGAATTTATCAATTAAATCTAATTTCGACGGGTCTTTACTGAGTTTAGATATAAACTGTGATTCGTTATAGTACAAAACAAGTTTGCTATTAAAGAGGCACAATAAGTGCCCATGGGGATGCCTACAACCTGTCGATAAACTTTGTTGCCGAAACGTACATAAATATTATCAAGGAGAAAATTAACAGCTTCAATCATCTCATCACACCTCCAGTAAGTATATCTAGCATAATTACCTTTCTCATTAGAGAACAGTCGGAAACCCGATTGAAATATAACAAAAGAATCGAAGCTCTATGTTAGAGAAGGAGATAAATGTGTACTGTAATGTTTACTATAGTGACAAAAATTTTAAAAGTTAAAAGAAACAAACAAAATTACAATTTTCTTCTCAATTACGAAGTGTTTTATTTTAAAAACACCATTTTCAATTTATTTAGTACATAGTTAGGCAGAACAATAAGATATCAAGTCGACGACATGGGTATCTTTGAAGTTGGATGAAAAAAATGCATAACCTCCGATTTTTTAAAAAGAATTACCACGTCCGGAAAACATATCAATCTATCAGTTCAGTAATTTTCGTGTCTGCTCTTCCATTATGTGACTCAAGAAAAAATTCCCAAAAATGTGTAACAATAGTATCGAAAGGAGAAAATCGAGTGCATCTTTTTTATGTTAGGGCGTGTTTGAGTTGAATATTTTGTCTTGATATTGTACAAATCAAGAATATTTCATATATCGTCTCGCTTCAGATTCTATTTTTTTTAAACATCAAAGCTACAGGTGGACTTTATAACATAAAACAATCACAGTAATATGCAATATATGGGTCAAGTTAAATACCTATCTAATGAATCACTAAAACAGAGTTGGTGTGTTCGAATAGCTATTTTTTACTTCAAGTACTTGACGACAGTCTTTTAAAGTTGACAGTGAAAATGCATATCTTCGAAAAATTATATTTTTTTGTTTGCGATAACTATGGTTTATAGTCTTCAACCACTAAAAAAATCTAGTCTGCCCTTCCACGAAATATATAATTAGAATGTTTTTAAATGTTTATGAATTTTCGAAAATTCCGCCTGACAACCGATCAGACAATAGTTTTAAGTTGAATCAATGCAGACAAGATCATTAACTGATGCTCATTAGCTAGTTGATGCATTTGTCTTTTAAAATACAACTGACATATAAGGATCGTAATGGTGCAATGTGGATAAATTTATCGGTTTCAAAGAGCAAAATTGGTAGCGCGTCATCCCCACAATGGCTTCCATTTCTACGATTGTGAAAATGAACTGGCGTAATGGGGAGATAATTTTGACGAAGTAGAATCCTGACTGAGAAGAAGGCTTTAATGCTTGTTTTTAGAGAGAAAATAAAGACAAGGAATATAAACAGCGTAGTGGTATATGTTGGGATGGTGGTAAGGGTTAAAGTTAAAAACCATAGGATTACAGGGGTAGATTTCAAACCAGTAAACACACAAAGATGAAATGAAAGCAAACCCTCCTATATAGATTATGCCATGGACAAATAAATAGAATTTCTATATATAAGAAGGAGTAGATGATATAAAGACAGGTATTAAATTTTCATATCACAATGAAAACAAATAGTAATTATTACAATAATAACTAAGTTTATAACCTTAAAAAACGAATATTTCCGAATTCTGAATTCCGAATGCTGAATTCCGAATGTTGAATTCTGAATTATAGGTGAGCCTTCTCGGCTTTCGTAGTTTTGCCATTTATTTTGTAATTTAATTAGAGATTTTCCGATTGAATTTTCCTCCAATTTAGGGAGCTACCATGTAAGTGTAGGGGTCAAATGGTAGTTCCCTTAAGATTGACATTTTAACATCAAATGAATAGGTATGTTAACTCAACGTAGAGAAAGACTACCAGGAGACATAATCTTAACATAATGTTCAAGCAAAGTACACATTTATTACAATATAAGTGTATTTTTTAGGTGTAAAACAGTTGGCTAATTGAAGATAAATATAGTTATCCGATATCTTTTCTAATATAATGAATACAGGTTTAATCTGGCTTTACAACAAAATATATAGTTGACAAAAGTAAAAAAGGATCTGCGACAGGACAGGAACTTCATTGTCCTGCTTTGCATGCAAATAATCGCCATGCATTTTCAATGCCATATACACAGTTATTGGGTTGTGGGATAGTTATCATATAATCTTTTTGTCTTTTCATTTCATTCGCTTTATCATATTTATTTTTCTTATGGAGCTTTCAATATGTAATTTTCTAATATTATACGTTTTACATGTGTGTTACATTTGAAAGCCGTACATTGGTTGGTCAAAATTATGAATCTATGAAGTTGTTCGGTTTCCGACTAATCGATTTTTTTTATAATAACGTTACAACTTGCAATTTAAAAATAATCGATCAATTTGATCTTAAAATGAAAATATGTAATTGATCGCTGGTTGCTAAACATCCAGTGGAAAAAAAATGTATGAACAAAAATCCATTACTTGTGATACAAGAGATTTTTAACACACCTTACATTATCAATAGAGTTATCAAACAGACGTTCAATTTACTCGTAATGGGGTATTACACAATTAACATTGGAATCATTTGTTTTCTAGCTATTGACAATTTTTTTTCAGATAAAAGAAAGAATCAAACTATATATAACAAAATATAATATAATAAACTCATCATAGATACCAGGATTTAAATTTTATATTCACTCCATACGTGCTTTTCGTCTACAAAAGATTCATCGGTGATGCTAAATGATGCTAAATGAGGTACGAAGATGAATAGCATTGAGAAACAAAAATTCCTAAAAATTTTGCCAAATACAGCTGAGGTAATCTATTCTTGCGGTAAAAAAAGCCTTAGTATTTCAAAAAATATAAGGTTATTAAATGTGAACTTTGCGATGGATATTCATTCTCGAATGGTTATGATCAAGCTATTGTGTATTAAAATTCCTACACAAAAAGATATACAACGTTTCATATTGAATCGAGTGATATGAATAAATGGTTCGATGCTGCTTTAATTTGTTAGCCTATCATGTGACTTTTCAATTCAGGCGTATACCCAGTTTAAATAAATCAAAGGAAATCGAAGTATTTGTTAGAGAATGTTAAGAATTTCAGATCTTAAAATCTTTCAATCCCTTATTGGTGGATTTAACATAGATAAACACAATCTGTCATACAAGTGAGAGGTTTTGCTAGCTATAAAACCAGGTTTAATCCACCATTTTCTACATCAGAAAATGTCTACCAAGTCCGGAATATGAGAATTGTTATCAATTCGTTTGATGTGTTTGAGGTTTTGATTTTGCCATTTGATTAGAGAATCACCGTTTTGAATTTTCCTCGGAGTTCAGTATTTTTGTGATTTTACAATTTGCATATCTACCTCCGGCTACAGTTTGTTATGAGGGGAAATGGGCAATGATTCCAACGAAAAGAGGTCGAGCAGAACTTTTTGATACGTTATCTCGTTTCAGATTCTATCATTTTTGTCGAGCCTGCGATTTTTGTCGCAGAAAGCTCCACATAAGGATAGTGAAATGGCTGCGGTGGCTACGGCGACGGAAGCGTTAGCTAACGCCCTAAAAGCTTTATATTTAATAAGAAGGAAGACCTGGATGCATCATACTTTGTATATATCCAATATCCTTGACCACATTGTCATGGTTTAGTAACTACTTTAACAAAAAGTTAAGATTTTATATAAAGTCATGGTCACAACGAAACCACGACACATCTATGCAGCGCCACGACATGAAATTTGGTGAAATCGCGGGTCATCTGTGATTGTTGTACGACAATCGCACGATATTTTAAACATCGTGGCGCTGTCGCATGTCGTGGGACGAAAATTGGACATGCACCTTTTTTGCACTACGATTTTTTGTCGTGTCACTGTCTTGTGGCTGTCGTGAGAGTGTCGTGCGATAAACACATTGTTGTGGGTACCAACATAAACCATTTTATTAAAACAATCGTCGCACGACTGTCGTACTACAATCTCACAACTGTCGCAAGACACTCGTGATACAGTCGCACGATTGTATCAGGAGTACCAAACTTCGTACGATGCTCGCACAACATTAATTGTCTTTCGTACGACAGTGGTATGTTCGTCGTGCTATATAATTTCGTTTTATGTAGAAGAATATAATCTGATAGGAATGAATGTTTGGAAAAACATACCGTCTACCGTTTAAAGAGGACGGCTATTCCATCAGAACGATTATCTTTGGTCCTGATGAATAGGCGCCTTGCCAGACTCCAACAAGAGCAAAACATGGTCCTGTTAGCGTTGATTCGAGCCCGTGAAAAGAAAAGAAACCAGCGAAACGCCCGACTTTGGTGAGTTAGGCTGTGGATCGAACTGCGCAGTATGGTTCAATGATGTAAGAGTTGGAGCGGGAATCTGCCCCGAACAACTCACGATTATCGTACGATTGTCGCACGAATATTACACGACCGACTTGCGACAAACTCACAACAGTACAATTACAATTCTTTTTCCCGTCATGTATCCATCGTGGACATGCATGTTGGAGCTGATGTGACCACTCGAAATATTTTTTTAACATTTTGCACGACAGTGCCACGACAGCCATTTCATAGATCTTCCACGACAAAAAAAAATCGTACGATCTGTTGTGACCGAGGCTTAATGCTAAATGCTCCCTTAATATACGTAATAATTGGTATGTGCATACTTTGCAAGGTCCTGATGTCCGTCATACAGTTTTTACAGGACCTCGACCTCATTTCATAGATCAGTGAACAAGGTTAAGTTTTGCTGGTCAAGTTAATATATTAGATACTATAAGCGGTAGGTCCAGTATATTCGGTGTATGTGAGGACTGTAAGGTGTACATGTCCATCTGGAAGGTGTCATCTGACCTTGACCTCATTTTCATGGTTCAGTGGTTATAGTTAAGTTTTTGCATTTTGGTCTGTTTTTCTTATATTGTTTGCAATTGGTCTACTGTATTTGGTGTATGGAATGATTGTAAGGTGTACATGTACAACTGGCAGGTGTCATCTGACCTTGACCTCATTTTCATGGTTAAGTGGTAAAAGTTAAGTTTTTGACTTTCTGTCTCTTTTTTTCTTGTACTATATGCAATAGGTCATTTATATTTGGTTTATGGATATATTTTATGTTCCATATGTCAGTCGTGCAGGTTTTATTTGACCTTGACCTCATTTTAACGGTCCATTGCTCAGTGTTAAGTTTTTGTGTTTTGGTCTGTTTTTCTTACACTATAAGCAATATGTTAACTATATTTCTTGTATGGTAGGAGTGTTAGCTGTACATACCTGTCTGACATGGTTCATTTGACCTTGATCTCCTTTTCATGGTTCATTTGTCAATGTTTACTTTTCGTGGTTAATGTTAAGTTTATGTGAAAGTTGTAATAAAGCTTTATATTTAGGACTATAAGAATAATACCAATGATAAGTAAAGACGTCGAGACATTTCAGTGTTTGCACTTTTGTTATACATTTAATGCTACATATTGATTTTATAACATTAACATGATTACAATGTAATGATTCATTGTACTAAAAAATGAAATATATTGGCCAAGCGAAATACCTTTTTAGTGAGTCATAATAACAGAGATGGTGTGTTCAAACAACAAATTTTAACTAAGTATTTGACGACAGACTAACAAATGCATACACGTAAAATGGTCAGTTTTTGTGTTATCTATGGTTTTCAATTCAACCCCTGAAAATTATGTATCCAAAATAATTTTTTTTAAATGTACTTGAACTTTTGAAATTCCTCTTGACAACCAATCAGCCAATAGTTTTTAGTAGACTAAATGCCATAATGACATTGAATTTTGTTTAATTGTTAGTAGATACATTTGCCTTTTAAATTCAACTGGCACTATCTATGAAAAGTAAAAGCACAAAAATACTGAACTCCGAGGAAAATGAAAAAATGAAAGTCCGTAATGATTTAGTTAAAAACTTAATAAAGCGCTCAAATATTTCACCAGAAAATATACTTTTCTTTCAAATTTTACCGATATACATTTGTCCTAGTAATCACTATTGATTACCTGCCAGTGTCAGCGAAAATTAATACAAACTAATTGAGTGAAACTTATGAACAGATATATCATGTTTAGGAGTGGTATTTGCGAAAAATACCAGTCGAGAGAATGTTACATTTCGCGATTAGAAAGGCGAGGAAAATTCATTCTCAAGACTTGTATTTTTCGCAAATATCCCTCAAGAACATGCTATATCTGTTTAATTACACCGAATGTAAAGCTAGGTTCACATTACCGATCATATCAACTCGATGGTCCCGATTGTCCAAATTTCCACGACCAAGCTCAACCAAGTTCTTGATCGAGCCTGTTTACGACTTCTTACCTACCGCCATCCGACTGTACACGACCTCAACTCGACCATTCACGACTCATTGATGACTCTATCACGACTTCATCCCGACAACAAAATGAATACTTATTCGATAATTACGATCGATTCACGATCTTTACACGATCATTACTCGGCTAGCTAGACCAAAGTAAACTATTCACGATCACAGCCTGACAAAACTATTAATATTGAAAGTATCAATTAAAACAAACTCACCTTTCATTATAATGATTGAATAAATCAGAAAGTTTTCCATTTGTGATAATAATGTAAAAGTCATAGTTGAATACTTCTTAATGACAGCGAAAAATGACACTTGTTTAAGAAGACTATATTCGAAGTTTTTCCAAAGTTAATGTCACAACGATTTGTTACCTGCATTGTAAATTATGTATTAAGCTTTGTAATGCTCACCTGGAGCAAAGCGTCGCTTGATATGTGATAGCTTTTCTTCGCCATATAAATACAGACTTCCACTTAATATTAACCAATTATTTTTTTCTTTTTTCACTTAAACTACAAATTGAATATAATATTAGCACAACACAGCAGAAAAATTACGTGGCAGATTTTGTGTAAAATTACGATTCATTTTATCTGGACGTGACAAAGACAATTCATGGTCTGGGCAATTCAATATATTATCCTCTGAAACTTTTTATTTCCTTTGAACATTGATTATCGTTTTCAAAAATGGACACATTTCTATTATAATTTGATGATCACAAATGCCACATCCATTGGAAGACTCTAATATGTAAGCTATTGCATAAAATTTCTCATCTCACTCAGTGCACAAACAATGAACATTATGTCAACTGCTATTAAAAAGGCGTTTTAGAATGTACTACTAAATGTATCGTTCAATTTACGGACAATACATCACTCTAATTACTAAAGGAAAGGTTTAGTGCAGTAATGATTAAAGTGATGGTAATATAAAAGAATGATTTCAAAATTCGCACTCTCTTTATCACATATGCCAGGTGAGCAAATTATGTTTATCGGAACCGGAAGAAGATAGTTTAAACAAATTATTTATCGGAATTATTAAATTTACAATTACTTTTATGAAAGCAAATATTGTCGTACAAACCTGTGCCAGTCTCTTTTTTATATTTTCAAAAAAGCTGAATAAGATTACACGGAAATTGCTAAATACTTAATATCTACTTTGAAACAATTAATTGTTATTCCGTAGATCTTTATCGACTTTAGTACATAGAATAAAGCAAATCTATACAATGTGCATGTTTTAGAAATGGTTTCGCTGACATCCGTTCATTTGCTCATCGTAAGAAAGATTAACTGTCAAGTACCATTCGGTTACGTCATAATGAAGACCATTCTGTCATTATTGTGTATGATATTCAGATATTCTGGTCCTTCATTTTGCTAATTTGCTTTGTCTAAATGCCTTTTTGTGTTACTTTCAAACTTGTTTGTTGCTCATCTTTCATTTTTGGTATGTGCTTTGTCTATATGCCTTTTTATGTTTCTTAGTTACATATATGAAGTGGCTCTGTACATATACATCCCGTCATTGTGTTATTGTACTATGGTTAATTTTAGTATTCTTGACTTTAATTTGTACTATCTACTTAGCCTGCATGTCATTTTATGCTTCTTTGTTACATATTTGTAATTTTTATGTGACCATGTTACAGTAAATGTATGCATAATTCTCTGCTGGTAAAATGTTAATCCTTGATCTTTGTTGATTTCATACAATTATATTGGCTATTTTCTGTTGACAAAGCTAAAGAATTTGTTTTCTTATAAGAGTAACACTCATCGAAGTGTTTAACTAAATAACTTGCAATTCAGTGCAAAACTGGGAGTTAAACATGTACAATAACATCATCACGAAAGGGGAGATTTAAAAAAAAAAACCGAATCAGTCATTTTCTCTATTGATGTTAACATTAAAATCTTTATACTGAAAATATAACATTACAAAACTCCTTTTATAGAACACTTCATAGATAATTCCACTAAGCATATTCATAAGTTTTTACAAATAAGCTATCTACATTGTCTCATTAAACAGATCTTGTTCTCCAGTAATTGGCTCGTAGAAAAACGTCCTTGTTTTAGACTTTGACAAACTTTAACATATATTCCTTTGTAGAATAAACACACTGATTCCAATATCAAATACACATAATTTGATATCTAAATAATTTTGGCTATTATATTTGCTTCATATCTTGACCTTCTAAGCGATATTGGGTATTACACATGATGATCTCATTTTTTGATTTGTTAACTTACTATTTCTTAATAGAAGAATACATAAAGGCGTTTCTATATCTCAATTAAGAGTTGGCGTGAATACCTACTTATAAAGAGTTTAAATGTCACCATCACTAATTTTGTTGAACGATACGATGTGTCTGCCTAAACTCACAAGAGACATGTTTCTGCAGCCTTATATACTAAGGTACAAGAATAGTTATTGGAAATGAAATACCAAAAGTGTACTTTTCTATATTGTCATCTGTTTCAGTGTGTACTTGCATGGATAGTAATGCATGCATAGTAGGAGACGCTTGTTGGACTCATCCTTAGATTTTGTTTTATACCCTGCTCAATATATAAATATATATACATGGATTGATGAAAACAGTAAACTACTTGTGGATAGAATTTTCCCATTGTAGTTTCCCAATGCAAAACAAAGCAGACAATTTATTGATGAATTGTGTTTTATTACGAATCGCTTACATACATAAAAAGTAAAATATCATTTATCAATTAAAAAAAATACATACAAACATTTATTGACAAAATGATGTGTACACACACATTTGTGTAGTATATTTTCTGTTTATTGTGACAGTATTGTTGAAATTTTGATGGTGGTAAATAAACAGTTTATAAATTATAATTGAAAACTATGTGCACAGATCAATTATACATATACGTAACCACAACTAAACATCTAATAATTCAAAGACAATGTTTTGGAGAGCACAATTAACGTCAATATAGAATCCATGATCATTAAATACGTTAGACTTTTTGTTGCATAACAAAACACGTAAGGAAATGAGTGCTAACGTAAAATATGATTCAAAAATACAACTTGTATAACATTTTGTGTATCAGTATATCTTCCTTCTTTATAGAAATCCATGTCCTTCATGTGTCAAACTGTGCCGCATGTAATTCTTTTTCTTTTTATTGACACAGTTATCCTTGAATATTTCACACAATAAGTTTAAACCTTCATTTCATCCGGATTGAGACTGTGATTCGAGCTTTGTTCTCCTTTTTACAAACGCGACAGCATCTTCATCCCACAAACGTTTAGCTAAAACATCTAAAGCACTTATACCTGTGATTTTTAAAGAATAAAACATTCATAGTTAATAGACATTATGATAGTTGAGTCTAAGATGAACGATATTTTTGTTTAAGTTGTTATTGGCTTTGAACGAAATGTCAGTAACCGCGAGTACTCTCAGATCTGTACGTAGGGTTTTTGTTGTTGTTGTGATGTTGTACAAGTACCCGTCCTCCTGCACTCTGTGTTTTTTGTTACATGTTTTGTTTTATTTGTATCCATCTGATGAGTCTTAAGGAGTCTTAAAGGGACTATGTAAAACAAAGTATATGTAAATAAAAGGAAGAGGGGGGATATGGTGAATTAATTATTCAACTCACAGTGAAATTGACATAGTTGTGATTTTTAATATCAATGCGAATCTTCTATTAATATAACGTGGTTTTTCGAATACCAATGCTCAAAAGTTCCTTTAGTGATGATTTATTGATAGGTTAATAAGACCAAGGCTATATTTGGTCTTAATTCTTTATCACATAGATTTAAAATAATATGGCAACAAAATAAGATGGAACTATTCGCAAAAACATATGATCAAAAGATAACAAACCTTTTGGTTTTGGGTGAATCAGTGGTTTCGTCATAAAACTGATTGACTCATAACCGGAAACATCTTCGCCATTTATGCCTGGAATGTCACACAGTTGTATGTAAACTTCACCAGCAAAGTCATTTTGGAATACGTAATCATGATCCATGACAGTTAACACCAGAACAGCTCCTCTTCTCTTACACTGCTCAGGTGTTATTGAACTGTAATGATGTAGGACATAAAGTAATTCAATGAATAACTGACAGAATGATTGAAGAAAGACCCTAATGTCAGAGTACTCGAGGTAACCGAAAATGATATTTAATAACAGCAACTTAAAGCATTCTGAAATATACTGTTGCTGATTAAAATCAAAGGTGAATAAAAAGTTACTACTTAAAAATAAACATGATAAACAATATTAAAGATGAAGTACGTTTAAAAAGAAAGCTCAACCCCTCGGACAATCAACTGTAGCATGTATTTTTAAGTTTACTGTTTTTTGCTGGTCTTGTAATCTAAAGAGTCGACCCTGTTATATGCGTATGGATCATTTGTTGCCAATAAGTTCTTATATAGAAAAGGAAGAACATACAGAAATAAAACTGTTTTTCTTGTCTTTTATCCTTCATAGCCAATGTTTGCTCTAGTATTTTGTTGGTTGTGTTATTTAGTCGCTGTTTAATTTCTGTATAAAAAGTTCGGAATGTTTTGGTGTGAATGAAACTGGAAATTATCAAAAAGACTAAACACGACTAACTAATTTATTGTTCAGACTTTTCAGATGATGTTTAGATCACAGTGACCGTTTGAAACAAAACTAATTCACTAGTGACAATTACTTCATTATTTTTTGTATTTACTTATTCAATTATAGTTTAGGGAAAATACGTACAATTCAAACGTTTCTTCAAACACTGGATTCAAAGTTTTCTTCACTATTCTGGTCTGTTCAGTAGGCACATGTGGAAAAACGTGATCAGGACAGAATTGTAGAACAACATATGGATCACTAAAGCCTGTTAAAAAATTATAAAATTTATCAATAAACATTAATCGACTTCATAACAGAGTCAGATTAAAAAAAACAATTCAGACTTACTTTGCTTTTGACATATTGAGAAAAACATACCGTCTTAATTTTTGTATGTTATATCAATGAAAATCGCATGCTTTCAAAGGGTTAATAAAGCAATATAAGCCATACACGGATTATTGTTGTTGTACTTGTATGGGTACAGATCAAATGATAAGAAATGGAGATATAAGACAGGCTGGCTTTTAAGTTAATGTATATTATCTTATCTCATGCTATTTAAATGTGGCTATAAAATACCAACATATTTCTAAAACTCAATTGAATTGATGATGTATATTTTTCTTACCATTAGCATCCAATGGGATAAGATTCTTAGCATCAATAACTGAAAGAAATAAAATGTTTGATCGCTTTAATTTCAATTAAGACGATTCTGCTAATGTTTAGATTTAACATTGGGCTATCACAATATCGATACTTTTTAGTAGCAGGAATAAAAATGAATTTCATTATACACATGAGATGTTTTGATTCCTTGTGTCAGTAACATGATTACATGTTGAAAAATCTTGATAATTGTATTAACTAAACGATAAACTAAGTCAATAGTATTTTCTGCGCTGCCACATTGATTTTTTCCTGCAATTTTATATTGTTTGTATTGTCATATGTTTTATTCCATTTTTTAAAAATAGAATATATATAACAAAATGTTAGTTAATGTTTATACCACATCAATTTCAGTCAGACTACGAACAACAAATTATATGACACTGACTCGTAAGGGAGTCTCATACATGTACTTGTTTTGCAGAAAGTAATTTATTGATACGTACCCATTTAATACACTCGAAACCACAAGAATCTTAGTTTTAAGAAATAGACTTAATAATAAAATAGCTGATCAATATAACAAATACTCGATATCAGTTATTTTAAATGGTCCAAAGAGTAAACCTTAATCATATTGACATCGAGGTACGTACATACAGATTCAACAAATAAATAAAGTACTCCAAAGGACCAGTACAGCAATATTGCCTTGAGGTCTTGGTGTCGATAAAAAAACAAAAAAACAAATGAAAATGCATAACTTCTTACCTTCCACAAATATAGAGTGAGTATCATGCTTACACCAGACCCTAACATTGATTTCACCATATTCCTTCGAAGTCGTATTTTTCTTTAAAAGAAGGTAAAAACATTAGGTAATACAAAAATAGTTCTTAACAGAGATTATTCTGTGTGAATCGCTGAACCATCTTGATTATACATTTTTATCAAGGATGTGTGCCTAACTTATGATTCATCTTTTCCTAAATACTTTGTAGCCCCCTTAACTTTTCATTGTCTGTTTATTCAAAGGGTGCAAAGTTAAATTATATTTCAAAATATGTTTGTTTTAAGTCTAATACTATATATTTAGAACAAATCAATTCTATTGTAGTATATTTCGAAACCATTGTTGATTCTTAAATACCTTCATAGAGTTAATCAGTCGTTGCCATCCAAAATTGTCGTTTGCAAAATCCCATTTGCCAGCAAATGTCCTTTTTCAAATGCTGTTTCATGAAACAAGCAAACTGGTCACATCACATCACATGTGAGTTTACAAAAAAGAAGTCTTTTTTCTATTAATTTTGATGTATTTCATGTTTTAGTAAAACATATATTGAACAAAAGTTTTTAATTGATATAAATTTTATAATTTTCTGAATGAAAGATGCAATAACATTGCTCTGAACATGATTGTGTGTTGAGGGACTCTATAGACCAAACACTTTGACGAGTTTTTTTTTCAAACTTTATAATGTATTTAAAGATTACCTGTTGTTCAAGTTTTTCTTCATAAAACTTTTCCATCAAAGCAAATGTATCCATTTTGTATAACGATAGTCTATTTTTAAGATCCTGAAAATGATTATGTATGAAAATAATACTTGTACAAATGCAGAACATGGTTGCTTATCTTGGAGATTTTTTTTTAAGCATTTTTCGATAGTCATTTTTGATGAGATTTATGAAAGCACAGCACAGTCTGATGTGCTTTAAGTGTATGTCTGCCAATACAAAACCTCTATATATGTTTTAAGGTCTTTAACCAAGAATGTCAAAAGTTTTCTGTAATTATTTGTCTCGTTGCACATTACATGTATCACTACCGGTTACAATGAATATCATGCTTTAATTTTCTACAGAACAAGTATATCCAATCACAGCATGATAATAAAAGAAGCAGATAAATTGTCTCCCCAAGAATAATGTCACATACGTACCCTTAATTTCACGTATACTAACCTTTTTTACTTCGTACTTCATGATAATTTTGAATCGTATGACCTCGTTTGTTGTAGATCACTTAGGAGATAACTGTATTGTATTTTATGCTCCGACGGCATCAATTGGGGATTTGATGGTCGCAAATTAAGTTTGCGCGTTTGTTCCATAGCATTAATTGTCAATTGATGCCATGTAAATAAGTGACGTTATCCAATCAAAATGAATGTTACAAAAGTTGTTGCATTAGAATTTTATTTCTTTATCAATAGACATGTTACGAAAAGGTATATTCTCGACGCTGAGGTTGACAAATTACACTTTAAAATTGGGGACGGCGTCAAAACATTGATTCTAGATTTAAACAGGTAACATTTGAATCTTGTGCGTCTTGGTTAATTCAAATCACATTTATCTAGAACATCATTATGTAAGCTCCTATATGCCAATTGCTTTTGTGATATCATAAGACATAAAAGGTGTACGCGTGTCGGATTGGTTGGGCTAGAAAAAGGGGGGCTGAGAGTTATACAAGTTCATTCGATTCTAGTTATATTGATAATTAATACATAGTAAGCACGTTAGATATAAGTTTTATTGTTGTATTTCAGTTCCTGAAAAAGTTCTATCTGTCGCTCCACTAATCCCGCACAAAGGTCTACAGTCTGGTTGTTTTTTTTTCTCTCGGGTGTCTCAATACTAAGGCTTTTCTACCTCAGGCATAGATTACCTTAGCTGGATTTGGCAAAACTTTTAGGAATTTTGGTCCTCAATGCTCTTCAACGTCGTACTTTATTTGGCCTTTTTAACTTTTTTGAATTCGAGCGTCACTGATGGACGAAACGCGAGTCTGGCGTATATACAAAATATAGTCCTGGTATCTATGATGAGTTTATCCATAAGATTCAAATGACTCTGAAAGTTGTTAAGCGTCTTATAGCGTGTTCAACATATACCCGCCACTCTGATATACGCAAATTCATATATTTACATTTTCTTCTTTCTGCTCGTGGTTTAAGCTCTTAGTTGATGGCATCTCTAAGGGGTAACGAGGGACGATCGACATGAATAAATTTTATCCGTTAAGATGACAAAATTCTAGGGGAAATCTAACTCCTAACCTGGTCCAATTAAAAACCATATATTATACTGTTGAGCATCATTTTGATGTCCTAGGAAACCTTATATAATTTCTGTTGTCCTAAATAACCTGTGAATGAATGCAATATCTGCATAAGGTGTTGTTAAGATGTAAATGCAAAGTTATTATGCAATTCTTTTGAAACTCTGTAGGGATGTTCAACCTGTGAGTTTAGGGTTAATCTTTAGGGACTATATGATCTCTAGCTTAGTGGGGGAGTTGCTGATCGATAGGCATTAAGCTTGGCGATCTACCGCGATTGTATTGCTCAGGAGATCTTCCACGTGTATATTGATCAGGTGATCTTCCATTGAATTGGAGATGATTATTTGATCAGAAGAACCGAAGTTATATTGATCGGCCAATCAACAGTTATGCTGATTAACTGAAAGCATAAAATCAGCTAGTTTTGTGACAATTTGTGTGAGGTTAATATGCACCTCATTCTCCAAAGGACTGCTCATATTTCCTTTATCGGTCGGTGATACTGCGCCATCAGCAAAGTAGACTTGTCAATGGTCATAATTGGCACTTTTTGATCCATATATCGCCATCTGATTTTCTATTGAGCATGTTGAGTGTTTCAATTGTTTTAACGCCTTGCTGAATGTTTCTCGGTTCCTCTCTATTACATGCCTTGAAGAATCTTTGTCTTTACATCCTCGACGGAATGCTTTGGATCCAATCTGGTTTGCTCGTCTTTCTTGCTGAAGCGCCAAATGAATGTTAATTTAAGGCCTTGGAATCATCATCTGTGTTTACCTTGCGAGCGTACTCAAAGCCAACATCGTCCTGGCAATCTGGGGTCTACACACATTTTTCCTGTTTTCCCATTGTCATCTACCGCGGGCAGTTAGTTCAAATTGGTAAATGAACGCCTCCCAATTCAAAGATCCTCTTCAATTGAGTTTTTGCATTTTCGGGAGCTGTGGGCTTCGGCTCCGGTCCCTTGCACCAAGATTTTTTTTGCCATCGGGTATATTTTCTTTCCACATAGGAGTCCGAAGAAGAGGTGTTGCCATACTTATTTGGTTTCCTCTGACCTTTCCTGGATCGGTCAATGGAGTTAGCTTGCTGTTATGGGAAGCCTGTTAGAGCTCCAGTAGCTGACGAGGTTGTCATAATTGGAGTGATTAATGTGGGATTTGACATTGCCTCGAAGGGGGTGATGCCGTAAGTTGGCATTCAGCATTGGAGTAACTTGATAGAATCCACTTGAAGCCAATTGTTTCTGTAATGGTGTGCTGCTCTGAACCAAATATTATTGACTCATAGTATATGGTAAGTGTGCGTAGGCAGACACATAAGCCTTTTGCTGGTATCCTTGATTAGTACTAGAGGTTTATATTATGTTCTTAAATGGAGATTGTTGTTAAATAATTTGAACTGTCTCATGCAGGGCCAAGGGCCCTGACATAGGACTTTTGACTTAAGGTGAAGACACCTTCAACAGAGTTGGTGCGGTTGATGGTTCATGCGAAGTACAATTGGGGAAGACACAAGGCATGAATTGTGTTGTGTACTTTTGGTAAACTTGTGTTTTACTGGCTAAGGTCAAATTTTGGCTTAAATGATGTTTCCATTGCAGGAATTTTAACTTCTTTATTTCGATTGTCCAGTAATTCATTTACAACAGATGCCAGTTGTTGGAAGGTACCCTGCTGATAAAATGCACTTTTAAATTGAACTGTGTCTCCTTCCTCAGTTGTTGTCAGCTTGTCCATTCGTCTCACCACAACATTCAATATCTTATTGGTCTGAACATCAATTCTGCCAATCAATTATTACTAGCCTTGTGGTCTATCCTGTCTTCAGACTGCTGAAGCTGCTGAGATATTGCTCTCATCTGTTCGTTATTATATATTCATTGCCTCTCTCTGTTCAGCTTGAAACGTAATGAGACCAACACATGTTTTATCAATTCGCGCTTCGCTCTGTTTTATATTCCGGTAAATCTCAGCTGTTCTTTGAGCATTATATTTTCTATCTGCTTAAAATTCTTAGTACAATTGTTTAATAGTAATTTCTGAGCTGCCCTCTATCAAAGCGTCTTCAGCTGTGGGTTTCTCCATATCCCCAAGTGATTCAGTTTCTACTACAATGTTCTAGTCCTTGTTGTCCTCAATTCCGGCCATTTCACTGATGTGTGTTTAAATGATTCTCAATTCACAATTTAATATCTCAAATGGCAAAATATTGCGACCCAAGAAATAAGATAGGCACTGAATAATATCTTAAGGAAGATAAATCCCAAATCACAGCTTTGATGTGTGACCCAAGACGACAAATAGTGCAGCTTTTAATGAAAGCTACTATT
The DNA here is from genome assembly GCA_037788925.1 of Mytilus galloprovincialis. Lineage (NCBI taxonomy): Eukaryota > Metazoa > Mollusca > Bivalvia > Mytilida > Mytilidae > Mytilus > Mytilus galloprovincialis. The sequence continues at coordinate 89,174,039 of CM075337.1, forward strand.
GCAGCTTTTTATGAAAGCTAATACTTTGTGTATGAAATGACAAGCAAGGCAAAATCAAAATGGACAGAACTGGGACGGATATTAAATGACACTATACATCAATAAAATGCTTATATTCAGGTCAATTCTCAATAATGAATATTTGCTTATTTTTCAAGTCGGCCATTTTGAAAATAGCCACCATTTCGTATTTCATATTAGATAGATCAAAACAAAATCTTGCTAAGTACACCAAGTCATTCAAATATGTTGATGTTTGTGCTTCCGGCATGAAATCCACTGTGGTTTGTGCAATACTGGAAAATATTTAAGAACGGACGGCAGCCATCTTGAAATAAGCCGCCATATTGAATTTTGAGGGTGGGTTCACAGCTAATATTGCTTAGTACACAAACTTGTACCATCATGCAAAAATTGGTGCTTTCCTCATTATTTGAGAAATTGTTTCACCGATCGGCCGGACTATATGTTGTGATATTATACTATTGTTTCAGAAAAAGGGAGAAGGTTTGGTACCATTAAAACCTTTAATCCCGCTACAAATATTTGCACCTGTCCTAAGTCAGGAATTTGATGTACAGTAGTTGTCGTTACGTGTTTCTTGTTTCTCCTTTTTTATATAGATTAGACCGTTGGTTTTCCTGTTTGAATAGTTTTTACATTAATAATTTTGATGCCCTTTATAGCTTGTTGTTCGGTGTGAGCTAAGGCTCCGTGTACAAGGCCGTACATTGAGCGTTAATGGTTTACTTTTATAAATTGTTATTTGGATGGAGAGTTGTCTCATTGGCACTCACACCACATCTTTCTATATCTATCATAGCATTATACGAACCAAAAAATATTTTGCGGTCGTAAAAAAGAAAGCTAGAATTTTCACTTTGGACTAATTTCAGATAGTCACTTTTAAAAATTTCTTGGATTTTCATATAACACAATTGTATTTTTACCTTATAGAATGCAAGTTTGTTTAGTAGTTTGGTGTATTGCTGTCAAATTTATGGTTTTAATTAATAGGTGAGAAAAAACTAAAACTTTATTTTTAGGCTAAATTCAGATAGTCCCCTTTATTTGTTTATAAATTTTCAAATCAACTTTGATTTTCAAATTACTCTACAGCTATATTATTTATATATTGATCTTACAAAATGCCAGGTTTTATAGTAGTTTTGGTGTAATGCTGTCATTTTATATGTTAATAAATATAACAAAGCTTACATTTTCAGTATAGGCTAAATTCAGATAGTCACCTTTAAATTTTATATAACTTTTTCAAATCAACCTGGATTTTCATATAACTCTACAGCTATCTCATGTATATATTGATCTTACAGAATGCCAGGTTGTTTGTCTGTTTGGTTAATTTCGGTCAAATTCTATGATTTAATAAAATGGTAAAGGTGTAATAGAGGTTTCCAATAAAATGACATACGTACCTAACTCGACGTACGCACGTAACGGGACCGGTTATTGCTAACCAATTAATTTTGTTAAACGCGTCACTCAAGTTTTAACTAAGTATTCCTAAATTATAAAACCCATTCATAAGAAATTTTATCAATATCAAGTATTTCTAAGATGATGAAAAACGAAAGAAATTATGATTTTTATATATCACGTGACTATTGAGATTCCCGCCAATACTTCACTGTCATAAGACCACGTATAGTGACTACCGTATACATACGTATCTTTACCTATCATACGATTCATTTGAGTTGTCTTTCGTGCTTCTCATGACCATGACTTTGTTTTTCCGATATACTTTGCAAAAATTAATGAACCTTTTATTATTTGATATTTGTATTGCTATTGTTTGTCGTTATCATGGTGTCCCTTCTTCTTTTTGTTTTTTTTATAATGTTTTGTAATATCTTATTTCCGTGGGTATTTAATATTAAATAAGTTTTTTTTTTTTGCAATTTCATAAAAAATGAACTGAAAGTGTTAATTAGAATATGTCTCAGTAAAAGTTGATAACTGGAATTGCATCATACTTTATTCAGCATCATTTCAAACGTTCTCTTCTTCTGTAGTTAATCTCCTTAGTTTACAATCTCCGATTTTTTTTTCAACTGGGAAAATGTACGACAACGGGATGAGTATACTTAAAAAAAAAACAGGTCTCGTACGTCTTTAAATTTAACTAGTTGACATACACTTTTCTTTCAAATGAAAGTCAACGAACATTAAAAAAAAGAAAAGATTTTAGTTGAAAATAATGTATGTAAATAAATGTGTACACCAAATCATTACATAGATTGTAATTTGGAAGGTGTACTTGATTCCCAACTGATGAATAATAGCCCCATAAAGGGGTCGCCCCGATATTCCGACAACCCGTTAGTCCGACACCCCATTGGTCCGACACCCCAATAGTCCGACACTCCATTAGTCCGACACCCCACTAGTCCATTAGTCCGACACTTTTAACATTATAGATTATGTTAAAAGTTTCAATTTGGATTTCAAATATTTTGGCCACGAGCATCACTGAAGAGACATGTAATGTCGAAATGCGCATCTGGTGCAGGGAAATTGGTAACGTTAATGTTATAATGACATTATATAACTATGCAAATGCTTGAAATAATGAAAATTATAATTGAAAACTACATTCGTACATTAAAAGATATATAAAACTTTCACTCAAAAACATGCTAGCAAATCTGTTCCTAGTGTCTATTTCTTGTTGGAATGTACAAGTATGTTCACTTTCGGAATTTAATTTGTAGTTTTTATTCTATCCTCAAAAGTTTACACCCCGCAAAAACAACCCGGTATATGAAGCGATAAAGAACTCCATTATGCATTCGATGACGTCAGCATATGTAGATATATGCGCAGCAATACTTGTTTAATGAACAGCTGCGCCATGAGCGTGTGAATTTTTATGCAATAATCATAAATTATATTTTCATACATATGGCGTGACATGTGAGAACCCCCCTTTAAAAAAATCAATAACTCTAAAATAAAATTTTGAATCATCACCAAAAGTATACAGATCTTAACACATTAATATAACTAAGAAGTGTATAAAGTTGTTAGTTAAAATCATAAATTGTTTTTGAGATACGCCGCAACATGTGACACCCCCCTCCATTTTTTATTTAAAAAAAAAAAACCAAAACAAACCTCAATATCTCTAAATAAAATTTTGAATCAAAACCAAAAACTAAGTATATATTGATCTTTAGATTAATAAAACTAAGAAGTATGTGAAGTTTTAAGCGCTAATCGTAAATGGCTTTTGAGATACGGCTCGACATGTGAAAAAATTACACCCCTGTTTTAGTTACAAAGTCCCGTAACTCAAAAAGTTTAAATCTTTTTGTCATCAAAAAGTATACAGATCGTTTGACCATCATAAGAAACAACTATCATGTTAAGTTTCATGAAATTTGGATGAGTCGTTCTCAAGTTACGATGCGACATGTTTACGCCGGACAAACAGATTGACAAACGGACAGACGGACATTTATGTACCATAAAACGTCCAATTTTGACTGGCGTATAAAAACAAACACAGAACTGCCATAACATTACTTTCAACATTTGAACCTGCATTTATTTGGTTGATAGTTTGATACTTTGCTCAGCTAGATGCTTTTTGTAATAATATACATGTACGTGTTTTTTTCTTGGTTCCGTGAAACTACTATTGCACAATCAAATACCGGTAACAAGTAAGAAAGTAAGAATATAACGATCTTCTGATGAGACTTTCTTTGTAGTGTTGTTCATATCCTTCCAGATCACCTAGTTAAATTGCAGGTTGTGAGTGCGAGTTTTTTGTTTTGAACAACTTTTATTTTTCTTAATAGTCAAATTGAGGTTGGAAATGGGGAATGTGTCAAAGAGACAACACTCAGACCAAAGAACAGACAACAGTCGAAGGCCACTTATGGGTCTTAAATGCAGCGAGAAACTCCCGCACCCGGAGGCGTGTTTCAGTTGGCCCCTAAACAAAAATGTATACTAGGTCTTTTTTTGTTGCCTTTGATATAGATACTCTAGGGGTACCCCTTGATCTAAGTCGCAAAATTCCTATATTTGTGTTCACTTTTATTCCATATACAATAGATCTATATAATAGGACAAACAATAAACAATTAAATAAATACGGAAATAAGTCACAGTTTTCGGTTTCGGTTAAAGTAACCAATGAATGTATATACATCTTTAATCAATAATATTGAATCAATTCTTTACCGTCCAATAAATGAGTTGAAGTTGAAGATTGTTGTTTGCATCTCCCGCAATGGAGGGGTGAGGGGTAAAAAAATCGGTTCGGATAGCGGGTTAATTGACAAGTTAATTGATGTGGAGTGTGTGTGTTCACAGTTTCGGTGTGCAAGTTATCGTATGTTGTTCCTCGTAAAGATAAACATTTACATAATAGTACTATCGATGTGTCCCTGATTGATGTCTAAAAACTGGTCTAACGCTAGCCTTGGTCGGGATTAATTGTATTGTTGGACTATTGGTGTGTCGGAACAATGGGGCGTCGGACTAATGCGTTGTCGGACAAATGGGGTGTCGGACAAGTGGGATGTCGGACGAATGAGGTGTCGGACCAATGGGGTGTCGGACTAGTGGGGTGTCGGACAAATGGGGTGTCGGACTAACGGGGTGTCGGAACATCGGGGCTGCCCCCATATAAACATTGGTCACTGTGGATAGTAAACTATCAGTTAATAGTACATAGTAATTGGCTAAAATATCCTGTCCCCAAGTATCTCTGATTTAAAGAGGATGGGAATGCTATTTACATACTTGTTACACTTTTGAGACAACAATAATGTCACTTCAGTCTGACTGGTAGCAGGCTAGCCTCGAGTACGGGTTCAATTATTTTGTTGGACCCCCTGAACGAATGACTTTGAGAATGTATTTTTCGGCTTCTCCACCAAGCATGATGCATTCATGAGGTATTGGTTTACTTGTAGAAAGACAAGTGTGTCCTTATAGTGGTTAAGCTCTCTTGTTACCTAGCATATGAAAATGCGAATCTAAGTATTGGGCATGTACAATAAGATATATTTGCATTTATCATTATCATTTCATCATCCTTAATATATATATGTAATACTTGTCGCTGGATATAAGACATACAACAGTATCATCATCATAAGTAATATAGCTTGAGGCTAATTCTCCGTCGTAATTATATATATAGCTTGAGGCTTCTTCGTCGTTAGTATTATAACTTGAGGCTTAATTCTTATCTGATATTTTAGGCAATTTATGTCGAGAACTTATTTTACGCATGCATATCTATGCTACATATAAATGTCCAAGTTAAAGCCAATAAAAATCATTGAAGTATGTTTATCAAATGATCATGTGACAATTAAAACAGTAAGAAAGGAATTGACTCGTGAGACTGAAACGAAGCATCAAAACAGCAATTTATAGTATTTCCAAAATAAACTCCATGTACCGATCTGATATTATCCATAGCTGCTGAACACTATCTTAAAACAACTACAACTTATGAATAGAGAATAATTATCCAGTTTATAATATTTAACAATTATGTCGTACTGTTACACCATTGTCCTAGTATGGATGTGCCTGTCCAACGTCAGGAGCCTGTGATTCAGTGCTTATCATTTGTTGTTGTTTTTTCGTTCATTTTTTTAACATTAATTTGGCCGTTAGTTTTCTCGTTTTAGTTGTTTTACATTTTTCTTTTTGTGCCGTCTTATAGCTGACTATAAGGTATGGGCTTTGCTCATTGTTGAAAGCCGTACGGTGGCCTATAGTGGTTAAAATTTCTGTGTTATTTGGTATCTTGTGAAAAGTTGTTGCATTGTTTTTGGTACATATCACCAATGAAGTATAAGAAATTCATACACATAGATATAGATAAAAAAGCAACACTACATGTCAGTATTTCTGTGTTAAGTGAGATACTAAATCACGGAAAAAATAAAATTCAGAATGTAGTCTTAAACTTTTAAATCTCATGCGAGATGTCTAATGTTCAGACAATGTTGTTTTTAAAAAGTATTTATCAAAGTCAAACGACAATGATTTAAGTTTTTTTTTCGTGCAGCACAATTTGTGAATATGGCCGAATCCAAGATATTTGAAAGAGGGTGTAGTTCCCGATAATTGGATTTATGCTGACGATTATACGGTAACAATTTGTATAGATATTGTGGAAAACATGAGACTTTCAAAATTATTTAGCGATCAAAAGGGGGGAGTATGCCCTCTACCCCTGTATCCTCGAATGCACGTATAAGTATACAAGGACAAAAACCTCGTCCCATACATTAGTATAGGTAAAGACGGAAAAGTACCATTTGATAAATATATCAATGATATGAATTTCTGCCAACATCAAATTATCTTTAATAAAATTATAGAAAATTATATTGAAAAAATAGTCGAGTACACCTTTTTCATTCGGGTGTGTTGGAATCTACTTTAAACTTAAAACTTGTAAAAACAAAAACAAATAGACAACCTTCTCGCTTTGGAATTCATTATTTTAATATTTTCATGCTAAATGTTGTCTTTGTATTTTTTTAAATTCATAATTTGAGAATTACTAAAATATGGGTCAAGTGAAATGACAAGAAATGATGGGTGCATTTGATTACAAGTTGCTAACTTACTTAATCCATTATAATATTTGTTTTAATAAAATCTTTCAAAGTTTAATGACAAAATATTCAAAGATTAAAAAAAATAGTTGGGTTGATTTTTACATATAGTATATTCCAGCAAAAAATGCGTGTTAAAAGAGCAAAACATTCATGCAGTGGATTCTCCCCTCCGTCATGCTTCAATGCAATAGAACGAAATACGTTGAGTTAGGTCGGTTATGTCGAGTAAAGTCATTTTATTGGAAATCTCTATTAATACCACCAAATCATGGTACGTCACATTCGGTTGCATACGAAAGTAGGCATAAAAAATATTCCCTTGAATTTGACAGTTGTAGAATTAATTAACCCTGCATTTCAGTGCACTTAAATTTTTCTGAGCCGTAAATATGTATGTTGGATGTCTGAAAGCAGCATTCTTTTTTTATTTGATGGTCTTATAAAATATTTTGGAGCATTAAGGTTACATAGTTACCAAAGCAGGTAACCAGTAAATAACAGTGTAAAAATTGGGTTGTTTACTTCCGGTGCTGGTTACTTTCTTATATGCAATGAAATGTAGTGTGAAATTTTCACTGTATCACTGGAAAGGATTAAACTTTATACATGCAAAGTATTTCTTTGGTTGAAATAAAGGTAAATACTATACACTTTTTTTAAAAGTGCCAATTTAACAAAGACTAATAGGGAAAAATCAATGGTGGTTTTACACCTAAATAAAAATGCTGCATCAAAGTCAAAAACGTTTCTACTATTGCTTCAGAAAGACAATAATTTCTTTCTTGACAAGTAGAATACAGTAAAAAAAAAGTGATATTCATATGAAATATAAACATGCTCTGTTATTAAGACAATAATTGGTATTTCAGCATAGAATAATTGGTTACTAGTCTAACAGCTATTGTCCCTCAACTTAAATAATCCCCTTTATTTTAAAATGATAGGGTATTTCTTAAAAATGTATACAAATTGGATATTTAGTTAATACTTTTTTTATTGTTCATAGTTTGAATAAAATAATGTCCTATGTTCACAAAAGAGGAAAACGTTGGTGAGTCAGACCCTATGAAGTGGATGAAAAATGTGTTTGTCCTACTATGGTTTGCACCTTAACACCTGCCTGATGACAATTGCACAGTCCATAATATAAAATTATATATAGATATATTTTTAACAATAAATGCATTTTATCCTATAGTTTATATACAATTCAAAAAGTCAAGTGTTGGGAATTTCCAATATGATTCCGGAAAATAAACAATTATATCGCCCATCAATTTGAAATGAATTTACAATTTGACTCATTTTGTCAAGTGTGTAACATTTAATTAAATTGTTTTATTATTTAATGTGATCATAATTGTTACAACCACATTTGAAAAAGTGCTCCGAAGTGAGGTGAGCCTTTTGATCCAATAGGACAGAAATAAATTAGAAATATATAATTGTCTCGTTATCACAATTTAATCAGAGTTCAACTGATCAGGCGGATCTTCTTTTTCAATTTTTTTCATTCATTTCTTTGTTTCTTTGATCACGAGGTTTAATGAAAAATTATATGCTAACATACTTATTATCAATTACAAAAGTTTGAAAAACAGATATTACAATGTAATATTTAAATATTTAAATATCAATAACTATAAATATACTGTGTGTCTGTATCTGTAGAGGTCGTAGGCCGAGGACTGATATCACCAGTTCTGATGTAGAGTCACATGACTGCAGTATTGTCTTAATATTTCTGTAGCAAACTCACCTATCCTCTTCATGCCGGGCGGCATTTAAGGCCCTGATACATTTTTATCCATTTTACACGGTCTTTAGCTGCTGTTCTTGCTGTAGCCCAGCTGTTTCATCCAAGTGATGTTCTTTCATCAATTTTGGATTTTTTTGTGGTATAAATATACTACCAAAAAGAAATTGCTCTCATTAACGACAGTTCATGCACTGATGCGTCGTCACATTGCTATTCTTTTCATTCCGCTATAATTAGCAACCCAGAGTATAACGTGTACGTGTCGAAGCTTTGAAAAACTGAGTGTCGAAATCCACGGTTGTTACGTTCTTGTCCAAAACGATGCATTATAGATTTTCATCATCGTAGGAAAAAAAATCAACAAATAATTTTAATGGAAAGTTTTCATTATTAATATACCTCCATATATCTCTGGTTGATTGAGTTCCACTATACCTACAACAAGGATGTACATGTATATCTAGAAATTGTTTGTCACATAGCTAGCAAGTGTTTTCGAATGATAATTACATGTAGTAATTTAGTAATTAAATATGAATTTGAATATACATGAGCGTTTTTACCATCAAATAAAGCGACAAATTCTTTACTTTTGTCTTATTAAAATGTCCTGTACCAAGTAAGGAAAATGACCATTTTTATATTATAGTTCGTTTCTGTGGGTGTTTCATTTTATTATTATACTTCACGTTAAAATGACATATTTTGATAGGCTAATACGAGGGTGTTAATTTACTCTATCACATGGCTGCGCGGGTGACATTTTTATTTAATGTTACCCTCTAGTTCAGACCAATCAACAATCGATAACTTAAAGGATGTTGAAGAAATTTAGCATTAAGTAATTAAAAACAATGCTTAAGTTCTACGTTGTGGCTCAGATTTTTATTATTTGACTGTCAAAATAAAAAAATTAAAACATCTTCTGTTGTTTGTTTCTAATACCCGTAATGTTGTTATATACGTGACGTTATAGTACCTTTAAAAGAAAATTAATATGTTAAAGACCATAATGATAGGACATTCAGTATATCAAATTAAATAACACATACTGAGAAGGTGATACAGCAGATTGGTACCCCTCGAAAAAGCATTGTCAACCATTCGCCGCGGTTGACAATGTTTTCTCCGGGTAACAATCTGCTCTATCACCCTCTTATTTATGTGTTATTTAAATAATGTTGTGTCGTAATTCTCCTCTTATATTTGGAGTGTTTCCCTCAGTTTTAGTTTGTAACCCGGCTTTGTTTTTTCTCAATCGATTTATACTACTGTTGCTTTTATTTACTGAATGTAACAAGTGTTTGAATTTTCTCATGCTATTTAAATGATACAGGAAGCAAATGAGGTACTTTTGAAATCCTTGCTTTTGAAGAATCGAAATGTTTTTGTTTTATCAAATACCGCAAAATGAATGATCCAAGCTTTGATAATGCTTTCAAATAATTTCAAGACACGTGACAGTAAACTATCTTAATTGTCTGTTATTATAAAGTCAGGTCTTGCACTTCATAATTGAAGATAGGAACAAGAAGCTTATTTTACAGTACTTTGGTATTTGACCGTGTTTGAAGATGATATTGAAAATAATGGTCACAAACTGTTCAAAAGAGCAGCTATCTCCGTGAAGCAAATATTAATTTTGTACTCAGTCATGTCCCGCGGATTTTCTTTTTGAACTGTCTTATCGAGTCAGAAACCTCTTGTTCAGTTTTCAAACCACCAGCTACTCTCTTTCAACGGTGCAGGTTTTGATAATGTTATTGAATGTGCTCATTGTTAGAATTATCATTGTCATTTTCATTTCAAAGAATATAATCTAATATCGCATGTTTGGTAATAAACGTCACAGTATAACTAAAATAGAAAACAAAACCAAGATATGGGATAACCATCTATGACACAAAATCATAAACTGCACAGCAATAAAGTAATGAAATTTGGTATTTGGGCTTTTATTGCCTTTCTTAATCTCAAAGTCACACGAAGAACTGGATCTTTCATCTCAGTATTAGAAATCTACACTACATACAACGGTATATTGCTGGGTCTTCTAAATTATTGATTTCAATTTTATCTACAATGAAAGCCGGGCTTCAAAGTTAATGTGAAACTAAATATTCTAGAGGTGGTGTGCATCAGATGTGGATACTGAAAGATCTTTTAGAGTACATACAATATAAAAATCCTTCATCTTGCAACAGTATCAAAATATTTGACTTTGCTACACTTTACACAAGTTTTCCACATCCCAAACTGAACGACTGTCACAGATTTAAAATGTTAGTATTGCTTTGTCATGTTTGTTTCATGAAAAAAGAATGGCCAACCTAAATACAAGAATTTTGTCTAAGGGAGGGATACATCCTATTTTGTAAAATATCACTCTGATTCAACAAAAGCTCCTCTATAACTGACATTATAAAGATGCTTAATTTCTTATTGACAACGTTTTTGTCTCTTTTGGAGAACTTGTTTTTTTTTCAAGAAAATAATCTGCATTTCAATGGGGATCAACTGAGCCCCTCTTCACCTGCTCACAAAGAAGCTATTAAACCAAAATTTCCAAATGGTGAAGTTGAAATCATCCGTTTGTAAATTTTACGGACGATATCACCAGTTGGTTGACCATTACGGAATATCCGTTTCAAAGATAATAACGAATATTTTCCTATACGTAACTACAATCCCTTCCCCTTTTCAAGAATATCAAATAAGACTTACAACCGTGTTTGAACTAATATGAGCAACACGGGTGAAACAGGTGGAGCAGAAGGATCTGCTCACCCTTTCCTAGGCACCTGAGATCACCTCAGTTTTTGGATTTTTTTCGACTTATAATTTTGAATGTCCTCTGATATCTTTCACCTCTCTTTCACACTGAGACCATCAAGACATAGCACAAACACTCACCTTAAAGCAAGTGCAAGAAGGCCCCTAGAACCGACTTGAGCGGATTTCTTTGCCCCCCAAAAAAATAATTGGATAGACTTTGATAGATGTAAGAACACCAAAGGGGGCCCCGTAAAAAAAAGAACACACTGGATGGCAATGCATATTTTAAACAAAATTGTTCCTACGCATAGAGTAAACCTAAAAATATGTAGCATATCTTTTAGTAATTATGGTATCAGATCAGAGGGAAGGGACACATAATACACGATGGTATTGAAGTATGGATTCTAGGTACTGATGTTTTTTTATCAGCTTAATTACGTATTAAAGTGTTCTTTAGAGTTTCTCTGTAAATTATCACTTTTGATGTTATAGAATAACTCTATTGTTGATAATATCCATTTGACATAGCTCGGGACTAACACATCCTGTCATTATGGCATTGTACTATTGTAATCTTTTGTATTATTGTCTTTCGTTATTGCCTTATTACTTTGTCTATATATATATATAGCTATATGACATTAAATTTTTCTTTGTTGACTTTTTTTTGTGTAATTGAGATTATTACTCGATGTTGACTGCAGTACCCCTATTTTTGACATTTTTACCTTTTATGTCTGTTTGTTTTCTTTATACATTATTTTCATTTTAGTGCATTTTTTTGAGAATGTCATACAAGTGAGAGGACAAACTAGCTATAAAAATGATAAAACCAGATTTAATTCACAATTTACTACATCTGAAATGACAGTTGTTATTTATTCGATTGATGAGTTTGAGCTTTTGGTTTTGTCATTTGATAAGGTACTTTCTGTTTTGAATTTTTCCTCTGAGTTGGGTATTTTTTTGTTTTCACTTTTTCCAAATAACTGTTATTCTTAAAAAAAATCCGATTTTTGTTGTTATTGAACGCTGTCTTGGTAAAACAGGGACGAACGATACCAGAGGGACTATGGTGAACACTAGGCGAAACATGGTTAAAAACAAAGAACGCAAAAATAACCCGACTTATCGTTTAGAATGTACATCCATAAAATGTGAACTTCAAACAGCTGAAGCATGGTTTATTTATCGATTGTCGATATCGAAACTCCCATAGTTCGAATTTGTGAAAAAAACGGGCTAACTCATAATTGTGTATTAGTTATACGTTGTTTTTTTTGGGGGGGGGGGGAGAAAAAAACATGAATAACTGCATTGTACCATTTTGTGATATTGGGATTTAACTGGACTGAAGCAAATTGGTAATTGAGTTAATCATCACACAAACTTAATTGCTAGAAATATCACAAAACTGGATGTCTGTGATTACCTTGGATAATTATTTATTTTTGAAATTTGGAATCATATAATATAATCATAACTTCTTTGTTGTGTTCTGCGTAATTTTTGTCCTGTCTTCATTTTCCGATTTTTACTATTTCGTTGTCAGTTTGTTTTCTGACATCTAACTTTGAATATCCCTTTGTGCGTTTGGCCTCTTAATTTCAATCAGTATTTATAGTGCACCACATCTGTATTTAATAGACATATATTGCAATTGCTTAATGTCGAATGACTGCTTCACATGCTTCAAGTCAAGATATTCATTTATAATGATCATAATCACTGGTATTATTGACAAATGTTTTTTTTTTATTATTCACATTGGATAGAAGTAAAGGGGAGAGTTAAGATCGCATAAAACATAATTAAGACGCTGCATGTTCCCGCCTGTCCCAAGTCTACAATCTCATGTCTTTGTTAGTCGTGTGTGTTAAAAACAATTATAGTTCATTTATTTGTTTCGGAGTTAAGTTTTCATAAAACTTTGACACATTTTTGTTTAGTGCCAGCTGAATGGTGGTCTTCTCAATTCGTGGAATACTCATAAGTATCATTTGATTTATATCAACATTGATGACCGCAGTTTGTTAAAAAAAAGGTTGTCAACATTATATGAACAACGGATATACTATTTTTTCTAAAGTCACACTCAACACGGCGAGAAACTGACGGTTAACACTAAACAACAAAAAAAGAAAATCCAAAATTCAATCTCAACTCGTGTAGGTAATAAATATACATATGATAGTTTACTCTCATCATGCAATTACAAAGGTGACAAAAAAGTTAAAAAACAGTATAGAACGAAATTCATAACAGTGTGGTCAACAGTAAAACGTTTATTAGTAATTGTACTGAAAAGTTTACCTTTAACTTGTTTGTCGTGGGCGATGATTTTATGCTCACTCAGTCTATCGGAGGCCTTCAAGTGGGGATTTAAATAATCATTTGTTACAAATTTTGATACATAAAATGAAACTTTCTTTTCACAAATCATTTAAGGAATTTATTTCAAATAATTGTTATACCATCACTTACAACAGTTTCACTTTTAAGAATATTAATGTCCAGAGCTGATATCAATAAATAATAATAATAAAAAAAAAGTTTATTCATGGTAAAAAAAAACAAAAAAACTTTTAAGTTAATAGGGACCCGCGTTATTTCAGAAAATATCTTATTGATTAAGAGAACAAAAACTTCTACGTTTTGATCATTTAAGAGTGGCCTTCTATTTATTCAATGCTAACCATGTGGGCTTTTTTTTTATATACCATAAATCGATTCGTTCATTCAGATATTTGTCAGTTTGCCTTGGCTCTTCAAGTCCAACACACAACTTCTCACGAAATTGGTATTTTTCTTACAAAAATTACATCCATGTGATGTATTCTTTTCATGGAGAATGAATGTTGCACCTTATTTTATTTGTTATCGTTTTTTTTGTGTGTATCATTGACGTATAAGACAACCTGAATCTTCTTTTTTTTCAAATTTAAAACATACGAAAAGGCAATTATGACGCAAAATAACTAAATTAAACTTACAGCAGAAGAAAGTTAATGAACATCGCTTTTATAGTCTTCTAAATATCGAAGACGCGTGGTCTTTTTAAAAATGATGTAAATTTATAAAGGAAACAACAAACAAAATAGTTCGAATATTTATATTGGAAAAAGTAACGGTGTGTAAATCATAACAATTATTTTATTTCAATGAAAATCAAACTGTTGAATTTTTTCCGCTGCGAACAAATTTTTAATTTTGGTCGCATTTTGAAAATCAATAAATCTTGTATTCTTGTTGGAAGCTGCACTGTGTAGTTTATACTCGTTTTTTTCAATGCATGGGTAGGCATTATATTCGTGATTATTTTTGCCCGAGCGATATCGAAAAACTATTATAAAAAGTGTCCTAGTTCAGTGAAAATGTACGTCATACTTATTTCCTAAACAAATAAATAAACAAACATTAATTAACATATAACACTACCAAAGGCCAGAGACTCCTTACTTGTATGATTTTGTAAAAAAATGCATCTTTTTAAAACAGTCGAAAACAAAATTGTCTGTCCAATGGAAAAGTCGAAGCTCAAAAAAGATGAACAGTGCATTATAGAAACATAGAAGCTGGTTGCAAAAGTTGACGACAAGATCTATTTTATAACTTGAGAATGGCCTAATACTATTAACCTGAAATAAATATATTTATAGCAATTCCCTTGATACGAAAGATCTACATGTTGCCTTGGGCTTTTTTTTTCTTTTTTTTTTTTTGCTCTTTGGTTGGGTTTTTGTCTCAATGACAATTCAATTTTCATTCTTATCATAGATATAACTGCATGTTAAAATAAGAATATGAAGTGTGATAGACAATCAGACACATTCTTTCCAGGGACCAACAGGCGTTATCAAGCTATAGGTCCCCGTATGGCCTTCGACCATTAGCAAAATACACACTTTATAGAATGAAAGCTCCAAGAGGTCTTGGGATGAAAAAAACAAACATAAAAGATGAGCGAGAAAAAAATAGGGATACCGCATGGAAATTGGAAAATGGTCCGCAACATTAATTTAGTCAACTCACTTAGTTGAAATTAAAGACCTGGCGAATTTTAGCCTTTTGCAATGGATGTGATGTATGTTTAAAAAAAAATCCTGGTTTGTTTGGACATTTTTATAAATCAAGTCTTGTTTTTAAATTATTTGCAAGTAAGTTTTAAGTCATGAACAAATAATCACTCACAGAAAGACGTCAAATCCATCAACAAAAGAAAAAAATTAATAGACGACCGACAACGCACAGAATATCATGTATGTGTTCCGGACCATATGAGTATTTGGACCATACGCA
Source organism: Mytilus galloprovincialis (assembly GCA_037788925.1). NCBI lineage: Eukaryota > Metazoa > Mollusca > Bivalvia > Mytilida > Mytilidae > Mytilus > Mytilus galloprovincialis. Next base: position 89,189,498 of record CM075337.1, read on the forward strand.
TATATCATGACCATAAGGGTATACTAATATGGTCCAACCATACACGTATGGTCCAAATACTTATAAGGTCCGGAACATATTTTATTTGCGATCACAAATGCACGAAGACGTCCATTTCTATGTAAATTGGGTCGATTTTTTTTATATAGATAAGATGAATGCGTTTCTGTTGCCAAGTGTTTTTCACAAGTATAGTAGCAGTATAGCAGAACGGTTTAAGTTTCCTATATACACCAAATGATACATTTTGCCAATACAATAACGTAAATGCATGCAAATTTCACAAGGTTTAATCCAAATAGCTTTCAAGTACGAAAAAGACAGGGCAGAAGTATATTTTGTCTTTATGTTTCGTATTTGCACAACTTTTGAAAGTGGATTATGCATTCGTTCTAAAATAAAATTAGACCAGATACAAGTTAAAAGATTACATAACTCGACAATCGCAATTGTTAAATCCGAAAAAGATAATCAATCAATACATGCATTCAGTAAGTCATTCTTTTTTCTGAAAGAACATGGCTTTACGATATCTTATTATGAAAATTGATTGTCGAAACATAACAAAAACACAAGTAAAGGACGTTTAATTAATCAATATAAATCAAAACACAAATTCCTGATTAGTATTTCGAATTATTTTATATAGGCGTTGAGAGCCTTTGGTGACCCCACGGTTTAAATGTTTATATTAAGGACGTCGTGAGCAATGGGCGTTATAGACGAACGTTCACCTAATCTGTCCCTGTCAATGGGATATTAAAGTGCGCCAATCAATGTCCATAGCCACACTGTTATGAATTCGATACTATATAAAAATAAAAATGCATTTAAAATGCATCACATTTCGAGTGAGATAATATAGAAAAGAATATATATACTTATACAGTCGAATGAAAAAGTGAAAATTGTAAAAAAAGAAATACTTTGTGTGTATAAATCTGATAAATTATGGTTGTTTAGAAGTAGTGAGTTTACTTTTAATACATCGTATAAAATTGCAGAGGTTTCTGAGTGTCTTTGGTTTTTGGGAATTAAACAGTTATGTAGACGAAACGCGCATCTGACGTATAAAATTATAATCCTGGTACTTTTGTTAACTATTTACACCACTGGGTCGATGCCACTGCTGGTGGACGTTTCGTCCCCGAGGGTATCACCAGGCCAGTAGTCAACACTTCGGTGTTGACATGAATATCAATTATATAGTCATTTTTATAAATTTTCTGTTTACAAAACTTTGAATTTTTCGAAAAACTAAGGATTTTCTTACCCCAGGAGTAGATTACCTTAGCCGTATTTGGCACAACTTTTGGAATTTTGGGTCCTCAATGCTCTTCAACTTTGTATTTATTTGGCTTTTTGACCTAATTTGATCTGAGCGTCACTGATGAGTCTTATGTAGACGAAACGCGCGTCTGGCGTATACAATTATAATCCTGGTACTTTTGATAACTATTTACACCACTGGGTCGATGTCACTGCTGGTGGACGTTTCGTCCCCGAGGGTATCACCAGCCCAGTAGTCAGCACTTCGGTGTTGACATGAATATCAATTATATGGTCTTTTTTTATAAATTTTCTGTTTACAAAACTTTGAATTTTTCGAAAAAGTAAGGATTTTCTTACCCCAAGAGTAGATTACCTTAGCCATATTTGGCACAACTTTTTTGAATTTTGGGTCCTCAATGCTCTTCAACTTTGTATTTATTTGACTTTTTGAACTATTTTGATCTGAGCGTCACTGATGAGTCTTATGTAGACGAAACGCGCGTCTGGCGTTTAAAATTATAATCCTGGTACCTTGATAACTAATTAAATTTGATATTGTTATGTCTGGGTATAAGTTCAATTGAAATAAATCTTCTTTAATCTTGTAAATCGGGGAAACAAAAATATAATGATATTCGTCTCCGATATCTCTATTCGTACATATTAAACATTGTCTTTCACCTCTGTCAATGTTATCTCTTCTCCCCTTTTCTATTGACAGTGTATCATGTGTATGATTCGATGTTCGGAATTTACAAAGTGTGAATATATCTTGGTCATGTTGAAATAATTTTTTTCAAATTTCAATTTTCCTTAAAGAGCCTATACGTAATACATTTAGAAGTGTTCTAAATAGCTGAATTCCAAACTTTGCCATTTGAATTAATAAGTCAGGTTATGTTTTGAAATCAATTTGATAATTTACATATCTGAAAAACAAACTGAACTTTTATCAAGATTAAACGTTTCTACAGTTGACTTGACGATTAAAAGTGCTGTTAGAGACAAAACTCATTTACTAAATGTTCAATGTTGTCTTATTTGCTGGTATCACCGTATGTCGTATAAGAATGTTCATTTACATCAGATATTTGTAGTGTTTCATATTTTCGAATACCTTTGACAATAGTGTCGCTGTTATCACTTTCAATGGAAGATATGTCTATCTGTATTTCTAATTCTTCGATATGCGTATCATGTTCTCCATTTTCGTTATCTTCATGAATATCAATATCAGTTAAATTCCTACTGGGAAAGATGTCGGATTCACCCGTTAATGATTTTGGTGCGTTATCTTTCAAACTAGATTTAAACTGATGAATGCTACATGGTGTTATATATTGACAGTCACTGTTCTTGGTATCACAATTTTCCAAATTTTCATTGCTATTTTCACATTGACTTATTGCACAAGCATTATTTCTGGAATCTTCTAGATAATTGTCAACGTTGACTGGATTAAAATTCACAGTATCAATATCATCGTAATGATCTTGTCTTGTAGCCGTTTCTCTGTTTCTAGGTGCCAGACTTGTCCTGCTAAGACATAAACCAAAGTATTGAAAAACTGCACATCGGATTACCACAAGTTCTTGTGGATGGTCAAAAGGACTTGTCTCAGAAAAAAATATATCTCTATACCTGAAACAACTGAGGTTAATGTATAGAGATATAATTTTTTCTGAGACAATTTTGTGCGTTGATAATGAATAAATGACAGGAAATTCAACCTCACCGATATAGCTTTTATATTATAGTGATACAAATCAGTATACACGGGTTTGTTGTTATATATTATATTAATATAACAGTAACATGTATAAATCATTTTCATCCATTTGTATATCATTCTATTCTACTAATCTATTAATAGGGCAGTGCAAGGGCATGATTTTTCTAACAGATTGGATTTAAGAAGGCATTCATATTCTCCCGCAAATCTAATCTTCCATGCAGTGTTATCGGTTATTGCTAGAGAGAGCCCGGTATCTTTGCATGGGAAATTGCCGCAAAACGTTCTTGAGATATTCTTCCGCATGCCTTCACACATATTTTTGGTCCGTGTGCATAGATATATTAATGATATTTTACTTATACTTGTGCATGTAAAACAAATTTCGTTGTAGAAGGGTATAAATACAGCACAAATAACATTTTCCAAAAAAAAAACCAAAAAAGTGAAAAAGTATATTTTAACAAAACGCATTTGACTAACAGGACGAAAAAAATGATGTTTTTTAACCTTGTTGAGTGCCATCGGTGATTGCATAATAAATTGATCACAAGATGTATAAAAATAGATCTTAATATTAATTTAATACTAAACAGAAAACAATAAACTTGCGGCAAAGATGTTTTACCACCAACATGAGGTGCAAAACATTGTACACCAGATCCGGATAGCGACAATAAATGTCTCTTCAGTGATGCTAGGGATCGAAACGGTATTTGGAAGACCATATAATTTATCTCAATTTTGGGTAGACTATATATATATATCTAAGGACAAAACATTCACGGTTTTTGCAATTTAAAAATAAGTGCAAATATCAAAACTTTGATGTAAAAATGTATTACATGTATCAATTAACATCATCATCTAAATAGATATTGTTCCAGGAAATAATTTTCACAAGAGAATTATAAAGATACATGAACTCTGACGTCTTTAATTTTAAAGGGCATTTTTATGTTTTTATGTTACCAAAAGACACATTTGGAAAACAAATTTTGAATATCGACTCGATTTCGTCAATATTGTGGATATGGACAACTCTTTAAGATGAACATATTGGAACTCATTGAAATGATATAGAAGCTGAGGAAACCTTTTAATCAAGTATCATTGAAAATCCTACAACATATCCTCTTTTACATTTCTAAGTTCCAAATTTAATGAGAACATCGAATAGTTTACTTATTGAAATAAATAGAAAACATCTCAAAGAAATGTTTTAAAGGGGCACTAGCTACGAGATATATAAAAAATCTAAAGTTTGATTTTTTTCTGTTCAATCAATAATGAAAGTGAAATAGTGAAATAACAATTCGCTTTTCGCAGCCAAAAAGGTTCAATTTTGACAAATTACGCTAAGAAACATTGATAATTAGTCATTCACTTTCAAGTGAATAAGTCGACCTCTTTAAATCCGTATTCATGTGAACTTCAATTTAACCCCTAGCTAGAGATTGACAACCCATGCATTGTACGTGTACTAGTTATTTAAAGAAAAAGAATGTCAACAATGAAAGTGAAACTACGGTAAATCATTTGATTACTAGTTCGATGCACATAAAATCATTCCTATACGGTTAAAAACAATGAGTAACATCTATTTTTAATCTATAAAATAAAATCAAACAGACCTATACAAATCTAATTGCACGTGTTGGTTTAATCTATTCATATCTTAATTTATGTTTACATGGCTTATATGGTCATCTGAGGTCAAATTGATAGTTAATTAGATGCCGTGTGGACTAAAATACACACGAAACGAACCTATATTTTATCTACCCCATGCTCTGTAAACTGTTTATTTTAGACTTTTGATAGTTTGGATAAATGTGTTACATTGTTATAAATCAAATATGAGAATTTGAGTCAAATCGGTGACAATGAATTTGACAGCTAGTGCCCCTTTAATGTTGAACGATATACTTAAAAAACGAAATTATCGATATTTAATCGATATCGTTTTAACAACAATTTAAATAGTTCAACCAGATGATCAATGTTTAAAATTTGGCTGACAACATCGAATCCATACATAAAGCTAATGTTGCGTTTAATGCGACTAATATAGTAAAAGATGCATATTGATATTGATACAATACCGTCGATGTCGTCGAAACTACGTTGTGTCTTGGACAATTCTCAAAATTGTATTCCAAATTATCAAAATAATTTTTAAACTTCTTTAATTCGAAAATTCGAAAATAGTTCTTCAAACAGAACTCCATAAAATTTGACTGATTCGAATTTCAGGAACGTTGGATTTATATTATATATGGATCCGTAAAACAATGAAAGAAATTTTAAAGACGTTATTATTATTTGAATAGCAACGAAAACATTACTCCATATTTAATTTGAATTGATACATTAGTTTTTGAAAAAAAAGAAGAAAAGAATAAGTTACTAACTATACAATTATGTATACAGTCATATTTATTACGTTTGATTTTCCGTATAAAAGTGTTTTATAATATTCTTTAAGTAATAAAAAATAATTGCATTAATTGGTTATAGAGAAGAAAAATGTGTATCGACTGTGATGCACGATGCAAAGAATATTGATCATAATTTGTATGATTTACTTATTATGAAAAAACCCTGATCTGGTATCTGTATTTTACAATTAAAATAGAGTTTGAATTACTGGTTTAAATACAGTTGTTCGTACCATTTCTTTATTATAGGGGGAAAATGGTAGTATGTATTCTTCCAAAGGCTACATTACTATAATTTTAAAATTTAACAGTTTTTATAATAAAAACCAGATCAATCTGCTACATATATTGATTTTATATGTGTTATTTATTTTAAAACAATAAATCTTGAAGTATCCGATTTGAAAAAAAACTATATACCTATAACAGTTTCTGCAAAACCATTGTCTTTTTTTCAGTACTGAAAATAGGAATGAACATATGAAAAGTATCTTAATTAAATAAATCGTTATAAATACATATATACACCAGTTCTCATATTTATTAAACAACTCAAATTAAGATCCGGGTAATTTGAATTTATTGTTTCAATAGGTGAAAAACACCCTTAAAATCAATTCCACTCATCAATTTCCTTTATTGAAGAGGAAGGACCAAGGATTCGAAAGGAAAATCCAATAAGCATATATTTTCAATCCATATTTCAAATGAGCAAATCTGGAACTATACTAAAAATGATAATCTATCCGACACCGCTAAACAATAAAATCATTAATAAAAAATTATATAAATCAAGCACAATCAACATAGCTGATGGAATGATTTCCCGATGTTCTTGCTAAGTAAATTGAGTTTGGTTTCACCAACTTAGAAAACATTCTTTGATACGGTTTAATCCATAGTTTACTTATTTCTGTATTGCCAAGTATACACTCATGTAAGAGCTAAATGTTTAAATAGATTTCTATTGGAAGCTTGTTTGTGTATCTGTTTAAAATCTACTTTACTAATCGCGATAAGGGCCAATACCAGAAAAGACGTATTAAACAACTTTGGATGTGGGTATAAAGTCAGATACCTTGTCAATAGTTTTCTTTGACACGTTTTAATATTTGCGTGATCACGATGTCATTTAGTTTAACATAAAACTAAGACAAAGTACCAACAGAGTATTAATGAGTCTTCGAATAAATCTTGAGTTTATACATATATTTACCGTTTATGCTACACCAGCACAGAAATATCATTAATAGCACAGCTCCGAGTGTTAACGTAAATTCTGCTGGAAACACTTGTTCCTTAGAATGATGATGCTCTGCCAAAAAGATAGTCATTTGTTAAACTACAAGTGAGTCCGATCCAGAAACGATTTTGTTCTAACTATCAAAATCATCATCAAAATATCAACATGTGCATGCTACTACAGAAGGCCAGTTGACGAAACTGCAACTACCATTTTGATACTATCCCCAAGGAGGACGAAGTATCAGACAACAATCTATAAACAGTTTTCATAAAATCACACCACAACATTCAATTAAAATTGGTAGTATCTGAGAATAATACCCTCATTTAATGATGTTAACAAACCGAAAAAAACCATACATATTTCAAAGTAACTTTAGTTTGCAAATTCACAAATCTTCCCCATTACGTTTTAGAAATTTAAGGCAAAGTATAGAAAATTATCACAAATTGTGCACCTACTCTCGTTTATGAATTCCGAGACCGATTTTGGGATTAATAATACTACATGTATAATTGTACCGGAAATGTTGACAAGTAGAATGTGAAATTTCATTTCTTTGTCCGTTTTTTTCATGCAAACAGATCTTTTGGTAATCAAAGACATAGTTAGCGAAAATCATATAATTCCTTTTTATCTTTATACAGTTTTTACACAATAACAACAAACGAAAATAAAAACCAGAGCAGCGTTGATACGGATAAGAAATCATATAAAAGTTATATATTTTAGATTCATTCTAATATAGATGTTTATAATTCGGTTGATCTGATAATTTATTTTTCTACAACATATGTGTACCTGTTTTGACTATGATTTCATCTGTTTTGTTACTTTCACCAGCTGCAGTTGTGGAATATAATCTTAAAAAATAAATTGTGTCTGGATCTAACCCATTTATGGTGACTGTGGATCTATTTACTACGGAAACATGATTCCATCTAGATTCAAAATGTTTGCGGTATTCTACGATAATCTTTTTTTGTAAACCAGTTTCATGGTCAGGTGTCCATTTGACTAATATTATGTCACTCTGTGCAAACGCCTTTATATTTGCAGGTGTTCTTGGTGGATCTGAAACATTTGTTTAAAAGAATTGCATCGGATATCAAATATCTTCATTTTACACCGATTACGATGTAAGAGTATTTAAATTTTCTATACATGTGATTGATAATAATAAAAGTATAGGGTGATCCTAAGACAAAACACCACAACAAAAGTTATAAACAGGCAATGATTGTTATTCGATAGTAAATGAAACTTAACACATTGATTCGTGTGTTGCAGTTTTAAGTAGATGGCTTGAATGAAATAATGAAAAGTTTTTAAATTTGATAACATCTGATTTGGTTTTGTATTTTGTTTTGCATATTCAAAATGGAGTTTCTCATAGTTGAAAACCGAACGGTGATAAGTACTTTCATAAACCATAGCCATTATGACTTTGGTGGATAGATGTCTGATTTGCTTTTGTTTTTCCTAAATCTCCTTACTTAATATTACGAAATATCAATATCGATAAAAATTCTGTCACATATAATTAAAAAAACTTTTGTAAGATATTTTTTTTGCAGAGTCTACGAAAATTTGTAATTATTCCGATATTCATTTTAATAAAACATTTTTGTTTGTCAATCTTATTGACAAAAACTATTTAAATGTAAACACCATGAAATCCACAGTATGATTTTTGTCACTTATATTTACAATGACTACGTCAATAAAAACATTACCCCATTTTGTCTTTTAAATACTTACACAACACATTTACAATCACGGAATCTTCTGCTTCTCCAGCCGAATTAGAAACAAAACAAGTGTAATGACCTGCATCTTTTCTTTTAAAATTGTCCAGTTTTAACTTTTTGTTAGCTGTGTAAGTAATGTGACCATCTGTTGTATATTTCCATATAACAGATGTATTCCAATTGTCATTAGAGGTGTAATTGCAGTCTAACAATAATGCTTCATTTTCTATAATATAAATGTTTCCACCGGGAATTATTTTCACGGTTGGTTCAACTATAAAAAAAGTATAATAAAAGTGATATAACAAACATATAGGTGATCAAAATGCTTGCCTTTTTTTTGGATTAAGGCAATGTTTTCTCAATGTTAATAATTTTTCACCAATTTATATATCCTCAATAAATAATTTTGACCTCTTATTGAAAGGAGACACTTTATAATGTACACTTTTGGTAAAAATAGTTAATGTGAGAAATATTGCTTAACATTTATTTTTAAGAACTTATAATGTTTGTATGTAAATTTTTGTAATATCTGAACACTACATTAATTTATATAGTTTAATTTTACAGTTTACTAGTATGTTAAGTCGATAGATAAACAACTCACAATACAAATGCAACGTTACTCTCTTTGTGAGTGTTATTCTTGTAACATTGTTGAAAGCTATACACCTCAGTGATTGCAAATGATTTGTTACATTTGGTATGAACGTGTAGGTGAGGGACGCTGGTCCACCAGTTGCAACAACAACGTTTTTTTTCTTCCACTCCATTAACTCGGGTGGTTTTCCAGATTCGACATCGCATGTCAAATTCATTTGTCTGTTTACGCTACCAAAAACAATGGAATCCTTGTTGATTCCTATTATTGAAATGTTTTTTGGTGGCTCTGTAATACAGAAAACATTTGTTCACATGTTTTAATTCGATGTATGTACATGCAAACGTACGTTAACATATATCAAACATAAGTCTATATTTTCAGAGGTAGATAAAATAAAAACTAAACATTTTTTCGTCCAAAGCACTTTCCTTGATATTTCTTCATAAACAACGCTTACGCTTACACATAAACATCTAAAACATTTTCTATGTTACAATGTATGTCTTGTGTACTATTATTTGTCTGTTTGTCTTTTTTTAAAATTATTTAGTAATTATTATATCGTTCTCAGTTTATTTTCGATCTACGAGTACGAATATTCCTCTGATATCTTTCGCCTCTCTTTTAAAAGCCAGGAATGTGTAAATACACTGCAAAGTACAGAGCTATTTTACCTTGGAGTTCAGTATTTTTGTGATTTTACTTTTTACCTAAAAGGATGTGAATACCAAATTCATTTGAGGTCATCTATGGCTAAGGAAGTTGGGAATATAGTTTTAAAGTCAAAGCTAAATATGGGAAAATGTTATCTCAATTCATGCCACAAAAATTTAACTACATAAATGAAAATGTCTCAGTTTAAAAACAAGTCACCATTCATTAACATGGTTACGATATGAGCACTAAGTTTATAAAAAATCTAACAATCACCGCTCTTATAAAACGAGTTGTTCGTCTTGAAACATATGCGTTTTTGTGTAAAGTTATCCATTATAGATTATCTGAGACAGTTTACTGATATCAATGATCTGAATAGTTGACATTAGTCTAGTCATTATCTCATTGCGCGAATTTAACATTAATACACCAATTTTTGTAGTACATAGATAATTGTCATTTGTTGGATATCATATGTTGAATTAAAGATGTCTCTTTTTTTTAATTGTTCGAATGATTTCCCATTGACATATTTCCCATATCTTCGTACTTTTTTTAATATGATTATCTCATAAACTCTTTTCTCATCGATTTGTGAGTAAAACGGCGAATTTATATCGCAAAATTAACAACATGAAATAAACTGACGTTTTTGAAACTTGAACCAGTTTCGATTCAACCAATGAGTCGATTGGATGTTTTTTGTGATCATTCAAAACTCGTAATAAGAATTAAATGGCAATAAGTATTCAAAAGGAAATGAGAACATAAGTATGGCAAAGGAATATGAAAATATCAGTTGTAAAATTTCTTATGAACTTTATACAAGTTGTGAAAAGATTATTTAAATGATGCATACACAATATTAACAAGAATTATAAAATATAAGACGCTGCCAATAAACAAATTAACACCAAACCCCTTTATTTTCCAGCGCTGTTGAAACCTGGACTTTGTTAATGACATATCTATGAAACCTTTGCTCCAGATTATCGTACAATAAATAATTGTTCTCTAATGAAATGTACTTTGACTATTCATTCATAGCAAAAGAAAATGTATTCATACACACGAACCAGCTCTTTAATAAACGAATCTACTCAGAACAAAAAGTGTGTACGCCAAATTCGTGTTTCATCTATATCAGATTCCCAATTGACGCTAGTGTCAAACATGTTAACGGTCAGATCAAATACAAAGTTGAAACCCAAACTGACGGATTTTGACATAAAAATTGCTACATGTATGCATGCATTAAATGAATACATACTTGGAATAATAAGTCGAAAACATTCCTCTCCTTTTACAGCGACACATTTATATAATCCCTCGTACTTGTCTTGCATTTTGACAATCTGTAGGATATGCAGCGTTCTCTGTTCATTTCCGATTATTTTGATAGAGTCTTGAATGTCTTTTGTCTCATTTCCTATAGCATATGCAGTTAAATTGGGTGGACCAAGCCATGTCAAATACGTTCTTTCTACATTGATGTTACAGGTGAGATTTACAGCTGATCCAATTGTTGAGTACATATATTTTGGATCAAATTGACAAACCTTACATGACGCTAAAGCATAAGTAACAAATGAAAGGATTTTTATGAAAGATGTTGCATAATTGAGACTAGCATTTAAAATGAACTATACAATACTACACTCGTGAATTGATCAAACATTGTACTTTTGTTTTGTTCTTAATATTATGGAATAGTATACAAATATTACAATGCAGTCTATATATTCTGTCGGTTTTGTAATATTTATTTTATGTGATCGGATTACTTCAAATATTTGTCAACAGAAAAATTTGCAATTGACTGTAAATTTTCCCAATCTTAAACTATTGGAACAAGTTGATATAAATTTAAATCATCACAAGTTAACCACTTTTTACATCTCGTAAATCGGATAATAACAGAAAAAGTTAACTATTAAACACAAAGGTAACCGGATAAACGCAATAAGAAGCAAGATCAAGTGCATATTCAGAGTAAGAGTTTCCTGCTATGCTTACTTGACCCGCCATGAAAAAAGTAAAATCACAAAAATACTGAACTCCGAGGAAAATTCAAGAAGTAAAGTCCCTAATCAAATGGAAAAATCAGAATCTCAAACGCATCAAACGAGTGGATAACAATTGTTATATACAGGCATTTTCCTATGTAGAAAATGGTGGATTAAACATGGAGAATCCACACTCAGTGAAAAGTTGCCATTCGAGTAAAGAATATTTGTTTTCTTCCGTTAAATATCCATTTTGTATGGTAGAGTCATGGTAAACCTCCATCTTGGATTGTACAATCGCTGTACAAAATCGGTCTAGTTATTTACCCAAATCTTCAAATTTAGAGACAGATTTGCAATTTATTGGTCAGACTTTTTAATTATATAAAGAAAACTTGTTGATAAAATTGAGAATGGAAATGGGGAATGTGCCAAAGAGACAACAACCCGACCATAGAAAAAAACAACAGCAGAAGGTCACCAACAATTTTGTTTATAAAGAGTAATTTTTTTTTTAATAAGGCCCGACAACTCTTTTATTAAAAAAACTATACTGGACTTATAGGTAAACTTGGGAAAGGAAATGGGGAATGTGTCAAAGCGACAACAACCCTACCATAGAGCAGTCAACAGCCGAAGGCCACCAATGGGTCTTCAATGTAGAGAGAAACTCCCGCACCCGGAGTCGTCCTTCAACTGGCCCCTTAAAACATGTATACTAGTTCAGTGATAATGGACGTCAAACTAAACTCCGAATTATACACAAGAAACTAAAATTAAAAATCATACAAGACTTAAAAAGGCCAGATGCTCCTGACTTTGTACAGGCACAAAATTGCGGCGGGGTTAAACATGTTTATGAGATCTCAACCCTCCCCCTATACCTTTAGCCAATGTAGAAAAGTAAACGCATAACAATACGCACATTAAAATTCAGTTCAAGAGAAGTCCGAGTCTGATGTCAGAAGATGTAACAAAAGAAAACAAACAAAATAACAATAATACAAAAATAACAACAGACTACTAGTAGTTAACTGACAGCTCCAGACCTCAATTAAACTGATTGAAAGATTATGTCTTCATCATATGAATATCAGGCACAACCCCTCCCGTTAGGGGTTAAGTATCAGACTATCATAAAATATATTAGAAGAACATAACTCGTGTCATGCAAACAACTTTTTTTTTTAAATAAATGTGTTTAGTTCCGGTGCAAAGACCCTATAAGTGAATCAATATTAAAGCCACAATATTTAATGTTTACTTTTATCAAGGAAACTAGTTCGGTGACGCCATTTTTTCTTGAATCATATTATAAAACCTATCTTAGATTTCCTTTTATGCACACAAATGTGTTTTGTCATAAACAGTCTAATCAAATTTAGACAATTTTCAACGATTCATAGCTTGGAACATACCACCGTGACCCATACTTTTTATTGTTTTTTTTTGAAAAAAAAACATTCTAGTAAAGTCTTCATTTTTTGCAAAGTAAAAGAAAATTATACCACAAGAAATATATTCATTTACCTATGATCTACCTGAAAGGATTTTTATTGTTAACATATACAATGTCTGAAATTTTACCCGACAGTATATTCAATCATCGTGAAGAGATACTATGTATAGAAGCTAATGTGAGTAGTCAGTGTTATTCAGCTATTTCACAGAAAAATATTTTTTGGCCAAATGTTATACAACAGTATGAGTTCTTAATCTCGGACTCTTCAACTACATATGAACCAATAACTTTTAAACAACTGACTGTAATTCGTAATGTTTAAAAACTCACATTAAAACTATGTAGACATTGCTTCATACCTACACATGTCAAAATGTCAAACGGCATATATAAAAGGATACTAGTTTGAATAGTGAACTAATCTACAAACGAAAACTGCTTTTTCCTCTTATTGATGCCATTTGGATGAAGTATATTACTTCTACGCCCGAATTGTTCTCGGTTCTCGTATTAGGCATATTTTTAGTCACTCTTTTCTCAATCACTAGCATTTTCATGCAGTTAAAGTGGTGGACGTTTAGGTGCTACTTTCAGAAGAGTTGACTCACACTCATGTTACTATTGCATCCCTATGTAACAGTAATCCGGGTCGGACCCTATATTGATGGACCTACATATTGTAATTATTTGTGATCGTTTGTTCTCTCATTACATATTTCCCACTTGACGTAGTGCAAAAATCAATCAATAAAAGAGTCAAACTTAGGAATGCTATCAAATTGTTATCACCTACCTGAAAAGAAAAATGCTGCACCTATAATTCCTATACATCCGTAAAAACTCATCGCACCTGCTCAAAAAGATAATCAATAATTAGAGAGAGAGAATAAACATGATTAATAGATAGAGAGACAGACAGATAAATAGATAGATAGATCAAAGCACCAAACAATACCTTCATGGATGTTATTGTATCCTTATCATATCATTTGATTCGACTATACAAAAACAGCTTGTTTCAACTTCCTCATTTTTTTCAGGAAATGACTTTCCGAAAAACAGGAAATAAACTCATTATAGATACCAGGATTAAATTTTTATATTTACACTAGACGCGCGTTTTGTCTACAAAAAGACCCATCAGTGACGCTCGAATCTAAAAATATTTTTAAGGCCAAATAGATAACGAAGTTGAAGCGCATTGAGGACCACAATTTCCTAAAAGTTTTGTCAAATACAGCTAAGGTGATCTATTCCTGAGGTGGAAAAGCCTTAGTTTTCAAAAATTCAAACTTTTGTTAACAGTTCTGTCGTGGAGTGTTTAGCATTAATATTTATTTTCTTTTAGAATAATTAATATTAATTAGTAGTTTTATTATATGTTTATTAAGAGTTCATCAATTCTTCTATTCTCTTACATCTTCTTAGTACAGTTCTACTCTATTTTTCTGGTTCATTAGTCAGTCAATCATGTGTCATATTATCTTATCTACTATTGGTCACAGTCATTGAGTTCATAGTTTTTGCCACTCTTTTTGATATACCTTAAGAGAAAGCTTTACATGTAGCAGCCATATTTAATTTAATATTTGCACAGTATTTCTTTAGTTTGAATCTGAGAGAAAATGTATTTTGAATAAGTCAGAATGATTGTGCATGAATGATAGATATTCTATTTTAAAGAAGTATTTTCATGAACTCAGAGAAATAATATATCATAGATATATTAATGATACATGTATTGTAACAGTTATTTTATTATTATAAAAGGTCTGCAATGTTTACTGAACATTCTACTTATTGTTTATAAATGCTATGCAGATATAGTTAGTTCATTAGACTTATGTAGGTTATATTTGTATTTTAACAGGACCAGACTATCTTCATGTTATATTAATCTGGTGATGTTTCCAAACAGGAGATAGACCTTTGTACCATATACATGGTAAGATCAGTGCTACATGTATTTTTAGTTAAATGTATTGCCTGTGTTTGTGTATTTAATTTTAGTTCCGTATATGTATTGTTTGTGTCTTCTGAATAGTAGTTACCTGTATGTCAATTATTACATGTAAAAATTATTCATTCATAAATCTATGAATGAGTAGCGTAACATAATTGGACATACTATAGTACTTAATCCTGACTTGGTTTATAATTGAGTTTGATTGAATTCATATATTTATAATATATACACCTAAATCGTATTGGTTGTATTCTTACAAAAAAGAGCTAGTTAATCGTATTTTATACATGTACTTTCCATTTTATGATTTGAAGTTATATCCCTTTGTACACTGTACTGTCTATGTATTTACGTTTTGTTATTTGTGTACTTTCAGGGTTAATTTATTTATGTCGTATGAATAAAACATCTTAAACTTGACGAATCCTTTTATTCTGTCCAAGAACCCTATTAAATTTGGCGCCCACTAGTAGGTTAGACGTTCAACGACATATTTCCTGTTGGAGCCTCACTGAAGATCATGATCTAGGACGTGACATGCATCGGAAAAATCAGTCGAAAATATTCAACACGTTGGTGAAAATTGTTTATTGTACAGACAATTTGCTGTTGTATACATTGTTTATGTAATGAAATGGTGAGAGTATACACATTGTTTACACTCTATATAAATATTTTGTAAATATTTGGTATCAGTAAGCCACTATTGAAGAAAAACATTGACTTTGAAAACATCCAAAATTTGAAATTGGCCATTATCATGCATGTTTTGTGTTGATACTGTATATTATTGTACTGTTTATGAATTTTCTTTGTTTGAATAATACTGTCCACTGGTCTGCTTGTCCAACCTTAGAACATTTTTGAAAATCCAGCTGGTATTTACACTTGACTTTTGTGTTTTGTACTTATCCATTTTTTTATTTGTTTACATTGTGTACTATTGATTAGTAGGTGT
The DNA here is from genome assembly GCA_037788925.1 of Mytilus galloprovincialis. NCBI lineage: Eukaryota > Metazoa > Mollusca > Bivalvia > Mytilida > Mytilidae > Mytilus > Mytilus galloprovincialis. The sequence continues at coordinate 89,205,596 of CM075337.1, forward strand.
TACATGCCTGTTTGTGTTTGTTCTTGTCATTCACTTTCACTTTGTTAACACACATACACATCAATAGTGAGATACTGTTGTGCATATTTGGTATTATTTATGAGCAAGTGTACTTAGAAAAAAATACTTTGATTTGGTATTAGCTGAGTACGTGTGTACTTAGTATTTATTGACATAGTGTATTGCTATACAGGGTAATCACATATACATTTGTACTTGTACTTAGTATATAAGGGTATAAGTTTATGTATTTTATTTATATATCTACGTGTACGTTATATGACACATGACTGACTGACTAATGAACCAGACAAATAGAGTAGAACTGTATTAAGAAGATGTAAGAGAATAGAAGAATTGATGAACTCTTAAAAACATATAATAAAAATACTAATTAATATTAATTATTCTAAAAGAAAATAGATATTAATGCTAAACACTCTACTGCAGTTCATTTATAATTATGAACATATCAATGATAACTCAAGTCAACACAGAAGTGCTGACTACTGGGCTGGTGATACAAATGTACCTTCTGACCGATCGATAATCAATAGTTTTGTTGATAGTATAAAACAATTAAATACATGTATTGTTTTGATTTAGATTTAAAAATATGATTTAGGATATCCTTAATGATGCAGAAAAAGATAATGTTCGGCATTATAATTGATATCCATGAAGGAATATATTTATGCATGTTATGATAGCACTTCGTCTGATAAACATAATATGCTTCGTGTTGAAGACCATTCTTTGACGTATAATTGTTTACTTTAATAAATTGTGACTTGGATGGAGAGTTGTCTCATTGACACCTCATACCACATCTTTCTATATCTATAAACTTATAATAGCTATATGTATTATATATTTGCGTTTATTTAAAAACGTACTGGATGGGATTAAGGCAATACATGTGAAATAAACATAATGTATACTAGATATAGGAAGATGGGGTGTGAGTGCCATTGAGACAACTCTCCATCCGAATAACAATTTATAAAATTAAACCATTATAGATCAATGTACGGCCTTCAACACGGAGCCTTGGTTCACACCGAACAACAAGCTATAAAGGACCCCAAAATTACTAGTGTTAAATCATTCAAACGGGAAAACCAACGGTCTAATCTATATAAAAAAACGAGAATCGAGAAACACGTATAAATGACATAAACTAACGACAACTACAGTAACTGTACATCAGATTCCTGACTTAGGACAGGTGCAAACATTTGCAGCGGGATTGAACGTTTTAATGGTACCAAACCTTATCCCTTTTACTGAAACAATTGCATAACCTCACAACATAGAAAAAAACACGATACAATATCAATTGGCAGGCCATACTCAGTCAAAAAAGTAAATTAACACACTATGAACGAATAAATTTGATCTGCGATATCTGAATGCAAATGAGTTAATAAAATATTAGGGACAAACATTCAAGGCCAAAAACAAACAAACAAGTTCAAACAAAGCCATGTCGAGACACCACTGCGAGATATATATAAACTAGTATGTCTTTTCCGAATTGGTTTGTATAAGTAACTTCTGTAGATACAGGAAAAATGAGATCTTGATCTAAACAATCCGAAAAAAATATGACCTCGTATAATGACAAAAAGAAGGGCGAATGATACCAGATACAACATAGGAAACTAAAGATTAAGCAATACGAAATCCATTAAAGACTGGGGAGGATCTCAGGAGCTCCGGAACGCTAAGCGGGTCCTTCTTTACATGTGGCACCCGTCGTTTTGCTCATGTTATTACAAATTCGGTAAATGGTATAATTCGGTAGGTCAAATTCGTAATGGAAAGGGAAGTGAATGGTAGTTACGAAATAAGGAACATATCCGATATTGTATGTGAAACAGTAATTCCAAAACGGTGAACCAACTGGTGATGGCGTCCGTAAAATTTACGAAGGGATGATTTCAACTTCACCATTTGATTCAATAGCTTTCTTGTGAAAAAATATGAGCAACATCCTTTCATTGTGTTCATAACTATAAATAGATACAACAGTAATAAACACTTTGCTTTCTTAAAACTTACTAATAACAAAATAAAAGTAAGTTTTTTTGTTTCTTTTTCATTGTTATTCTACATTGGCTAGAGGTATACTATTTCGCGCCTGTCCCAAGTCAGAAGCCTCTGACTTCTGCTAGTCTTGTATGTTTATTGATTTTAGTTTATGTATACGTTGTGGAGTTTGATACGACGTCCATTTTCATTGAAGTAGTACATATCTTTTATAAAGGAATTAGCCTCTCTGAGAGAAAGATATAAGAAAGACTTTACCGGTGAAACCAAGACTAGAATGTGGGAGGATCTTGGAGGGAATTACGTGGGAAGTAAATGCTCTTGGGTGTGAGTTTCAGAAATGTTGTTATTGTCAGAAATATGTTTCTGAACTTAAAGAAAGATGTCAAGGGGGAATTGGTTTTCAAAAGCCAATTAGTGTTGCTGATGAAAATGTTATCAATGATATGAAAAATACTTCCTCAATCAAACGCTTTGATGACAGATTGGAGACTTCATTAGGTAGGTATTTAATATTTTGTAATTTATTTTACATTTTGTTTTTGTAAACAATACATTTGTCTTTTTTATTGCTAGCTTTGATAGATGTTCAGAAAACTCCAAAACTAAATTGCATAGATGCTATGATATACTTTTCAAAGTAATTTCCCACAGATGTCGCCGGTAAGCACACAATAATAAAAACTGTAACATTCAAATGTAGTTCTATTAAAATTTTTATCTAATTAAGAGTATAAATTACCAATTAGTTCTACCAAAAAATATGATTGTTAAATATCAATAATTATCATTAAGTAATTGCATTGTATTTCATTTCAAAAGGCTCAACATTGATCATTGCTGACCTTTACAATACCCTTCCCAAGCTATGTTATTCAATTGATATCTATATATTTTAAGTCTTGCACGTGTATCCTGAATGATAAATAAAAGCAACAGTAGTATACCGCTGTTCAAACTCATAAATCCATGGACAAAAAACAAGATCAGGGTAACAAACTAAAACTACGGGAAGCACATTAAATATAAGAGGAGAACAACGACACAACAGTACAATGTAACACACACAGAAACGGACCAAGCATCAGACAAAATCCCACGAGAATAACAAATATAACATCAAAACTAAATACATGAATTTGGGATAGACAAGTACCGTGACACGTCTTATCGCAATGTCAATTTACACTAAAAAATAAGAGAAAACAAACGACGCAACGTTAAATTGTAACACACACAGAAACGAACTATAATATAACAATGGTCATATTCCTGACTTGGTAGAAGACATTTTTAAAGGAAAAAATGGTGGGTTGAACCTGGTTTTGTGGCATTCCAAACCTCCCCTTTTATAGCAATGTGAAATATAACATTAAAATGACAGCTCAACACCACAGGACTACAATATAAATAAATTGAAGAACACAATTGACACAGAAACACACGATCAACAGCCAACGAAAGGCAACAAGTTCAAAATTTTAATACGCCAGAAGTGCATTTTGTCCACACAAGATCTTATAGTGACACATACCAATATATATATATATATAAGTACGTCTGAGTCAGTGACAACTCTACTCTCACCAGCAATGATGGTGATACATGGCTGTGTACATTATGCATATACAACTCGTCTAAACATCAACCCAACAATGTTAGATCTGTAAATTTGCTTTCGCAAATTTTTTGTTCTTCCATCGCCGGGATTCGAACCCATGCTACTGAGATATCGTGACATCAAATCGCCTGCACTGTAGCCGTACCGCTAGACAACACAACCATCTGGGCTTCACATTAATAAAGCTTTGGAGGTCATGTGTTACCTTTCCTCGTCAGTTTTAATCTAGCGTCGTACTACAGTACATGATATATAAGGCATGGAGATGTTATTGTTACAGATCAGCTCAATTATCTATAGTAAAGGATACTACAAATTAATGCAAGATACATTCACAGAAAATAATTATATGTATAAGTACGTCTGAGTCAGTGACAACTCTCCAACAGATTTATCCATCGGAGCACCAGCAATGATGGTGATACATGGCCGTGTATATTATGTATATACAACTCGTCTAAACATCAACCCAACAATGTTCGATCTGTAAATTTGCTTTCACAAATATTTTGTTCTTCCCTCGCCGGGATTGGAACCCATGCTACTGATATATCGTGACACCAAATCGCCTGCACTGTAGCCGTTCCGCTAGACCAAACGACCACATGGTCTTCACAATAATATAGCTTTCGGTGGTCGTGTGTTACCTTTCCTCGTCAGTTTTGTTATATTTATATATATTAGGCTCAATAACCATCGTTCATCGTACAAAACCAACAAAAACTGTCCTCTCACAAGACATCTTCGTTCAACGAAACATCCTTTTGATAATGTCACTTTCCAAATTATAGAAGTCAACACCGAATGGGACACCACGGCGAGAAGGAGAAGAGAAAACTTTTGGATCCACCAACTCCACACTTTAGAACCTGATGGTCTTAACGAAAAAGACGAAAAAAGATACAGGAAAGATAAAGAATAATTTAAAACAAAGCATCGCCCTTTTTATCCCGTAATATTGGCCAATGGACGTTGCTAACTTCAACTACCAATTATGTATTTTTAAGGTAGCTAAATCCAAGTGCAACATGTACATTGATTTGCAAAATTTTCTTATTTTCAAAGCAGCTAAATGCAAGAGGTCATAGACATTGAGCTGCAAAATTTTCTTATTTTATAGGCAGTTCAGTACAACATAGACGTTGAGCTGCAAAAGTTTCTTATCATCTACATCCGATTTCACCTGGATAGATGCACGCTTGATATAGCTAGTTGGTCTAGCGAAATATTGCGTTTATTTTCATCATTTTGTAAATATTTTAAACATTCTTATATTTACATACTAAATAGTTAAAATTACATTGTTAGGCAATCTATAATTTTATTTGTGTAATTGAATTAATCTCTGTACTGATTAATCCACACTCCCATAGATTTGTATGTCATGTGCTGCTATTTATAGGCACTTATATTATTATCTCCAGTAGCACGCATTCCACAAATGTTTGTGTAATCCATTCAAATCTATCGCTATTTTTACAACATGGATAGCGCACAGCATTTCAAGAAATTAAGATCTTTAACTAAAAAGAAACTACAAACTTAACATCATTTATCTAACTTACAAAATTATATTCAAAGTAAAACTGTACCAAAAGGTTTAAACATCAAAGTGAGTCCCCAGGCACCGGGACATAAATCCAAAAGATTCATGAGCCGTTGGAATGAAATTCTGTTTAATTGTTCAATCCAGCTTCTTCAACTGTTACTTTCTTTTACAACCACAAATTACAAACAAATTGTAAATGAAATATCAGATATCATCAACAATAGTAACATTTCTCGTGACGATTAAGCAATAATTAAACGTCGCCTCGCAGATATTGAACAAATTGAACTATCAAAACATAAAGAAAAACAAAGGAATAAATTTCAAAGAGATAAAATTCATACTGTCCATTTAAATCAGCATATGAATGATATTAATACAACAAACCATAAGACCCCTAGAAAAAGAAAATTTAAAAGACGGAAACAAAAAACTGAAAGCATTGTTGTAAATTTGTCATCTAAAGAACTTACACGTGCTGAGGAATCTCTTTTAAGTAAAGGTTTAAACTTCTGTCCTATCCCATCAACTGTAAATAACTTTCAGCTAGACGAAGACCTAGACCAATTCGCTAGACGTTTACGCTTGAAAGATTTTTTCTACAATAGGGGCAAGAAAAACCTTGAAGAAGCCGGATTAACAGATTCAGATACTGACACCAATGAAGAAGTCACGCCCATCCCAAAATTTAGGAAAAAAGTTCATGGAAACCACCAAAGAGCAAAAGTGATAACTTGGAGTCATTCATTAACTACGTGAAGTCTGATATAAAGTCCTGTATAACAAATACAAGAAATTATAATTTATCCAAGTCAGAAAGTATAGCTTTGAAAGCGTTAAAAGATCAAGAGGATATTGTAATAAAACCTGCCGACAAAGGGGGCGCTGTGGTTGTCATGGATAAAACAGATTATATAGCAGAGGGGAATCGACAACTTTCTAACTCCATTTTTTATAAACAATTAACCACAGATCCAACGCTTAATACTATTCGAAGGATCAACACCATCCTTCAAGAGATGTTCGACAAAAAGCATATAGACAATGACACCTTTGATTATCTCCGACCTCGTGAGAACGAAGCAAAGGCCGGACGATTCTATATGTTGCCTAAAATACATAAAACGGGCAATCCAGGTCGACCAATTGTGTCAGCGAATAGTCATCTAACTGAAAAGATATCAGAATTTGTAGAACATCATCTAAGACCTCATGTGAAAGAACTACCCTCATTCATTCAAGATACAACTGATTATCTCAAGAAAATGGAAAGCCTCAATCCTTTACCAAGCAATACTATACTTGCATCCATGGACGTGTCTTCTTTATATACCAACATTCCACAAGACGAAGGAATAGCAGCCTGTGAAGAGGCATGGAACACTCGTAGTGAAAAAAATCCTCCTACTGAGTGCCTTGCTACACTTCTGAAACTAGTACTGGAGAATAACAACTTCTCTTTCAATGAAAAACACTATCTCCAGATAGACGGTACTAGTATGGGCACAAAAATGGCCCCGTCATATGCCAACATATTTATGGGCCCACTTGAAAAACGCCTCTTGGCTAGTGCTCCATATCAGCCCTTATCATGGTTCCGATTCATTGACGATATTGATTTGAAATGGACAGATTCACAAGAACATCTTAATGAATTTCTAGAACACTGCAACTCTTTCCACCATTCAATAAAATTTACATATGAATCATCTATGGAGAAAATAAACTTCCTCGATACTACGAGTTACATCAAGAACGGAACCATTATAACGGACCTCCATACCAAACAAACGGACAAACATCAATTCCTTTCTCCTAAAAGTTGCCATCCTAAACACTGCTCCCGTGGTATCCCATTCAGCCAGGCATTGCGAATCAAGAGAATATGCTCTACTGAAAATACGAAAAATGCTAGACTTGGACAACTTCGTAAACATCTAGTTGTTCGAGGATACAATAACAACATCATTGATAGCGCTTTCGAAAGAGCAAACAAAACTAGTCGCCAAGAACTTCTTGAGTACAAAGATAAGAATAAAGCAGCTAACAGAACACCCCTTGTACTCACTTACCATCCTGATTTTAAAAATGTGTCATCCATTGTGCAGAAGCATTGGAAAATTATAGAAAATGATTTAAATCTAAAAAAAGTATTTTCTTCACCACCAGTCATGGCCTTCCGAAGACCTTAAAACATCCGTGACAAATTAGTGACATCTGTATTAGCAAAGCAGCCTAATCCATCGCCCGGTTGCTACAAACAATGTGGTCGAAGGAATTGTTTGTGTTGTAAAGCTGCCAATACAAGCAGTTCTTTCATCAGTTCCGTTACTAAACTAAACTATACCATCTACTCTAATTCCAACTGTAAAACGGAGAACTCAATTTATATATTAACATGTGACACTTGTGGCATTCAGTATGTGGGAGAAACAATGGACAAATTTAATATTCGGCTCAATAACCATCGTTCATCGTACAAAACCAACAAAAACTGTCCTCTCACAAGACATCTTCGTTCAACGGAACATCCTTTTGATAATGTCACTTTCCAAATTATAGAAGTCAACACCGAATGGGACACCACGGCGAGAAGGAGAAGAGAAAACTTTTGGATCCACCAACTCCACACTTTAGAACCTGATGGTCTAAACGAAAAAGACGAAAAAAGATACAGGAAAGATAAAAAATAATTTAAAACAAAGCATCGTCCTTTTTATCCCGTAATATTGGCCAATGGACGTTGCTAACTTCAACTACCAATTATGTATTTTTAAGGTAGCTAAATCCAAGTGCAACATGTACATTGATCTGTAAAATTTTCTTATTTTCAAAGCAGCTAAATGCAAGAGGTCATAGACATTGAGCTGCAAAATTTTCTGATTTTAAAGGCAGTTCAGTACAACATAGACGTTGAGCTGCAAAAGTTTCTTATCATCTACATCCGATTTCACCTGGATAGATGCACGCTTGATAAAGCTAGTTGGTCTAGCGAAATATTGCGTTTATTTTCATCATTTTGTAAATATTTTAAACATTCTTATATTTACATACTACATGGTGTGTTAAAATTACATTGTTAGGCAATCTATATATATATATATATATATATATACAACTCGTCTAAACATCAACCCAACAATGTTAGATCTGTAAATTTGCTTTCGAAAATTTTTTGTTCTTCCCTCGCCGGGATTCGAACCCATACTACTGTGATATCGTGACACCAAATCGCCTGCACTGCAGCCGTCCCGCTAGACCACACGGCCACCTGGGCTCTATATATATAATATAATTATTTTCTGTGACTGTATCTTACATTCATTTGTAGGATCCTTTACAAAAGATAATTTAGCTGATCTGTAAGAATAACATCTTCATGCCTTATAAATCATGTAATGTAGTACGACGCTAGATTAAAACTGATTAGGAAAGGTGACACCAACAACCCAAATTCTTTTAAAAGTAAGAATTATTCTAAATATTAAGGATTTTCTTATCCCAGGCATAGATAACCTTAGCCGTATTTGGTAAAACTTTTTAGAATTTTGGGTCATTACTGCTCTTCAATTTGAACTTGTTCGCCTTTCTTTACTATTTTCATCTGAACGTCTCTGGTGAGTGTTATGCAGACGAAACTATAAGCATGTCGAAATTTCCTATTGTAATGTTTATTTGTGTATTTCTCTATTCTGAATGTTCTTGCATTCATTTGTACTGTAGTCCTGTAATGTAATATTGTCATTTTAGCATTTAATATAACATTGTCACAAATGCGCGAGGTTTGGCTAACCTAAGTTGACTGGGCTTAACATGCATGAAATAGACGAGCGAAAGATACCAGAGGGACATTCAAATTCATATATCAAATACATGTATATTTCTTTACTGACAATCAATAAACCAAGGTATATATGACAAAAAAGACATGCCTAAAAAAAAACCAAAAACAAACAAACAAACAATAGTACACAGAACACTATATAGAAAGATAAAGACTTCGCAACACGAAGGCCACCAAAACAATGGGTTTGATCTCAGGTCAACCGGTAAGTAAAGCAGATCATGCTCCACATGTGGCATCCCTCGTGTTGCTCATGATAGTACACACCCGGTAATAAGTAACAGAAAACGAAATTGTTGTTACGACATAAGGAACATATCCGATATCATCTGTGAAACGGATACTCCATAACGGTCAACCAACTACTGACGCTGTCCGTAAAATGTACTAATAGATGATATCAACTTTATCGGTTGGAACTCTTGGTTTATTCTTATGAGCAACAACCCTCCATTTAAGAAATCATGATAGGAATATCGTATCATTTTTTAGATATATACTCCGTATGCAGACGCTGCTGGAATGTTGCTACATAGAAATTGAAAGTTCCTATTTGGGAGGTTGAAATCATCTCGTTTGTTGTAAAGTTTTGTTTTTAACCGAGTATTTGTTAATTTCTAGATGTAAGTCAAGATATGAGTCAGACTTAACTGTATCTATTGTTTCCTTTATCGCTAGTTCGATCGGATAAATGCGTCCAACATAGTCACCAAATGTTGAACTGTTTAGTGAGATAACATCGTCTATAACGGAAAGTCAAATTAAAGGATACTGCTAACTTCATTTTCTTCTTCTTCTTTCTAAAAAGTTCATGTATGAAGTAACAAGTCGGCAAGAAGAGGTGCACAGTTGTTTCCCGTGGAAAAGCTGATTGTTTGAAAAATACTTCCCAAAACGTAACAAATATGTGTTCTATCAAGAAATCAAGCATCTTAATAATGTCAGTTTCAGATACATTTTCGTTTGAATCAGAGTGCTTTTTAGCAATGTATGATTTATCCCTCCTTAAGACAAGACACTTGTTTCTACATTGGCTATTATTTTGTAGTTAAAAAGCAATACTAAGTCTGTCTATTTTTCTTTTAGTCTAAAGACGTGAACCCTACCTTAACCTAGTGCGGTGACCTTTTATTGTCCTTCAATAATTTTTTAATTCGTACTTAATTTTTTATTAATTAAACTTTTTATATTCGAGCATCACTGATGAGTCTTTATAATTAGACTTGTTATCAGCTTTGAACTAACATGAGGAATACGAAGACTGTCACATTTTGAGCAGGATCTGCTTACTCTTCAGGATTGCAATTTTTGCAAACCAAAAGACAAAATACAAATTAAAATTTGTACAATTTGTTTTTTTTTACAAATTATAATTTGTACAAAATGATAACTTGTACACAACTTATAAAACGCTTTGGATAAAGTCTGGCACAAATGACTCAATGGTAGACTCAAACAGTCTGGCTTACACAATCAGATGTTATCATGGATAGAATGTTATCTGTGAGATCTGCATTAAAAAAATGTTTTAGAAAGCTTTTCATCAGATCTTAAAAGTTTACATGTTGGTGTTTCTCAGGGGTAAATGTGTGCACTACAGCTCAAAGCATAAACTTCACATTGGAGTAGGAATCGCTCTCAATCCATATTAAAATGTACTGTACACGTATATGTATCGTAGCTAATAATATGTCTCCAGCAACTTTATCACTGGTAAATGGTTTGTCTACAGACTTTAATATACTTCAAAACACAACTTTGCAGTTAACACTTTGAAAAACGTATAGTGTGATTGTGCTTAAAAATAGCATGCATTTATCTTATAAAACTATTTAAAAAGCAAATGTTGATATACATGTGCATCAAATTTACTTTGTACATGTTGTGCATGTAATGTGGGAAGAGCTTTAGAGCACAATGCATTGAGTGTGTAGGTAAAGGTAGAATCAATGGTTAGCTTACTGATAGCTGAACCATGAAATTATAGTAAGGTTAGGTATACTACCCTCCTTTTGGAATAGTCATGTCTTACAGACAGATATATTAGTTATCTGTTGGACGAGTCTACTCTTAAATGATGATAGCTTAACTAATAATGACCTCACGGTTCAGCTAGCAAACAAGCTAACCAAAGATATTACCTTTACCTACAGTTTGCTGTAAAAGACCGTAGAAATGGCTATCACTCAAGCCTTTTTATATATTTTGGAATGTTTTTTTTAACATCAAATGTTATGAGTTATGAATTTCATTAAGTGGAAATTTATATCAAAACTTAATAATAGAGCTTTATGAGGATGAAAGTTTTAACGTGTTCCAGAACGTTAGTTTCGCCGCCACAAGATTTTTTTAAAGGAGTATGTTCGATAAGGTCCTAAAATGGCCCTCTTTTTAGCGTAAATTTCAAATTCGGATTTATTGACCAATATCACGATAACTTATAGCTAATACATTGACTAGATAGGATATAAGCCATTTTGTTGAAAATTTTACGTTTCTGCTTTTCATTATGACGTCACAAGTTGTACTCATATTGATTTTTCACGAAAATATCAATGAAATTGGGTAAATTTCCGAAGATTATTTGACAGGAAACATAGAGCGCATACGTCGACAACAAAGATCTTTTAAAATAATGTTTGTGAAGACATTTAACATTTCTTATTTGAATATTAAGCTTGTCGACGCCTGCGCTCTATGTTTCCTGGTCCTTTATTTGGTAGAAATCCAGCTGATTTTGTCAAATTTCACCGAAATCCCTTATCTTGACCTTTTTGGGATGTAAAAATCAACGTGTTAGAATTAAACTTTGACAAAAACAGCTCTGTTTAACTTTCTCACATATCTTTAAGGCAACTTAAAACAATTATTGTCTTGTAACCATGAACTTTATAATTGGGGCAAAATATGGCACTTACCGAACTTACTCCTTTGGGTCATGTCGGTATATGTACTTGATGAAGCACACTGACAAGCGTATCGTTGGGACAACTCGATATTTTTGTATTCAATATTATTGGCGCAAAGCATCAGATTTTGTTATTTTACCTAAGGTGAAGTGTATTTAAAACATTTCAAAGAAATCATCATAACATTAAAGAAAAATATAAGATAGAAAAACATGTGATCCATAGTAACCACGTGTGTTAATAAATATAGACTTTGGACTTTATGATGTGCATGTATGCGAATCTTCTATTGAATTCAAATCAGTGAGAGAATTAAATGAAAATTGAAATACGTACATACTACGCAATGGTTTGTACCATTGTGTAAAACAAATTATATTATTTGTTCTGATATCATAAGTGTTTTTATTTTGTATTTATTGGATATGAATATATACATTCCTCTAACTTTGATTTTTGTTTATTGTAAGTCCATGAAATATATTAGAGTGTGTGCAAAGAAAAAAATAGCGTAACATTGAACAACTTTTGTCGGACGTGTTTGATTTAGTAGTCCGCAGGATAAATCTATAACATGCATATTAAAGTATAAACAATGGCGGATCAAGAAATTTTTGTAAGGGGTGCACACTGACTGCCTTAGAAGGGGCCCGTTCCAGTCATGCTTCAGTTATTTCCTATATTATCAATCAAATTTCACCCCCACAAAAAGGAAACTCCTTGCCAACCGAGTCTGGGATTAGTTTGTAAATCAGGCGGGTAGCATTCGAGGACCTATGTCATATTAACCAAAAAATTTACTACCATGTCATGCAAATTTAAAAAAAAGCAAATCCTAGTAGAATTTGTCAATAGTGTGCTAAATGTGGATTGAAGACGCTAAACAGATGGTATCATAATATGAACAAGCCAGTGGATTTTTTAAGTTGCTCACAAGACAACCATAGCTTATGATCCTTTGACTCTCTTTGTCCCAGTTGTAATATATCTTTAAAATGCAAATATGTCAAGTTCCCTTCTCCAAAAATGATAAGAAAAATGTCAAATACGTCCCAATTTAGCTGGAAAATGTTTGAATCTTAAAAGTTAGCAGTAGCCTTAATATAACTGTCGGTGATGCCATTCTATATAATAGGTTTTGCAAGTTATAATTGAATTCACGATGTCTTACATATCCCTGGTGACTGACATATTCTTTAAAACACCCAGCCATATCTTTTGAAACCATACGTCGATGCTATAATGAAAGAAACTGCCAAATAATTCACCAACAAGATGGCCTCTTAACAGTTCTACAGCAATGCACAAACTTCTTTAGAAAAAGTCTTTATTTCCTCTTGACATGTGGGAATCTTTCTACAAATCTCAGTTTCTCAGGTTTTTTTTATAATATAAATTTAAAACATGAGCTCTCAGAATTTACATGTAAACAAACAACAGACACCATATTGAAAGACATGGTTTTACTGAAAATGGAGGCAAACAAAATAAGAACAACAATATCATAAATATTGATAAAAAGAAATCTTCAAAATTTACAAAACATCACAGACAAAAGATTTCAGTTTGGCAATCTTAAAGATAATTTTATTTTGCCTTTACTAATAAATTATTCCACACTGATGACATCTTAAAGTTTTGGAATGATTTTATTCACATAGACTGTTTCTCAATGTTTGCACAAGTCCCAAGTAAGGAATCTAATGTCGTTTGTTTATGTAAATTATACGTGTTTCCCGTTTCTCGTTTTTTTATATAGATTAGACCGTTAGTTTTCTCGTTTGAATGGTTTTAAACTTGTAATTAATTTTTGGGTCCTTTATCGCTTGTTGTTCGGTATAAGCCAAGGCCCCCGTGTTGAAGGCCGTACATTGACCTATAATGGTTTACTTTTATAAATTGTTATTTGGATGGAGAGTTGTCTAATTGGCACTCATACCAAATCTTCATATATTTATATGATCATACTTTAGAATCATTCGAAAACATTCGTTTAAAATCCTTTAAGGGGCACTAGCTGTCAAATTCATGGTCACCGATTTGACTCAAATTCTCATACTTGATTTATAACAATGTAAAACATTTATCCAAACTATCAAAAGTCTAAAATAAACAATTTATATGAAGTAGAGATTATACCCAGGATAAAGAGACGCAGAGCCATAGAAAATTACCCTACCACCAGAGAGGTAAGGCTTTGTAATCGAGTAATCTATCCGTATGTATATTTCTCAGGTGGTAAGTAGAAAATGAATGAAATAAAATTCTAAATTTGTTTTCAAATTCAGATTTTATGAATGAAGCTTTCTACTTACCACCTGATAATTACCCACCCAACCTCCCCACGTAATTTTCTATAGTAGTAATAATGTTACTGAAAAATAGAAAAAAACAAAACTGGGGTACAGGTAAAGTAAAGCATGTAGGTGACGTAGTTCCGGTTCCGTCCTCTAGATGTTTTATTTTAATTAGGAAGTCTGGACTGGTACGGAAAGTAATATCCGTATGTATAATTCTCAGGTGTTAAGTAGAAAACTTCATTCATAAAATCTGAATTTGAAAACAAATTTAGAATTTTGCATCAATCTTAATGTTAAACCGTCAGTTAAAAGGCACCCTCCAGAACTATTGGATTCTATAACAGTCTTACTACCATACTGAGCATCGCTACAAAATATTTGGTTCTCTGAAAATTTCAGGACAGGTAAATCTATACCTGAACATTTTACACAAATGTCAGCTGATTTGCTGAAAAGGCTTTAGTTTCAGAGATATAAACCCAAAACTGCATTTAAATCTCATGTTCTATTTTAAGCCATGTCTGCAATTTTATTTGGAAGGCGGGGTCATTGGACACCTTTTTTTAAAACTTGATACCCTAAGGATGATCATGGCCAAATTTGTTTGAATTTGTCTCAGATCTTAAATGGAGAAAACTTTTGCAAAAGTTTTAATATAATATGAAAAACTGTTTAAAATTGACTTTGGGGCAATAACTCCTTAAGGGGACAATTTACAATTCTGTTAATTTGACTTATTTATAGATCTTACTTTGCAGAACATTATTGCAGGTTACAGTTTATTTCTATCTTCAATAGTATTCATGATATTCACCAAAAAATGAAAAATTTCCTAAAAATTACCAATTCGGGTAATAATTTAAACATTTTTTCCCCGTATCAGATTTGCTCTAAATGATTTTATTTCAGAGATAAGGCAGAAAAATGCAATTTACCACTATGTTCTATTTTTAGCCATGTCGTGCATCTTGGTTGGCGGACAGGATCATGTCACATTTTTTTAAAACTAGATATCCTAATGATGATTGGTTATATTTAGAGGAGAAGATTTTCGTAAAAGGTAACGACAACAGACGTCGGACAACGGACGACGGACGCTAAGTAATGAGAAAAGCTGACTTGGTCCTTATGGCTAGGTGAGCTAAAAAAAAATGTGACAAAAGCTTGCACCACTTCATTTGAACTGTAGTGGTTAGCTGTTTCTTTGGCAATCATAACACATCTCCTTATTAATATATTCAGATTGAAAATAATGAAAATCTGCAACAAAACACATTCTGAAGGAACGTACAACTCACTTTATACTAGTATTAATTTTGTTCAACAAAAACTTTTTCAGTTTTTTTACCTGTGGTAACTTATAAGAAAAGCTAATTTTACTTGTATTTTTTTTTATCTCTATTTCAAAAAAAATTCTGTAAATTATGTCTCAAAAAGATCAATTATTGATTAATGTTATTTTTTTTTAAAAGGGAGATAAAAAAATGAAGTGTCCGTTTTAAATGAAAATCTGTCCTAAATTTTTTAGTGGGTTAATAATGGATATATAAATTTGGTAATACTTTGTACTGACGCCCCACCCCAACCCAATTTCTTTTCAAAATATGAATTTTGGACCAACACTTTTTCCCTTTCCGGGTTTCAGTATGTCATAGTATATATCTATTATTTACTGAAAATTGCATAAAAATTCTGAAAGAATTCAAGTTGATTTTTAAGACAATCATATTCTTTATCATTTGACAAAATACCATCCACCATAATTAAATTGGTCCTATTTGAAAAAGCGCGCCTTCTTTTACTTCAATTTACCTCCTTTTATTTTACGTAGAAACACCCAAAAAAATGCCCATCATTGCTGCATATAAAAATTGTTTGCCAATAATAATATAGGACATGCAACATAATCAACTTTACAAATTGGGAGAAAATCATGGTTTTCCAACAATTGATTAGTATTGAAAGAAAACGTGTGGTTTAATAATTTATTATGATATTCGATACAAGTACTTACTTATATCGAATATCATAATGATAATTAAACCACACGTTTTGTTAATTCATCTGAACAGATATTTAATTATTTAATGTACAGTCTACCTGCATTTCTATTCAATTTATTGTTACTACTTCTTTTAAACATTGTGTATGTGTCGTTTTAATTTTACAGTTACGTCATGGTGGAAGTTACAGATCCAAAACTCATTACGGTACTTGCGTAAGGCATATGTGTAAATGTTTACACCAGGTCAATCGCAACATCGTGTCAACTAGCTAGAATATTTATTGTATATCATTTCTACATAATGTAGAGCATTTAGGGATTTTAAGTCGGCTTATTGTAGTTATAAAATTAAATAATTGCTTGTTGATTGCTTAACTTTAGTTCAGATATTTCATACATTTTTAGGAAGAGGACGAATTAGAAATTAAAAAAAATAGGTTGGTCTTGTGAATGAAGCCATCCATAGATAAGGTCGGAGAAATTGGAATTTTTATAGGAAAATTAGGATACTTTGGAAAAGGACAGATACTAAGTCGTGCAAAATGCTGCTCACGAGTCTCTCAAAGATGTGTTGCAAAACGTGCAAAGAGTGTGGCACTTTTATTTATACGAGGATTTGGATTTAATGGTGTTCTGCTCTTTTGTCTGTTATGACATGGACTGCTGTTGTAACTACTGAGAGCATGTTATGTTTTTTTTTTGCTTTATGTTAAATGCAAAACGAAAACCATGAAACCGAGGAAAACTTCAAAACCTCAATTTAATGTTTGCAGTAGTTTCTGCTACTAAATGACTAAATTAATTTCATATGCTGTGCTTGATTTTGTAATAACTGATGATGATGCAGTTTCTCATCTTGTTACATGAAGTTGTATTGAGAAATTCATCAAAGCTCTGAAGCTTTCGATAATCTTCAGACAATTGTTGTTTATAGTAGATGAGTGACTGTAATGGATTGAAATTTTAGACCGTGCTTGTTGAAAGCGTAATTAGGCGGTACAGACTTATATTTCTGTCTACTTAAAATGATATAAAACTGCAAATAAAGAAAAATGATGCATATGGTTTTTAGTACTAAATGGCTACTGTTTTCTCATAAAATCATATAATTTGTCCAAACTGTTCAAATTAAGATTTTTTTCTTTAATTGTTTGCTTCTCGTTAATAAATCGCCGATATATTTTTCGTATGCAGTGACTTCAGCATAACCTGTCTCGTAAAAATCCGGTGATCTGTCATTAAAAAAAACTTTTATCTGATTGTACATGTTATACACGTGCTCAATATCCAAGCTTATTTGTTGATTGTTTACTTTAAAGGTAACACTCGGTAAACTACGGTTTCAAAACACGACAATTAATTAGCTGCAATTTTTTACATCATAACAGACCGTGAGAAATTTTTTTTGACGATTTTACGATATGGATGCGTAAAAAATGATAAAATCGTACACAACGGAGTAAGTTAATGAGATATAGACATTAACTGGTAAGTATCTTTTAAAAATGTCAGCCTTTTTGTTTGAGAATCAGGTGTAACGCGAGCTTTAGCGAGCTATTACTGCTGTTTCGAGCCGAGTACAAATATAGCTGATATTTAAAGACACTTACTAACCAGTTATTGTCTTTATTCTGCAATTCATTTTATATATCGGTTTTGCTTTAAAAGACAGAAAAACTTACATTTATTGCATTTATGTTGTATCAAAACCCTCTGAGGCCCGCGTAATAATATTAAAATCACACATTCAAATGAAGACGGGTTCGCAGAAAAGAATCTCGAATAGTCAACAATAATACACCCCCTCAAAGTAAATAGTTATTTCTTGAAACATAACAACTTATTTTAACAGTATGTCTGATTTGTTATGTGCTTCAAAACTTTCAACTGGACGTGTCATTCACTTACATGCTGACATTGACATTGTTGCATGGTTGTTTTTGTGTGTTATATATGTACAAATTCACTCGATGATTGGCGCCGTTAAAACGAAGTTAATCGTTCCATTCATATTTGTATATTTGCTGAATTGATTTTATTCATATTGCTTTACAAAAATGCGTAATTTAATCTATAGTTCACATATGGACAAGCAATACGTCATTCGAATGCGACTGCAATACACATTCTTAGATCAAGCAGGTTCATACAACACTCGTCAACAGCAATACACAAACGTAGTAGGCAGTGGGAGGAGCTTTAAAGCAATATTTGTATAGTGTATAATTTTGTATACACTGCTTCTATTGGACATCTCACAAAATCATTATCTCGTATAAATGGGTTTTTTTCTTCAATTGTTGCGAAAATCAGTATATCATGATTCTTTACATGTAGCAAAAGTTAAACTTTATTCTTAGGTACCCTTGCTTCAAATACCATCCTTTAATATTTTTTTTAAACAGAAAAGTAATAAGAAAGGTAAACAAGTTGGTTATTCGCGTGGCTATGAACATTAATCAAAAGCAGTTCTGTACTTTTTAAAGCTACCTGTATGAGTCATTAGGTAAAGACGATCTCCGTATTTGTATAATTGAAGGTTTGTTATTTTTATGTTTTATGTTTTATAATATATTGTTTTTTGGTATAGTTTGAAATGAATTTATTGAATTTAAGATGTAAAAGTAGGGTGCCCAGTCAACAAGTTTGATCTATTTCGAATAAGGGAATAATACACAGCTGTATTTTATAACATTGACCTCAATTCTGGTCAAATGTCAAAGCTAAAATATCACAAAAAATGCAGTCACATACTAGACAATAAAATTGAGAAAGGAAATTGGGAATGTGTCAAAGCGACAACAATCCAGCCATAGAGCAGACAACAGCAGAAGGCCACCAAGACGACTTTCAGCCCCTACATATACATGTATGTGTTTTAAGCAAAACAAATTTAAATGATTTAAAGGATTTTAACTGTAGTTTCTATATTTGGACTGATATCACTGTACAAATTAGGATTGGAGATTGTCATTCAGCTCTTAAATAACAGTATTCATGACTCTTGAAATTTCCAAATTTAGAGTCTTTACACAAGATTTGATGCAATTGATTCTAAATATATTATTTTCCGTCCTTAGATAGAAAGTGTTCGTGATGATTTTCTATGTAAAACCAATTTTCATTTGGTTAATGTGGAATCACGTATAATTATATTTTCTTCAAAAACTAGTGTAATACTAACGCATAATAATTTGAACTCGCAGGTCTGAGTAAATGTTTTCTCTACAGATATGAGAAATACTGCAATCTGTATAAAAGGGAGAGGGGTGTCTGTCATAGTTATGAAATTAAATAAAACAATTGGAAAAAGGTTAATCGCCACATCTTATATATTTATATAACTTGTTGATCCATTTGGCTAAACAATTGTCATGCAGTTAAAGTTTTTCTACAAAAAGAGGGTTAAGAACAACATCTTTATTTTCTACAAACACTTGTAAACAACATTAAAAAATTGAAGAAGCCAGTAGCAACTAGTAGTAGCTATAACTATCATTGTCCATTGTTAGTTTGAAAAAAATGGAAAACAACACGTTTTATAATTTATTGCGTCCGAAGCGCTTTTCTGGATTTACCTTCATCAGGAACGCTCAAAGCCAAACATTTGAAATCCGAAGATGTATAAGTACCGAAAATCGTTGAAGAGCTTTATGTCAAAAATACCTAAAATAAATAGCCAAATTCATCTAAAGCCAACTTTGCCTGAGGGAGTTGAAACCTTAGTTTCATAATAATTTCAAAATTTAAAAACAGACAATTTTAGTAAAGTTTGTTAAATCATGTCAGTACCGAAGCACTGACTACTGAGCTGATGATACCCTCGGGGACTGATAGTCCACCAGCAGAGGTATCGACCCAGTGATGTAAAAAATGGAAAACAACACGTTTTATAATTTATTGCGTCCATACAACTTGGGATAGGTCAGTGAGTTAATATGAGTTTTGTGTTATTCTTTTGTTAACCTGCATTCGATGTACATAGAAAATATAATATGATGATGGTGATGGCAAAGTTTTGGGTTTATATGACTGTAAAAAAACATTGGTGAAGAAAAAATCATATGGTGATGCGCTTTTGTTTTTGCTACGACCCTTTGCAAATACCAAATTTTGGTGATTTTCCTAATTTTCATTAATTTTAAACTATTTTCGGGCTATTATCGTGAAAAGAATTACAGTTCTACTTAAAACTTTTTTTCATACTTTCAATAAAAATGAAGTGGACCAATCTGAATAAATTCAACTTAAAAAAAATACAGGAAAGTTTTATCATATTTTGATGCTTTTTGTGTCAAATTTACCATGGTGTTAATTTTGTAAATTTGTGATTTTTCTCAGTTTTTAGAACAATATGCATATTATTTCGATTTGTTTTATAAAATCATTTTTTGTATTCCTCGCCCATTTTCGTCTAAAAAGGCTAACTTGATTGGTTGTAAAATTTGAAAACTGGACTTCCTCAAAAACTATTTATTGTAAATACACAATGTTTTCACAGAGTTATGTTTGATTATAATATTTTTAAAATTCATTGATATTTTTCACTTGTATTGCATGTCTTGGAAATATTTCCAGAACGAGATTTCAACAAGACTGAAACATCAGAAGAATACATCATTAACAGTTGATTCTTATAAAGGTCGGGTGAATATGCTTTGTGTCGGTTGTTCAAAACTTTAAAACTTTATATTGAATATACTTTTTTTTGTTATGATTGTACTGTAGCCTTTTCAATAGTCGTCTGGCGCGAAAAGGACGATAACTCAATTTTAGAATTTAATATTTTTGGAGACGGTCAATTTCCGGAATTCCATGCTTGATCATCCCGATTTTTTCTTTGGCCGTTGACAACAGAATTATTGCTGCATTCTTTGACAATAAGGTATATTTAACAAGGCAGTATTATCAATGTATTATCGTGGTATCAATATATGTTAGAAATGTTAGATACCTGAATTATTTGTAATTTTGGCAAGGACAATTCATCACGTCCCCTGAAAACATGATTTTGTAAAATATCACTTATCGGCATCTCCGGACGGCAAGCCAGATTAATTTCCTGATAATCTTTACTGCAGCATTCTGATTGTTATTAATTGCTACATATTACCGCTTTTTTTGTAAATCGATGTTTGTTTACATTATCAACAAATGTGAGTAACATTCTAGGTCGAGTTGTCGTTCGTGGTGTATAGTTTGTTCCAAACCGATGTTTGTTTCTGGTACAGGCTGGCAGTTGTTTATCAACAATAAAGTTGTTGCAACATAAACACATGTTATTTTCAGTGTGTATGTGTGTTTTTCTTTCTTTCTAATTAGTTATGATTGTTTATAAAAACAAAATGTTTTTAAATTCATTTGGAAGACAGGATTGTCATGTAATTGTTATTTCCCTTGTGTAAAAATAGAAATTGCGTGTTTCTATATTTAACGATTTGCATGACACTATTTAGTACATATTTGTTAAATAATATAGATATTGCTGTTTCGAATTCATTGTTAAGGAGAATTATATATGTTCTAAAATTCAATATTTGCATCGTTGCTTATCATTTATAACCTTTGTTGAAAGACTTTATCATTTTAGATAAGTTGTTTGAAAATTTTTTGTTGGTTACAAACTTCCTTCTGTTGTTTGATTGAAAGCAGTCAATGGCGCTTTTCAAGCACTGCCAACGCTAATACTGTATATGGTTGGTAACAACATTGAATGATTGAGATGTTTATGAACTGACATTCAGTCCGACCATGGGAAGCTGTGCTCTGTCGGATGCGTGCTCAATTATTGTAGTCATTCAATGCTACATTTCTCTACTTTAGGTCTACATAATAAAAATTGTACTTTAAAATTAAAAAAAATATATATATTGTTTCATTTATTTTATTAAGATAGCGCTATCACATTCTGCATCCATCGTATTTTTATTTATCAGTTGTCAAACTAGACCAATATGTGATCTGAATCCCCTGCATAATTGATCTTTTACATACATGTCAGACTCCACTCCTTTATTTTTTTAATGGCTTTCAGTTATTTGGTGGACACAGGGAATTGACTCCATATTCTGTTCCTCTGCACTCTTATTTTTTCATCAACAAGAGTCATCCCTGTTTTATCAAACTTTTCTCACGATTAAGACCACCCTGCCTCAAGCTTTCATCCATAAAATTCTCATTTATAGTCCTCTTATTCCACAGTTCCCATAATTCTGTCCAACCCCTTTAAAGTGTCCCAAATGACGCGCACCCATTACCAACCCATCATTCGAAAAATTATATTAAACAACCTGATTTGTCTCCTATATGCAAAAATTACGAGTCAGGTTTTTTTGCTTTAATATAAATGGCAATTTTTTTTTCACACATCTCGTTTTTGAACTCCCATGCGTATTTGTTACTATCAATTATATGGCATCAATGCACACAATTCAAACGATCTTTTCACAAAACCACAAAAATTGCATAGCAAATACATTCTCAGGATTTTTAATAAAGTTTACTTTGCGAACACAAAGTGAGGAATTAATTATAAAACAATTTGGTAAAGCAAAATAAATATCTAAAAGATGTTTCAAAAATAGACTATAGTGGATGAGCTACCCCTTCGTGTAACAAGATTTATCTCTCCTGGGATTTAAACACATTGAGATTGAGATTGAATTGTTTCCCTTTGATAACAACCAGTTCCAAAGCAAGATTATTTGTTTGATGATTTTTAATTGATTAACAATATTTTGATAAAGGAAAAGGATAATACTTTCAATTTCGAGGTCTCACAAAGGCTTTTTCACCTTCTATTCTAATTTTACATTAAAAACCCAAATTTAGATGAAAAGGCTACTGAAATTGTAGTTTAAGAATTAAATCGGTCCGCTTCTTCCACATCCAAAATCTAGCACATCGAGTCTGTTATGGTCTTGCATTATAATTTCGACCATAATCGTCCTCTTTTTGATGACAACAAAAATGCGTTTTGTGCTATAAGTTATACACCATCAGTCAAAACAGACAAACCTGTCTGAATAAAAGCATCAATTGCTATATTTAAATGCACAGTAGCAAATCACAATATATTGTCTCTACTCTGTGTAAAAGGGGAAGGTCAAACCTTTAAAAACAAAGTGCGTCACCTATTCAGCTATTAAACTGTAACTAAAGGTTGATAAGCTACAAGAGAGGAGCATCTATCTTTTAATGTGATGAAACTTTCAAGAATTGGATTTTTCTTTAATCTCAAGAAAAACAGATTTTTCGTCCAAATGTTAACTGTTACAGTTGAATTTTGAGTATTCAAAACGTTAACCGAGTTTGGCGTTTTTTAATTTTAAGATTTAACTCATTTTCAGAGTTGGGTCTTATATTTTTCAATGTCGATTGTATTATTTAAATTAACTTAAATGATTACACCTTTTTCACAAATTGACTAATTGACTTAATGTACATTGGCAAGCAATCATGATTACATCCGAGTCAATATCGATAATGCACCCAGAATGGGATACTCAATTAAAGGTAGAACAAAAAAATCTTTATTCAAGGCAATTGAACATGATACTATTTTAATTACTTGACTGCGCTTAACCATTTGTGTTTTTTATTAAGGGCATACGATACAGTTTTGATCCCGTATTTACATTTTGATAAAAATTTCCATATAGACTATTTTTTACCTGATTAAATAAAATATGTAATAAAAAATATACCTTCATGTGCTACTTTTTGAGTAAAATGAGGTCGAAATTTTGTATATTTGCTTAAAATTCTGATTTGTGGCCGTATTTTCCCTTTCGAAAGAAAGACATAGCTTTTTTGTTTTAAAAGATAAACACAAATGTTTTTTTTGTTAAATAATTTGAAATTTCTGTATTTTATAAGTATTCTAAAAATTTATACATTTTTTTATTCAGAAATAACTCATATGTATCAAATGTTCATGAATGTAGAAAAAACGTCATTTTTTGCTGTATATTTATCCAATTTAAAAAAATTGCACTATTTACGTTTTCATGAAAATTGGTACACATAATCTTCTGGCGTAATCAAACCAAATGGCATTTTAAAAATAGAGGGGTACATGAACTCTTTGTCAAGTTAAATAAGTTTGAATGATGAAAATCAGTCGAAAACTGAATCTTTTTCCGATAAGTCAAAGTTCGACGTCGCGAAAATAACAATTTACGTTAGCTACGTCATTACCTACCCTGTAACTGTATCGTATGCCCTTAACAGAAGACCCAAAATTGTAAAAACTTTGGAGTTATTAAATAGTTGTAGAGGACTGAATTCCTATAGAATTAAACTGTGTGAGAATAAAGACGTTTCACTTGCTACAGCGGTATCACATAGGGCCTCTCATGGTTGAATTTTTAATTTCACTTCGTAACCCGACAATTCAATCACATGTGTGAAAATGTGTCCTCTTCGAAACCAGCCATTATTTATATCCAAAGGAGCAGGTTCGATAAGGCCCAAAAATGGCCCACTTTTTTAGCCTAAATTTCAAACTGAGATTCATTGACCAATATCACAAAGAATAATCTTTAATGCAGTGCCTAGACAGGAAATAAGTCTTTTTGTCGCAAATTTACGTTCCTGCATTTTATTCATGACGTCACAAATAGTACTCATTTTGATTTTCCACGAAAAACAATGAAAATTGGGTAAAAAGTAAAAACACAAAAATACTGAACTCCGAGGAAATTCAAAAAGGAAAGTCCAAAATCAAAAGGCAAAATCAAAAGTTCAAACACATCAAACGAATGGATAACAATTGTCATATTCCTTACTTGGTACAGGCATTTTCTAATGTAAAAGATATTTGACAATAATGTTTGAAATGATATTTTACAAGTCTTACTTGAATATTTAGCTTGTCAACGGCTGCGCTCTATGTTTCCTGATCTAAAATTTGGATGACATCCTGCCGATTTTGTCAAATTTCGCCAAAAACCTTTTTTTGACCTAACATGGATGTAAAAATCAACACTTCAGAATATAACTATGACAGAAATTGTTCTATAAAACTTTCTCACTTGTCTTTAGGTCAACTTAAAACATTTGTTACTTAGTAGCATTGGACTCTATTATTGGAGCCAAATATGACCCTTACCGAACTTACTCCTTTATGATATTGACAGAGTATTGGAAGACAAGGCTACTGTTGTCGCCTATGGGAAATGAATAACACATCTTGAACATTCTGATTACAATGAATTTCAAAATTACCAAAAAAGGTTATAACTGTAGCACTTTATGATAAGGATTTTGTTTGATATGTTGTGAACTGCGAACTTCATTTCATCTTTAAGCAAACTAAAGTACTCCTATATTTTCTGTAAATAGATAAACCGGTATATCGGGTTCCATTTCAAAAGAAAAATCAACTAATTCACTGCACACATAAATTGTTAAAATTTCTATAATGATTATGAACTCATTCTGCATATAGCCAGTCTTGAGCATACTTTTGACAAGTGCTTTAAATGAAATGAAATAAACTTCTATACCAGTGTTTTAAACATAATACATATGTAATATCTATCTTTCAACATGTGTTTATATCTTAACAAAAAATGATAAAATTAACATTTTGTTGGCATCAAATTATAAATATATCCTTTAATAATTAATAATATTTAAACATGCTTGAGGTATACAAACCTCTTTAACAAGTTATTTATTTGTTTAATAAGAAAAACATATATGTAAATTTGAGACATAGATTACCTTACCCGTATTTGGCACAACTTTTTGGAATTTGGGATCCTCAATGCTCTTCAACTTTGTCTTTGTTTGACTTTATAAATATTTTAATATGATCGTCACTGATGAGTCTTATGTAAAATTATAATCCTGGTACTTTTGATAACTAAGATATATTGATGATAAACAATATTTGATGTTTTTTCTTATCCTTTTATTGAAATAATAACCAAAATGTTATCAAAAGTAATTGAGTTTGTGGCAGATTTATGATTACCATGATTGTTTGAAAACCTGTAGTCGATTAAAGCTGGCAAATGAATACAATTGTTGTGTTTTGTGTATTGTAAGTTTATTTTCGATTTATGAGTTTGGTTTCTAAACTGTGTAAGCATGATAAGTGTCCTTGCAATCTACCGTATGCTAATGGATTTGTCAAGTGTTAAAAAAAGCTACTAAATTATTATTTCAATTTTATCAGCAATCAAAGCTGGGCTATTGTAAAACAGCCAATTGTACAGGTGGCGTGAATCAGATGTGCATACTAAAAAAATACAAAGATCTTTTAGAACACATACAATCAAAGACTATTTCATCTTGCAATAGTATTGAAACATTTGACTTTTCTACACTTTACAAAATTATACCCCATTCCAAACTAAAAAAATCATAGCATTGTGTAAGACAATGATCGAGTATGATTAAAACTTATTTTGCAAGTACATAAACGTGTATCTTTATTCACCAGCATTTCAAGTGATTATTCGACAACATCAACGCAGTATATTTTACTATTATCTATTCATTCACAAAACGAAATTAGACAGAAATAGGTAACACGTTATAAAAACTGCAATAAATGTCACATTTTTCACGAAATTGCAATATATCAAAAGATTTAGAATCGTGATAAATTTAAGTCAGGATCGTACTATTTTTCAATTGTGTAAAATGGCAAGAAAAAAACCTTACTTCATTTTCTGCATTTTGAAAGAAAGGGGCGAAAGATATCAAAGGGACAGCTAAACTCATAGATCGACAACAAACTGACAACGCCATGGCTAATAAAGAAAAAGACAAGCAGACAAATAATAGTACACTAGACACAACATAGAACACTAAAAGGACGCAACACGAACCCAACCAAAAACTGGGGGTGAGCTCAGAAATTTATCTTATGTACATTTTCAATAAACTAAACGTGGAAGCTTATTCTCCAGTATTTCATGAAATTATTCCTAAAATACGAATTATGTTACACGTTAATTTATTTATTCACATTGAGAAATTAAACATCAGGACTGGTAAGAAGTATTCTATCCCCTTTACAATGCCTTAGTTACTATTTCATGTGTATCTGTCGTATTGAACAACTCTTTGACTATACAAAAAGCAACAAATAAAACATAGACGTCAACCAAATTACAAAAATAGCAGGATTGACACATTATATAAATTTACCTTAGGTGAAATACCACCATTGATTGTCCCCCATTAGTCTTGTTTAAAATTTCCACTTTACAAAAAAAATGTGTCGAATTTATCTTTGTTTCAAATCCAAAAACTTGGCAAGAAAAAATTGGCATGAGTAAAGATGTATGTGCCTGTCCCAAGTCAGGAGCCTGTAATTCAGTGGTTGTCGTTTGTTTATGTGCTACATATTTGTTTTTCGTTCACTTTTTTTACATAAAAAAGGCCCTTAGTTTTCTCGTTTGAATTGTTTTACATTGCCTATCGGGGCCTTTTATAGCTGACTATGTGGTATGGGCTTTGCTCATTGTTGAAGGCCGTACGGTGACCTATAGTTGTTAATGTCTGTGTCATTTTGGTCTTTTGTGGATAGTTGTACATGTCTCATTGGCAATAATACCACATCTTCCTTTTTATATATGAGTAAAGAATTGTCCAGTACTATCAATGACTACAGTAAAATAAAACCACATAACGTTTCATTGCATATAAGAAAATAGACATCACTAGAAAAATTAGCACTCTTTGTTCCGGTGTACAAGCTTTAGTAACCATGTACCTCAAGAAACACCAAAATAAAAAATAATGGTGTTTTGATACACCCAATATATATATATATATATGTACTGTAGTACGCCGCTAGATAAAAACTGACGAGGAAAGGTAACACACGGCCACTGAAAGCTTTATTATTAGAGCCCAGGTGGTAGTGTGGTCTAGCGGGACGGCTGCAGTGCAGGCGATTTGGTGTCACGATATCACAGTAGCATGGGTTCGAATCCCGGCGAGGGAAGAGCTAAAAATTTGCGAAAGCAAATTTACCGATCTAACATTGTTGGGTTGATGTTTAGACGAGTTGTATATATATATGACAAAGATTTTTTTACTGGAAAGAAATGTAGGATAAATTTGCTACAACAGTAAAATTCAAGGGAATTCTATTTCGATCCTTTTTCGTATGCTGCCAGATGCACTCTGATTTTGTGGTTTTACACCTTTTAACGTTTAAAGAAAAGTTACTTTTTCAGATGTAGATTTAAAGAGCAAGAATAAATGGTCCACATCATTTACAATAGACACCCCTAACCGGCGAAGATGGGTTATTACCCAAAACTTGCAAACAGGTAATTAGATTTTCATTCTTCTATTGATACTGCTATATCATCTTGATATTTAACATATCTAGTATTCAATTTTCATCAAATGGTCGATTACGATTTCATTAGAATTGCACTCTGATTGTTGATCTGTTCAGAAATCAATGAATCTTTCTCAGATCTCCGATTCCGCTCTATTACACGTATTCGTTTGAAAAAAATAGATTTTTAAATATCTAATAAACGTTTAGGTCTGGTAAACATCTTTCGACTGTTATAATATGGTCTTGGTATCTTCTGCTGAATTCAAAATCAAGGGCGTTACTACACTGATTAGGATTTGTAAAATTGGCGTAACTGCTGTTGATGTCGAAGAGTTTTAAAATGTATCATAAATAATCACAGTTCTCTTAGTGTGGATGACATTCTTCATCACGAAAGGTCGACCACCAGTAGAATCGACCTTGTGGTTTATATTTCTTTTACATAAAATTACCGATAATATAGAGTATTCTATTTTCATACATACAATCCCTAAAAACTCAAGTAAACAATAAATATGTTTTACTCCAAATTGATATGGTTCACATGTAGGCATTTCCATTGTTATGAGTTTACGAATTGTCCATCGTATTTGTTTTCTTCTACCTTAAAATGTATAATATAATAATTTACGAATTCCAAGGAAAATTCAAAATGGAAAGTGTCGTATCAAATGACAAAATCAAAAGCTCAAACACATCAAAAGATTGAATAACAACTGCCACACAAGTACAGGAATAAATTTATGTCAAAGGAGTAAAAGGAGAAAAAAAAAAAACAATATGAAAACTAAATTTTGAAGGCTGACATTCTCACAGTAGTATACCGCTGTTCAAAAGTCATAAATCGATTGAGAGAAAACAAATTTGGTTCCAAACTAACACCAACACATCAACTAAAAGATGAAATCAACGGAACAACAGAACAAGTGCAACAAAAATCAAAACGAAAATGTTCCATATAAAGAAACGAACTATTAGATAACAACTGATACATTCCCGACTTGTTACAGGACATTTTAAAGAAAAGTAGTGTCTAGTCAACCTATGCGCTTGATGGCTATGTTAAATATACCCCTTACATAACACAACGATTAAAGTCGTTCAGATAGGCTTGTATTTCACTTCATATATGCACTAATATTGACATACATTTACATACCATAAGTCTTGAAATGGGCATTGAAACCCACAACACGATTGTAAATATTTCATGCGTATTCTTCTTACCTATGTTTCTCCTTAAATGTCTAAGAAGCTGAAAAAAAAATAGCTTTTCTAACTATACTAGTTTCCATTTACACTAATTTTAAAGGAATATTATCAATGGTATGTTTTTGTACTGTTTGGCGTTAAATAAATGTTTATGAAAAAAAGTTAACCATATATAACATTCTTTTCGTAGATTAGAACATCTGAATCAGTTATCGAGTTTTATATTTGTTACTATATTGGCTACACAATTTGTATCTGTCTATGGTGTTCATCCACCCTCAGGTAAATTTTGTTTGATTTGATATACAGGTGATGATTAAATTCACACCTAATATGTCCAAACTTTCTTGAATACTTAGTACTTCAATGTTTTTTTGTATTTAGAATGATAATATCCACATGGTTCATATCTATATTTAGGCATTCGACAAATTAACAAAAGTTAATAATAACTTTAGATCTTAATTATTTTTTCAACATCTAAAACATGTTTTAGTTTTAGATTTATAACTATGTAAAATTTGTAATCAAGCTACTCATAGCCGTGATCGTTTAGTCGTTGTAACAAAAGTTTATTGATGATAAACAGTACTAGGTTCGATACGTGTACCTGGAATTTTTTTTTATATCGTAATTTGTATCTCGAGCTAAATTTGTTTTATTAATTTTATGAATGTTACTTTTATCACACTTCATTTGAGAAAAAAAATGATATCATAGTTCACTACTTGTACTATACAACTTATACCACATGTATGTATTGCTATGATAAAGAAAAAAAGAAGAAAATCCTTGTACGTTATAAGTGTTGCAAGTGTAATTAGCATATGGATATTTATTTACAGTGGCAACAACTATTGTTTAACAACCGTAATCATACAAAAGATCATTCCATTACAACGATGTTCAAACCTGACATCTGGAATACAATGTTTCGTTTGTTTTTTCTCTTATGTCAAAAATAACAATTTGAAGGAACATAAAAAAACTGAGATATGATATATATTTCATAAATTACAGTAGATAATTGTCAATGAGGCAGAAACCCAGCTTTTTTGCATTAAAGTATTTAAGAGTATAGTTTGAATAATAATTTATATCAGACATTGCGGTCTAGTGGAATCATGCCTAGTCTGTAGACAAATATTCACTGTGCAAAATACACGTCTTTTCAATCCTTTCATATCAAAAATTGCCTTTGGGAGGATAAAAGATCGTAAGTCAAAAGTTATAATACTGAACGTTAACTTAGGTTAACACAGTGGTAGGTGGATTATTAAAAAATAATTATCCGTTAGAATAGTAGACCTATTTTGGTAAAGTGTTTGCGACTTTATATCTTGTTCTAAAACTTACCATTCGTAAGTCCATACAAGTATGACCATTATATAATTTTAATAAAAACAAGATATATCATAGATATAGGAAGATGTGGTGTGAGTGCCAATGAGACAACTCTCCATCCAAATAACAATTTAAAAAAGACAACCGTTATAGGTCAATGTACTGCCTTCAACACGGAGCCTTGGCTCACACCGAACAACAAGCTACAAAGGGGCCCGAAATTACTAGTGTAAAATCATTCAAACGGGAAAACTAACGGTCTAATCTATATTAAAAAAACGAGAAACGGGAAACACGTTTAATTACATAAACAAACGACAACTACTGTACCAACCTTTTAGTGAAATTGCATACAAAAAGGTACCCTCTGAACATGTACGTATCTATGCAAGATTATTTAATAACTGTCTTGTCAATATTCGATTAAAACAGTTAAGAGACAAATTATATTTCGAGCTCGGATATCATTTGGATATCAGTAAGCTGGAGTTCGTGTTGTTTATTCTTTAGTTTTCTATGTTGTGTCATGTGTACTATTGTTTTTCTGTTTGTCTTTTTCATTTTTAGCCATGGCGTTGTCAGTTTGTTATAGATTTATGAGTTTGACTGTTCCTTTGGTATCTTTCGTCCCTCTTTGTAATTTGAACGATATTTTTTTTCACATTGCTACATAAACGGAAGGTTTGCTAGCATTGAGATCAGGTTCAACACATCATATTTTTCTTTAGATGTCCTGCACCAAGTCAGGATATGGCAGTTGGTGTTATCAAACAGTTCTTTTTGATACTATTGAAGCATATCAGTTTTCAGAATATTTGACCTGCTGGGAAATTTGAAAGTGTTATTATACAAACATATTCAGACTTCAATAAAACTTTTGTTTCTTTATTTTTGGCTCTGTATCGAGCTGGTAAGTCCGACACATTATTAGTTCATTATTTCGTGGTCGGGTTCAGTTCTCCTAAACTTGTGTAATATCTCAATATTCTAAACCTGACCGTCACAAGTGCTTAAGTCTAGTGTTTTTTCGTTTGTTGCTGTTTGCCATCATTGTTTTTTCCTTCTTTTGTCTGTTTGTGTAATTCGGGAAGTTTCTTTTTTTGGGGTTTAAAATTTCGAATTATCACATATTTACTCATCCTAGGCATTAATATAATAATGCATGATATGGTTTTTTTTTCATTAAAAATATTTGTTTTTCTTAGTTATCTTACTGATGATATGGGTTCGCCTGATGCTTTTGTTAACTTGAAACCATTGTTATACAAACTTTAAGATTTAGGTATTGAAAAGTATAGAAAAATGTTATTCGAATGTATTGGATCTCGGCTTGTTTCAATCAAACAGAGACGTTGAAATTGTAGAATATTTTATCGTACATTGCGTATGCTACTTTCAAAATTATTTCGTTAATGTATTTGATATCGGCTTGTTTCAATCAAACAGTGACTTTGAAATTGTAGAATATTATTCTTCTCGTACATTAAAAGAGGGACGAAAGATACCAAAGGGACAGTCAAACTCATAAATCTAAAACAAACTGACAACGCCATGGCTAAAAATGAAAAAGACAAACAGAAAAACAATAGTACACATGACACAACATAGAAAACTAAAGAATAAACAACACGAACCCCACCAAAAACTAGGGGTGATCTCAGGTGCTCCGGAATAAAGTATGCTGTTTTCAAACTTATTCCGTTTATACTATTAGGTGTACTTATTGGTATTTTAATCTGTGAAAACATGGATTTATTATAATTGGAATTTGGCAGTGCACTAAAAATTACCTGTTCTAGATCTGTTGCAAATACTCGATCGATATTTGGCCTTTTGCCTGTTAAAAAGTTATTTTTGTTATAGAAAAAAAAGCCTGATCATAGATACAAGGATTGAAATTTTAAAATTTACGCCAAACGTGCGTTTCGTCTACAAAAGACTCATTAGTGACGCTCGAATCAAAAAATGTAAAAAAGGCCAATTAAGTACGAAGTTGAAGAGCATTGAGGGCCAAACATTCCTAAAAGTTTTGACAAATACAGCAACGGTAGTCAATTACAGATGTAAAAAAGCCTAAGTATTTAAAAAAATCGAAGTTTTGTTACAGTTTATTTATAATTATAAACATATCACTGATAACTCAAGTCAACACAGAAGTGCTGACTGCTGGGCTGGAGAGTAGTAATAACAATTATTAGTTGGTATCTGCATTTTTCTTACTTTTGATGTAACACAACTTTCCTAAGTTACAGCAATTGAACACTTACACATATGTTCAATATTCAATTAATTCATCTTAGAGTGGATTTGTTTTAAAATATCAGTCAATAAATGATTATTGTATCACAATAAAAGTATCGAAGCACTTTGTTATATTTACTTTGATTTGTAAATATTACCGTTCGGTTGATTTATGAATTTTCAGATATCCCTGTTACTTGGAACTTACATTCTAAACCTGTCATATTTGGTAATAAATGTGAACTTTCCTGTGATATTGGTGTAAAACATTATAAGTGTAATAGTCGGGTTCGACAGTGGATTGGAGGAAGCAGTCAAACATTTTTATGTCAAAATATGAATTGCAAGAACGACACTAAATATCACGTGAAAGAAGGAGCACCATGTGTATATACGTTGATCATTCATAATTTTACAATGGATGACCTTAATTGTGACTATACTTGTTATTATGGAATTAAGACGCACAAGATGACCTTAAAACTGAACCGCAAAGATTTTGTCTGTAGGTATAATTAGCGTACTTGTTATATTCGTATGTAAAAGTAGCGATAATTAATCACCCAGTTCTTTTATATGATTTTAGTTTAAAGCAACTATATGTACACGATTTATTTGTTTTACAGTTTGTTATAGAAGTAATACCGACTTAATTAGATGATTCTATGAATTACAAAATTACTTACACAATTCTATTTTCATATTCATGTAACTTTTATAAAATAATTCAAATAACATATTTACAAACCTAATCTCGTTTTTTATTCTGGTGACGCATAGTTCGTAATTTCAATTATGCTGTTTGTTTGTTCTGTCCTAAGTTATTTTATGTGTTCGTTGTTATTCGGTTGTTAACACGTCAAAATGTACTATAATATTATTAATTTATATATCTCGCTATCCTGAGTGATTTTGCATTTATTTTTACTGTTTTTCTGTCGTGCACTGTTGACATTTTAGCAGTATACTACACATTAACATGCAGTGCGAAGTTTGGCTAGCCACAAAACCAGGTTGAACCGACCATTTATTCTTCAAATGTCAGTTACCAAGTCAGTAATATGGCAGTTGTTATCCACAAGGTCGTTTTTATGTATGTTGCATTGTGTTTTTTGTTGTTGAACATCAGTGTTTCTGTTATGTCGTTGTTTTCCTCTTATAGTTGATGTGTTTCCATCTGTTCTTCTTATCCCAGGTATAGATTACCTTGGATGTATTTGGCACAACTTTTTGGAATTATGGATCCTCAATGCTCTTCAACTTTGTACCTGTTTCGCTTTATTTATTAATATTTTGATTTGAGCGTCACTGATCAGTCTTATGTAGAGAAGAAACGCGCGTCTGGCGTACTAAATCATAATCCTGGTACCTTTGATTTGATAACTATTAGTTTGTAACCCAGATTTGTTTTCTTACAGTCCAAATTATGACTTTTAAACAGCGGTATACTACTGTTGCTTTATTTTTAAAAATTTAACCGACAAAACTTTATGTACCATTAACTAACAACATACACTTTTAAGATTCATACAACTAATTTATACTTAATCAAAAAGTGCTTGTTTAATTTTACATATTCTGTTCTGTCTTAAGTCAATGAAGTCAAAAAATATCAAGCAACTAAATTTTCAACTTCCTAAAGCAAATTAAATTAAGAATGGAAATAAGGAAAATAATTCTACCTGAGACAACAACTGGAAGTGTTTAACGACCGTGACTGGCTATACAGCCCTCGCACGGTCGGCTTGGTGCCCGAAGGCATTTAGTGAGCATTTAAATATTTTCTGCAGTGGGTCTTCTACCTGAGATTGATTCTGCTAATCTTTTGAACCCTTTCGACTATGTAACTCAGTTTGTTTTGTTCACGCATCGTTGTCAATATAATGGAATTTGATGCTACTGTCATACAAGTGAGAGGTTTAGCAAGCTATCAAACCAGATTCAATCCTCATTTCATACATAAGAAAATGCCTGTACCAAATCAGGAACATGACAGTTGTTATCCATTCATTTCATGTGTTTGAGCTTTTGATTTTGCCCTTTATATTAGGGACTTTCCGTTTTGAAATTTCCTCGGAGTTAAGTATTTTTGT
Organism: Mytilus galloprovincialis; assembly: GCA_037788925.1. Taxonomy (NCBI): domain Eukaryota; kingdom Metazoa; phylum Mollusca; class Bivalvia; order Mytilida; family Mytilidae; genus Mytilus; species Mytilus galloprovincialis. The sequence goes on from CM075337.1 coordinate 89,241,082, forward strand.
GTTTTTATAGCAGGTGAAGATCAATCTAACAAATGCTTGGGACTCAACTAATTTATAAAGTGTTATATTGATTTACGAATAGGCGTTTTCATTATGATCATTAAATTTTGTCAGCTTGAACAGTTATGCTACACTATCTACTGATTATAATTATATTTATACTTTGTTCCCAAGCCGTTTATTCTCATCCTTATTGGAAAACAATATGCTTTATTACTATTATCTTTCGATATTCATACTCTTGAGTTTCTTCGACAATGGAATTGCAGAAACAAGGTTCAGCAGCTGCAAAACCGTGCTATAAATTGTAGGCTATATTATGACTACATTTTCAAGATATAATACTTGCATACTATTGTTTTAAAACAACTCATAAAGCAAATATAAACGAATTCCTTAGCTTTTATCTATTGAATTTCTAACTACAACTGGTACATTTCAATATATTTTTTAGCTGTTCCAGATGATGTACGCAAAAATATTTCCGTTAAAGAAGGCAACATAGATATCAAGATGTATATTAGAAATGGGTATCCGAGTCCAAATTGCTTTGCATCATTAATGGTAAGATAAAACATTAACAAAAATAATGATTTTATGTGGAGGATACAGCAGTCTATCCGGATTCAAATTATATTTTACTCTTAAGGTGGACGGGGATCTTAATTAAAATCTGAAGAATTTTTTATTAATTTGGCAAAATGTAGTTTTTATCATCCTTTTTTCCAAAAGATAATATGAAGAAGAGTCACCAAAATTTTTCTCACAGGTTGTAATAAATTGTTAGATTTTATATAGATAATACATGGAAAATCCAATTTTGTGCGATCAAAAGAATAAAATTGAGAATGGAAATGGGGAATGTGCCAAAAAGACAACAACCCGACCATAGAAAACAAGAATGTGTCCTCAGTACACGAATGCCCCACTCGCACTATCATTTTCCATGTTCAGTGGACCGTGAAATTGGGGTAAAAACTCTAATTTGGCATTAAAATTAGAAAGATCATATCATAGGGAACATGTGTACTAAGTTTGAAATCGATATGACTTCAACTTCATCAAAAACTACCTTGACCAAAAACTTTAACCTGGAGCGGGACAGACGGACGAAAGGACAGACAGACGGACGGACGAACGGACGAACGGACGCACAGACCAGAAAACATAATGCCCCTCTACTATCGTAGGTGGGGCATAAAAACAACAGCAGAAGGTCACCAACAGGTCTTCAATGTAGCGAGACATTTCCGCACCCGGAGTCGTCCTTCAGCTGGCCCCTCAACAAATATATACTAGTTCAGTGATAATGAACGCCATACTAATTTCCAAATTGTACACAAGAAACTAAAATTAAAATAATACAAGACTAACAAAGGCCAGAGGCTCCTGACTTGGGACAGGCGCAAAAATGCGGCGTGGTTAAACATGTTTGTGAGATCTCAACCCTCCCCCTATACCTCTAGCCAATGTAGAAAAGTAAACGCATAACAATACGCACATTAAAATTCAGTCCAAGATAAGTCCGAGTCTGATGTCAGAAGATGTAACCAAAGAAAATAAACACAATGACAATAATACATAAATAACAACAGACTACTAGCAGTTAACTGACATGCCAGCTCCAGACTTCAATTAAACTGACTGAAAGATTATGATTTCATCATATGAACATGAGGCACAATCCTTCCCGTTAGGGGTTTAGTATCATACCATCATAACATATATGAGAAGAACATAACCCGTGTCATGCCAACAACTGGTTTTGAATAAATGTGTTTAGTTCCGATGCAAAGACCCTATAAGTGAATCAATATTAACGCCAAAATATGCAATCTTTAATGACCTTACAACAGTATCGTAACTATATCGCTTCTTAATAAGTCTATTCAAAGGTTTTGTTAGTTTTTGAGGTGAATACTGACACCTTTGTGCTTTATAAAGAATATTTCCATAAAAAATTGGATGTGAAATACCTGAGCGTATAAGAAGTCTGCATGTTGAGCTATATTTACGAATGATGTCCTTATACCGATGATAAAATTTAGTAAATGTTTTGACTAGTTTGTGATATCGAAAACCCTGGTGTAATAATTTTTCAGTAATACATAAATTTCTCTCGTTAAAATCTAAAACTTTGTTACATACACGAGCGAATCGTACAAGATGAGATATATAAACACCGTAAGATGGTGACAAGGGAACGTCACCATCTAAAAATGGATAATTAACGATAGGAAATGAAAAATCATCTCTTTTATCATAAATTTTAGTATTCAGCTTTCCGTTAGTGATATAGATATCAAGATCAAGGAAAGGATAATTATTATAATACAGTAGATAATACAAAATTCCTTCAGAGGATATAATATGCAAACTGCGCCACTTTATGGACGATGAAGAACACTTCTTCCTGAATTGTAAAATTACAAAACAACTTCGAGATCATCTATTTGAATCCTATATGATGTCTCTTACACAAGAAAAACAAGTAATAGAAAATATAAACTGCTGTAACATGGAACATGTTTTTAATGTTGGCTCCTTTATTAGATAGTCGTTAGAACTGGAGCAGATACCTTCTAAATTTTTTCCATGATTTTTTATTCCATATAGAATTGTTATTTTTTGCATTATTATTATGTCTGTTTTTGTATTTTCTTTTATCACACACTAGTTAAAGTATGTTTATATGACAAGAAAAATATTATCATATTTTGCTGTAATGAATATTTTGAATGTATTTATTCAATAGAGAAATAATGAATTGCCTAAATTTTATATAGAATGACATCAATAAGTCCTAAAAAAATTAATCTTTTACATTTTTTAAACACTATTGATCTGATTAGACTAGAATATATTTTAGAGATCAAGATAACTGACATCTCGAATCAATTTTAAATGTTAAATTGTAAATTGAATAAAAGCTTAATATTTTAACTATTTAAAAAAGACAGGTTATTTTTATCTGTTAATCTCCTGTATTTAGCAAATTGCATGGAATTAACTTTCACTCATTGAAATTGAAGTTATGTGAAGTCATCATAATGTTAGAAGATTTTTTTTGAGAATATTTACGAACTTTACAAAAACCAACAAAAATACTGGACAGAAATTAAAAAACAAGTTTATGGAAATACAATAAGGAAAAAATAAAAGGATTCATATAGACAATTAACTTAATACTATTTGATTAAAATTAAATGTTCACTTATTCATTTTATTCATATAATTGTAGTGATATAGATTTGTAAAAGCCAATAAAAGAAATGTTTGCCTAAAATTAACCCATACTTACCCAAATACATTTTAGATCCAGCTCGTACAAGACCGCACGAGTATACGCATACGGTCCGGACCGTATGCGTACAGTCCAATTACCCATATGGTGTGGAACATACATATGTTTTATAATGATAACTATCCATTTAGTTATAAAAACATATGAGTCATATTTCTTTCAATTTGACGTTTCATATGACTTTAACGAAAAACAATTGTCAATATAAAAAGTGCGTTTAAATGCAGTATTGGCTTTGCTAATTTTTGAAAGCAATACGATGACCTATAGTTGTAAATTTCTGTTTCATTTGGTCTTTTGTAAAGAGTTTTCTCGTTGGTAACCATACCACATCTTCTTTAATGTATATAAGTGTCTAAGAATGTAACTTTAACACACTAATTAGTGTTATAAAATTAGTTGTTATATTTTATATATTATTCACGCAATATTTCGCTAAACAAATAAGCTTCATCGGGCGTGTGCATCTATCTAGATGAAATTAAATGCATGACAAAAAATATCTTTGTAGCTTGACGGCTACACAAAATTTGTGTAAAAGTTTAACATATTGATTGATGGGATATATAAAACATACTTTTGCCGTTTATTGTACATAACAATTTTTAAATCTAAACAAATAGTTGTTTTAGTTAAATAGAATGAAATTCATGATTTATTCCTTTGGTTTTGGGTAGAACTGTTTTTCATCCCTCTCATTAAGTCCATCAGGTTCAAAAGTACGTAGCTGATGCATCCAGAACCTTTCTCTATGTTTTCTCTTGTCGGAGTCTCAATTTTGGTTTACCTCAATTATTTGAAAGGTGATATTATCAAAGGTATGTCCTGTTCTTAAGAGGTGTCTCGTAATTGGACAGTTTCTTCGCTTTGTATAGAACGACCATTGGAATTTTGATAAATTAAGCAATCTTTGTTTGTAGATACAGTTCATGCTCGACTTTACTTAAAATGATTAGTTGAATGAAAACTGATATACACAATGTCATCTTACCATGATCCCTTATTCGAAGTTGTCAATTTAATACACTGCGACGAACAAATATGTCTGATGAAAGTGAAACTATAGGATTTTATATCACCATTCCCTTTTGACGCATCTGACATCTCTCCTATTCAGATTGGCTATTGGGATTGCCAAGTCTCTCTAAGTTTTTGTGTGTAGCCTGGTTTCGTCTTTTTCATCAATTGATGAGATATAAACATCGGTAAAGTACTGCTGTCTTATTTCAATCAAATCACCATGAATCCTTCCCATGATGTTGTCGACAAAGTGTCAAAAACTTATACCGTAATTGATAAACACAAAATTTAAGGACAAAGATATTGCTCTTTGATTACTAGAATTGAAAAAAATTGAAAATGTGTGTTTGTTTCTTTAAAGTAAAGATATTGAACGTTCTCAATATGTATTCATATGTGATAAGATAAAACTGATCGCAGTATTTCAAAAGTAAATAACTCAATTAGTGTACAGCAAAATAAAGAGAAGAATGGACAGGCAAATAATTAAATGAGTTCATGTATTATGAAAAATGAACAAGGAAACATGTTCACATAAGTCTCGCAGTCTATACATTGTAGCTATTCTTGCTCGTAAATAACTGCCCTATATTGAAATCGTTGCACAAATCTTAACACTGTTATAAGTGTTTTGTTATCTGTGCATTATCACCTATTCTAGATACATATCACGTTATAATGTTGGTCTTTTAATGTTTCTATATATACATGTACATGCAGTGTACAAGTTATCATTTTGTACAAACAAAAAACCGTTCAAATTATAATTTATATTTGACTTTGTACACATTATAATTTGTACAAAATTTGAAGAAAATTAACTTGTACACCAATTTATAATATAGATTTTGGTGAAATAATGCATTGATACATTTTACAAATTGCTATTAGATTACCACAGTACACCTTATAAACAATACATAAAAGTAGTTATTTGTCATTCGTTTGAGCAGTTGGCTGAATCATGGCAACCGAAATTTAACAACATCTTTTGACTTACACGTTTACATTATAAGTGTTGTAGTCGTCTTTGCATTTACACGAAAGAACCATGACAACCTGTTTTAAAGGCGTTTAATAGTAGTTGGGTGTCTAAATTATATAATCCATAGATTTGTTTTAATAATTTGCCAAAATGAAGTCTATATCATGCTTCTTAAAAAAAAGATTAAAAAAAAAGGGACGTAAGATACAGGTATGAGGACAGTCAAACTCATAGAAAATAAGTTGACAACGCCATGGCTAAAAATAAATAGACAAACATACAAATAATAGTACAAAAGACACAACATAGAAAACTAACGAATCCCACCAAAAACTGGGGATGATCTAAGGTGCTCTGGAAGGGTAAGCAGAATCTGCTTCACATGTTGCACCCGCTGTGTTGCTAATGTTATTACAAATCCGATTAGATAGTCTTATTCTAGTCAACCGATTCGGGATGGCGTCCGTAAAATTTACAAAGGGACGATTTCAACTTCATCATTTAGAACTCTTGGTTTAATAGCTTCCTTGTGAGCAACAATCCTCTATTATATCAAGGAAATCATGATAGGAAATACAAGCCCAAAATATCGTATCATTTGGAAGATATATACTCCGGATACAGGGGCTGCTGGAATGTTGCGTCATAGAAATGGAAAGTTAACAATTGGTAAGCTGAAATCATCTCTTTTGTCGTCAAGTTTTGTTTTCAGTCGATCCTCATTGTCAATTTCTAAATGTTAGTCAAGATATGAGGCGCACATAACTGTATCTGTAGTATCCTTTATCTCTAGTTCGATGGGGTAGACTCGTTCAACATAGTCACCAAATGTTGTATCATTTAGTGAGAGAACATCATCTTTATAGCAAGACATAAAGTTAAAGGATATTGCTACCTTCTTATCTTTTTTCGTAAGAACTTCATGTAAGAAGTCAACCTCAAACTAATAAAAGTGTTCTGTTTTTTTGTAAAAAACAACAATAAATATGATAAAACATGTCATCTTCATACACATGAATTACCTACTACTCTCAAAATTTGCACACTTTATTAAAGATCAAGACCGATTGTTTTCTGGTATTTCAAAATCCAAGATGGAGGAATACACCCTATCCACCTTAACTGCTTCACAAAGTGAAAATTGAAGCTCAGAAACCGTTGCTGTAAAAAAGAACCATGTGTCATTCATTTTACTCTAGAAAAATAAAAATCCTGTTAGAGTTCATACAGCTGTTTCAATTTGGAACTAACTTCTCCAGATTCAACAGCTATGTCTCAGATATTTTATGGATTAGTTGGGGCACAACCATACTGAGGAATATGCATAATGATAATACCTCCAAAAATAACGTTCTGATTATTTTCATCTCAATTTCGTGGAAAGATATTTGTTTCGGATCTATTGGCCATGTGTCTTTCACTTTACTCTAGACAAATGAAAACCCTGTTAGAATTCATACAGCTGTTTCAATGTGGAACTAACTTCTCCAGATTCAACAGCTATGTCTCAGATATTTAATGGATAAGTTGGGGCACAACCATACTACGGAATATGCATAATGATAATACCTCCAAAAATAACGTTCTGATTATTTTTATCTCCTTTTCGTGGTAAGATATTTGTTTCGGATCTATCGGCCACACAGTGGACTCTTCATGATAGGAATAGTCGGGTTTTCAATGTCAGTGTCATACGTCAGTTTAGCCTATTGTGCTTGCCATTAGTGTACGCATGACTGTTCTATTACACCAACTACGTCAAGTAGTGTTGAACACATGGAATATATTGCTTTGATGAGTTATTTTAGCAGTTGTCCCCAAAATCATTGCAAAGTGTTCCAAAAGGGTTAAAAGTAAAAGTCAAAAAATAAAATACTCGATGCCACAATTCACTCACCTGCTCAAAACGAATGATAAAAAATTCCAATGTATTTATCATATAGTTTATTACAATACTAGTAGACCAAAAGCAATAGCTTTGTCCTTAAATTTTGGGTTTAATCAATTATGGAATATGTTTTTGACACTTTTTGGACATTAATATATCTGTGTGTATACATGTTGTGTAAAAGTTATAGTTAGCATTCTAACTTTGTACAAATTGTAATGTGAACATCATCATTTCATTTATTTAATAATAAAAATCATTTGAACCGTCGATGTTTTCTATTTTAATGTTTAAATTAATTCATCAATTGATTTCTAATGGACTTCTTCTAAGTTGTTGAGTTGGCCGTTCAATTGCATTGATTGGGTAGAAGAAAAATCTTGTTTCATTTCAGGATAGGAATATCACACAATTCATGGAAATTAATTCAACGAAAACAAGAAACTTCTTTGATGTTGAATTAGAAGTTACCCATCCTATCAATCCATGCAGAGGAAATGCAACTATAACTTGCCACTATGGAAACCAGAAAGTTGAAGTACTTAATCAATACATTGATGACTGCAAAGGTATTATACAATGATACATGTACATACAATTTGTATTTTGATATAATAGCTTATTTGATTGCGTTTCTGTATCCAATGCCTTCATAATTATAAATAGAAAATCAAATATAAATTTAAAGCCAAATACTTTAAAGCCAATTTAATTTCAAAATTTATCAACAGACAATGTTCGAAAAGTTTATTATAAAGGAGGTCAGTACTAACTACTGAGCTGATGCTATATCCGGGATTAATAATCTGCAATAAAATGTACACTAAAACGTAATATGTTAAGTAGTTGGAAACAAAAGAGTTAATGCATATCCGTTGTTGTTCTGCGGATAACATGTTGTAAGGTACTATTGTATTATTCGTTCATGCAGTTTTCTGTATTGTATTCCTGTCAAGCAGTGTTGTCGTTTTAGCGGTATTTTTAAACATGGCCATAGGAAAAGTAAAATCACAAAAATACCTAGGAAAAATAAAAACGGAAAGTCCCTTATCAAATGGCAACATCAAAAGCTCAAACACAACAACAGTCAAATTCCAGACTTGGTACAAGCATTTTCTTTTGGAGATTGAACATGTTTTTATAGCTTGCTAAACTTCTCCCTTATATGACAGTCGCAAACACTTTCATTGTATTGCAACGTGTAATCAATTCAAGCAGACAGAATACTAGTAGGCAAAAATATCAAAATAGGGTACAACAGTCAATATTGTGTAATAATCTTAATCAATATAAAAAGAAACATAAATGTAACAAAGAAACATAAAAAGAAATATAAACAAGGCACATAAGCTAAAATCAAGGACAAGAATACAAAAAAATACCATAGCACAATAACACAATTACGAAATGGATAAGTACCGGGTCACAAATATAAAACAGATTCAAGCCACCATTTTTCTTATATGTCATTTACCATGCCTGTTGTTCCGTTGTTTTTCACTTAAAGTTGACTTGTTTCCTTCGGTTTAGACTTGTAACCCGGATTTATTTTCTCTTAATCGATTGATGACTTTTGAAATGCAGTTAACTACTGTTGCCTTTATTTAATTTATGATAAATTACGCACGTTAAACAGTTAAGCTATTATTGATTATAAAACACATACTGCTTGAAAAATGAAAGCAATTTATAAATATATTCGTCCGAGGCTGTTTTCTGGATTTAACTTTTAAAATTCTGCCGTTCTAACTTAAAGTCAGATTTACTCAACTTTATTACCTTGTTACTAAAAAATAAAGCTAATATTTTAACTGAAATTAAAAATTGGATACATTAGTGACCATTTTTTAATAACAAAAAATAATACAAAAAACGGAAATTTACAATATTTCAAACTGCATTCTATCACACATATTTTTTACTTATCCTAAAGCCTTTTAGATTCCTGTTCAACATTATAACCACACATTCATACGCATGTTATGCTACACTATGTAAAAACAAATAAGTGTCTCCTTGATTTAAAGTCGTGTTTGGTCACATACTATATTACTAATTTCAAGATGAAAATAATTTATCAAACAGTTTTTAAGCAGAATAATAGTCTGCATAGTCAATGAAATATTCTACAAGATTATAGATTAGACTTGTAGGCTTCTTTATTCTAGTTTTTCTGTTTGCTTGCTTCCAAAACTATTGCGTTATATAATCTAGTTATCTTAACAGTTTTCACAGAGAGAGTTAGTTTTATAGAATTATCTCCAAACGATATAAATATAGAAGCTTCGTTTCTCTCATATACTGATTGATTGTTGATTACTTTACGTTTAACGATAGGACATTCAAAACTATATTCATAGACTAAATAATAAAAAAACAATAGCTGTAGAATCACTTTTATTCAACAAATTATATGATGAAATAACATATGACGTATATTTAATTATTCTTATATAACGTTCTTCATATGCTTTGAGCGCACACAAAACGTCATCGAAGGTAAGAATATTAGTATTGTGAAAATGTACATATTTCAAAATAAAAATTGTTGATCAGAATTAGTTGAAAGCTTATTTTCTTAAATAAAAGTAAGATAATCAATCACATTCGTTCAAACCTGTAAATAAATACGGCAGATCACTAATTCATTTTTCTTTTATGTCAATATTAATAGTCTGGTCAATGACGGGAACAGCATATCTTCACTCCACCTAACTCGCCTCAACACAAAACAATTTCTGTCTTTGTCCTAATGGAATATAAATAATTCATGGGACCTTAAATACGTATTTATTTTACTCACGGGGCTAGTAAGATATTTAACATAAAGGGCCATCCGGACTTAAAAAAAAATTAAAATAAATACCAGCCCAAATAATTTATGTCTTACAATAACATTCCATCAACACATAAAACGAACAGATATATTAAAATCCAACAAACAGCCGCCATCTATAGACAGAACACTAAAACTGATGGTAAGCGAAAATAAGATACAATATCAGAGTGTAGATGTGACAAAATGTCATATTATATTTGTTTGTTGTTTATATAGGTAATAGTCACATCTATAATGTAAAATACTAACGTATGTATTAATTGATTCAAGGTTTAAATACTAGTAACAGAAGAAATTCTACGGATGACAATCAAGGTTTAAATACTAGTAACAGAAGAAATTCTACGGATGACAATCAAGGTTTAAATACTAGTAACAGAAGAAATTCTACGGATGACAATTCTACGGATGACAATTCTACGGATGACAATAACGATAGAACGCTTGCTTCAGACTTGAATGAAGTGTAAGTAAAAGATCAAAAGTTATGAATATTTCAAATGAAGGAAGAACATACAAAATGGAAATGGAAATTTTTTATTCAAAAGAAACTAACAACATTAAAAAAACAGGAATAAGAGAAACAGTATTGAATTTCCAAATATTACAGATGTTAACTTTTTGTATAACATATTTTAAAATGAAAACAGTGTTGGGCAATCTTTGAAATCCAACGTGTCTTGGGAAATGTGCGAAGGTTATGGTAAATGTTTTAAGGTTAGTGATCTGAACTAGGCATTGAAGCAACAGTATGATTTTAAACTATAAACAGCTAAAGCAACAATTTCCATTAAAAAAATTGAAGAATCGGATCTGCTCATAATTTATGAAGACTCCTTTTTATTACACCCAGCATAGCCTTCACTCTAAGTCAAATAAAATTAAAGATCAGATTAAATTATTCAAGCCTAACGCTAGTTCAAGAGAATAAACCACAATCGACACATTTACAACAAAGATTGCGTGAAGACGCCAAAACCAGTCCATAAAAAGTGTACCCTTGTCACATAACATAATAAATGCGTATTGACATATGTGTTGTTGCCCGGACATCAAGATTGGTAAGTTCATGTATCCAACTACTTGCAACGATTAAATCTATGAAATAGGGATAATGTTCGGTCATCGTTCGTATGTTTTGATGTAACCCCATTTAGTTCTTGTTTTACTTTTAAATAAGTGAAACACAATAACGGTTGTGTAAGGGTCATCTAATACCATATCAGAAAAAAGGGATCTCGTTGATAACTTCATTGATACAAATACTTAAAACGATATGAATATGCAATCTACATGGTATCACGAGTACTTTATTATACATCATTAAGGGCATTCGTTTTTATTTCAGTACTTCTATCATGTATATCATGGTTGGGATCATAGTTACACTGTCAATGGTAACTACTTGTATGATAATTTATTCTTGGAGACAAAACCGCAAAAACAAAAGAGAAGGAACAATAGGTATTTGTAATACATATCAATTTTATATAAATTGCATATAGTTTAAGAATAAAAACTTAGATTAAAGGAATCAGATTCAATAACTAGTATTTTTTTTTTAAATAAATGGATCAGATTTAAATACTCGTATTTTTAAAATAAATTTAATTCAAGAAAAATATGACGAAGATAAAAATGAATTTATTGTAAGAAGCATTATTTTATGATTGCTTATTTGCAATGTCTTTAAACATGCCATGCTTGATGAGTGTCGAATCATGAAAACATTGAAAACTTTTTCTTAAAACAGACATGCTGCCTGGATAATTTTTATATTATTTATGTTATCAAAATACACTTTAGCCAGTCATGGGTTAATACTTAGATATGATATGAATGACACTTGAAATAAAAAAGTATCGGTCATCCTACGATATATCTAATTCAAGATAACAGGAAAAAAACTCCCTCAACTGGATATCAACATTTAACACTCGAGAGAATCATAAATGTATGAGTCAGTACTTCGTTTTATTCGCAAAGCTTTATTTTACTGGCGCAAATATTTGTTTTTAAGAGCTCAACCACGTGTCGATAGGTAACCCTATTTGCATCAGTAAATTGAACGCTTTTCAAAGACAAATCTTCAAATACAATATGCAGTATATACTTATCTCTAAGGTCTTTAGTGGAGCTCTTAAAAACAAATATTTGCGCCAGTGACAACTCTACAACAAATTTATCTACCAGCAGTGATGGTGATACATGGCTGTGTACATTATGTATATACAACACGTCTAAACATCAACCCAACAATGTTAGATTTGTAAATAAGTTTTAATCTAGCGTCGTACTACAGTACATGTTATATAAGGTATGAAGATGTTATTTTTATATAAATATGTATTAAACGTCTGAATAGTAGTCAACGATTTTCCCCACGAGGTAGCTGGATCGATACGAGTAACGATACATGTACACAATAAATAAATTATATAAACACATAAAAAAGTGTACACAACATATAAAAATACAAGAAAGGTAACTATAAATGTAATTATTTATAAATATTTCGGATAACAGATATTCTTCTTCAGTCAGATTCTGGTGTTAAATGAATCATCTTTATGTCTTCTTAGATTAAACAGTTACAATCTTGAAATTTATACAATAAAAGTCAAACCGAACATCAGTTAAGACGCTCACACCATTCTAAAAATTTGTTAAACATGACATAGGTTATATGGCTTATTACAACAGAGAGTTCGAATATATCATTGTATTTGCTTTAAGGTAGATTCATGGTATACCGCCATCTTGAATTGTACAATCACAGTACAAAATCGGTCTAGTTATTTGCCCAAATCAGCAAATTTGGAAACACATTTGCAATTTAATGGTTAGACTGTTTATTTATATAAAGAAAACTTGTTAATTTATTTTATTATTCAAAATATTTTAACAAATATCAACCTTTTTGGTTTTTAAAATCATTTTTTTCAAATGAGCCACTTAAGGGGAGGTAACTCTTTTAGTACAAAATTTATACTGGGCTAATACGGATTTTTTTAATTTTTACTTGTGGCAAGAAAACAAGTTCGGTGACACCATGTTTTCTTTTTATTTTCTTAAAAGATATTATGAAACCTATCTTCTCACAATTTATTTCAAAATTCTATCTCAAGGAATTTTTTTTATGCACTCTTATGTGTTTTTTCATGAACAAACTAACCAAATTTAGGCAATTTTCAACGACTCATAGCTTGAAAAATAGCACGGTGACCCATACTTTTTATTATAGTTTTGAAAAAAGCATAGTAAAATCTTCATTTTGGCAAATTATAAGAAAATTCTGTCTCAAAAAACATTTACTTATGATCTACCTTAAATACAAATAATAATGTGCGATATGAACTAGCACAATTCTAAAACTTTAACGGGAACGGCAATTATGATGGTACAAGAATGATTATGTTAATAAAATAACCAAATAGACAGCACTGAACGATCTAAATTTATAAACATTTCAAATTGACAGAGCAAAGTAGCTTCACCAGAGTGGGTGCAGTCCTAACCTGTACAGCAAGTTAACTTGATAACCAGTCATTTGGACTGGTCAAAGTTAACCTATGACCGGATTTAGGACCGATCTGACCAGTAATAGGACCAAAATCTAGTTAACTTGAAAAGCGGACTTGGTCCTAGGACTGTTTTTATGTCTGCCAAAAAGTTAACTTCGAACCAGGTCCGCTATTGATATAAGTTAACTTCGAACAAGTCCTGCCGTAAAGTTAACAAAACAGTCCTGCCGTCAAGTTAACTTCGAAACCAGACAGTCCTGCCACAAAGTTAACATAAGTTAACTTTGCTTTGACAAATCCGATCGAAACCAGACATGTTCCCAAATTGACTTTTGACTGGTCTGCTCAACACTAAGTTAACTTGTAACCAGGACCGCTCTACGTCGATTTTTTAAAAATATATTTTAATAATTTTGTTTCGCAGTATAAACATCGACAATAAAGTAAAATTAATACTTCCGTTATATGAACAGGATTTAATACAAATATTTAAAAATAAAGTTCGCATAAAGCGTTGCTTGTAACACAAATTTATCTGTGATCTGCCAATCTATAAAATAAAATGATCTTGGTTACCATGATAACGGGCACTGAATATATATTCCAATACCTATCAAATTCAACCATATTTGCACTTATTTATATGTATATCTATGAAAGGACGTATTTCAGATGTTAGTTATACGTCCTTGTTAGTTGTATGTCCTTGATCTATGTAGCCACATTCAGCAATATTTTAATTTCGATAACGATAACATTTCATAAGCAGACATGTCCCCAAGTCTGGTCAATAGCAGACTTGTCCACAGGTCTGGTCAGAAGCAGACCTGTCCACAGGTCTGGTCAGGAGCAGACCTGTCCACAGGTCTGGTCTGGGGCAGACCTAGGCCTGTCCTCAGGACTGGTCAAAAGCAGACTTGTCCACAGGTCTGGTCTGGAGCAGACCCGTCGATAGGTCTGCTGCAGTCATAAAAAAGCGGACCGTAGGTCTGGTCCACCGTAGACGAAGTTAACTTGCTGGTCTGCTTAAAAATTCTCAAGTTAACTTAAAAAGCAGTCAACAAGTTAACTCTAAGTTAACTTTTGTCAAGGTTAGGACCGCACCCATCTGTATTTGAACATCGCGAGCGAACAAACGGCCGTTAAAATGTAATAATACGTTTTGACTAAGTACAACTAGAAGAACGTGGCTTTGTACTTTTACGTCCCTGAAAAAATTAGCAATTTAAATTGGTATCTTTATCAAATTTATTTAATAGATGAAAAAGGTCAGGAAATAGAAACAGAGACTGTAATAATAAGTGATATAACCTAAATGTGAAGCACTACACGGAGTCGAACTACATCTTTTCATTTATACTATTTGGTGCCAAAGATTTTTAATTTCTTATCCAAAATCTTTCCCGAGCGAGTCTAGCCTCCTTAGACCAAGCATAGTTGTGGTCAAGATTTAAATGGTCAGCCGATTGAGATCTGCTTTAGTGTGGCCAGAGGATCTCAAATGTCGACTGAGAGGGAGGTCTGGCTTGCATTAGTAGTCGCTACGATTGCCGTTCATTCGTTTGGTAAACGGCTGTTCTGACTCGCCAAAAGACTGTTTACCACATTTACACTGTAAGAGACACACAACATTTGACGTCTTGCAATTAATATTGCAATATATGGTGTATTCTGTACCAGTGGAGTGACTGTTAAAAGTCTAGGTATCCAGTATTTGTTTGCAAGTCAGACATCGTTTGTTTCCGCAACCCTTGTAAGAGCCCACAGACGAAGAGCCTGCTTGAGAGGACAAATCAGCTCTCACCAGCAAGTCTATGTTCCCATTGCTGTTCCATTAACCTGGAGGAAGTTTTCACCATTGAATGTGAAGTTATTGCATTTTAACACCAAAGTAAGAAGCTGGAAGAAACATTCAGTTGGTGGATGTAAGGTGTTACGAGAGTTCCAGACTTTAAAGATGTTAAAATCTTTATAAGAAAATAGACCCTGACCCCACCCCTCAGTTCATCTTGATAAGAAATTAGACTCGGACCCCATCCTCAGTTCAACCAAGATGTCACCACAAACCTGAATAACAAGTTTGAACAGGGAGATATTGATGATACATTTAAATATCTAAAACCTGAAAAATCAAAGCCCGGGCGCTTCTATCATCTGCCCAAAATACATAAGGTCAATATACAAACAATGCACCAATAGCATTCCCCGCCAACTATATTGCAAAAAACCGTCCACAAGAACTACGCGGCACCTTAAACATCGGGGCTAAAAAAGAAAAGACATTTATAAAGGGTTTTCTCGTGCTAACAACATCAGCCGAGATGAGCTTTTACAGTATTAAGACAAAAAGGTAAACAAGAGGGTGCCTTTTGTGTTGACTTACCATAAAACATTTGACAACTTATCTCATCTCATCCGCGAAAATTGGAGACAAATTGAAAAACAAACTAAACTATCCAAGATCTTTCCCAAGCCATTGTACTGGTTTTCCGTAGGCCCAAAAGCCTTAAAGATTTGCTGGTGAGAGCTGATTTATCCTCTCAAGCAGGCTCTTCATCTGTTGGCTTTTGCAAGGGTTGCGGAAACAAAAGATGTCTGACTTGCAAACAAATACTGGATACCCAGACTTTTAACAGTCACTCCACTAGTACAGAATACACCATATTTTGCAATGTTAGTTACAAGACGTCAAATGTTGTGTATCTCTTACAGTGTAAATGTGGTAAACAGTATTTTGGCGAGTCAGAACAGCCGTTTCACAAACGAATAAACGGCCATAGTAGCGACTACCAATACAAGCCAGACCTCCCTCTCAGTCGACATTTGAGATCCCCTGGCCACACTAAGGCAGATCTCAATCGGCTGACAATTAAAATCATTGACCACAACTCTGCTTGGTCTAAGGAGGCTAGACTCGCTCGGGAAAGATTTTGGATAAGAAATTAAAATCTTTGGCACCAAATTGTATAAATGAAAAGATGTAGTTCGACTCCGTGTAGTGCTTCAGAGTTAGGTTATATTACTTATTATTACAGTATCTGTTTCTATTTTTTAACCTTTCATCACAGAAAACCATGCAAAATTTAAAAAATCGTCCAGGAGGGTGGTTAAAACTTTTCCAGTTAATGAAGTTTTTTCATATCCTAGGTTCAATGGAAACCAGAAAATATATTTTAGACTTCTCAGAATTGTGTCTATTTTTAGTAACAAGCGAATTTGCATAATTGGATAAAATTAGTCAAAAATTCCTTCAAATATATGTTTATTTTAAAGTACTTTAAAAGTCACCAAATTAATTCTTTTGGGTTGGTAGCCATTTATATTGTGGAAATATATTTAAAAGATGGTAAACTATGCATTCATAAAGCATTTTCTATTTTTTTTGGACACTTAAAGGGTGCTCTCTTTAATGCCTTATTTTGTATATGTCAATTACTAGCCAAGTTATTATAAGCAGTTTCATTCCCCTATCTAATGCACATCTTTTCCAAACACATCAATTTTAGCTAAAGGGGAATTCATGTATTAAAGTAAGACATCAGGTCACTGGTTTTCGAAAAGGTGAAGATAGAAATACATGAAATCAATTTCGTTCAACAAATTTTTATTCGATTAAAAAAATATAAAAAATCCTACCATGGCAAATTGGTAAAAATATCCTTATTTTCTTCTTTAAAACCCCACATTTTTTACTAAACCAATTTTGGGTATATATTGAACAAAATATGATGTTATTATCATTTTAAATGTTCACTTTTGATTATTTTAAAGATTTTATTAATTTAAAATACTTTTCAAATGCATAGCATCTGAATAAATAAGATATTGTAACTTTCACTGAATAATTGTTATCATGAGTTATCTCCCATTATATTGTTCTCCACACCGCTATGAAGAAGGTCACTGCTCAGATGCAGACTTCCCTGAAAATAGCTAGGAGCCTTTGTGTGTTAGTAGGACCTTACCTAAGCTCTTTGAGTGGCATAAAGATACATCTCACTTTGTATTGATGTCAACGTTGCAATATGTAGAGACAAGTCAGCTTAGTACTTCACCCCGACAATGTCCTGTCACTGACATTGACAGACAGCTGAGTGTCAGATAATGAGAGATTACAGAAAAGTAGAGCTGACATCGAGAGATTATGAGGCTAAGTGGAGAAGGCATTTACTTTGCTGTTGCTATTATTACCACAACGAACGTCAAGTTTAAAGCAGGTTTTGAACTTCCGTATAGAAAACTGAGCAGATGCAAACAGCATGTACAGCAGGTAAATAATAATATATAACATATAACAAATGAATCACTGTGCATATCTAATATAAAGAACTAAAGAAGGCTCTGCCAATACATACCAATCATAGCCAGGGGGTTCGAGGGATTTGAGGGAAAGTCACCCTAACCCCCTCCTCCTGGATGACTAGTCCGAGATTACTCTGACGTCCAACGGATGTTTGCCAGACAGGCTAGGGCCGTGGGAGCAGGTAAATAATAATATATCCACAACCCCAGCTTGTCTGGCAAAACAGCCGTTGGACGTCAGAGTTATATCGGACTACTGGATGACTATCGCAAGTCCATGTAACCTCCCCTTGTGAATTCCTGGCTATGGCCGGGGCCTGTGA